>CM062807.1:881758945-882358945 GCA_031772625.1 Pinus tabuliformis
GAGCTTGACATGGCATGTAGGTTAGTTGGGGCTTTTTGCACATTTAGGTGATGGGGAGCACTATTTGCCATCATTATAAACCAAAGGAATATAGATGTTGTATGGTATTAATGTGAGGATAATTTTGCCCCTAGACAAGGATGCTTTGTTTGGGGCATTGGACATCATCTAAGGAGAAACACCATTATCATCCCAGGGCGTACGAGTGTTTTGGTTGGTTTAGTAATAATACAGACTGTGCACATGGTACAAAACCACTCCCAGTGCCTCTAAGGGTGACGGTTGGCCTAGTGGTGCTCATCGCCAACATCAAGGTTTCTTGTTGGTGGCTAGTGTCCTACTTACTACTAATGTCTACTACCCAATATTGTGACATTTTGATAGGTCGATGACCAACAACTAATACATTGCATTAGTGTAGGTTGACCTTGTTAAGTGTCCTTCATACAGTTAGCCTGAAATTTGACCTCTCGATGGACTATAGTCCCCAACCATGGAGTGAGAGTCCTTGAACCCTCTATCTCCATGAGCTAAATTATGGAGAATGTAGGATGATATGCTAATATCGAGGACATGTTTGACATTTTGATAGATCGATGTACCAACAACTATTACATTGCATTAGTGTTGGTTGACCTTGAGGTGTCCTTGATATAGTTAGCTCGAACTTCGACCTAGACTTGATGGACTATAGTCCCCAACCATGGAGTGAGAGTCCTTGAACCCCCTATCTACATGAGCTAATGGATAATTCGGATGATATGGTAATATCGAGGACAATGAGCTTGACATGGCATGTAGGTTAGTTGGGCTTTTTGCACATTTAGGTGATGGGGAGCACTATTTGCCATCATTATAAACCAAAGGAATATAGATGTTGTATGGGTATTAATGTAGGATAATTTTGCCCCTAACAAGGATGGCTTTGTTTGGGGCATGGACATCATCTAAGAGAAACACCATTATCATCCCAGGGCATACGAGTGGTTTTGGTTGGTTTAGTAATAATACAGACAGTGCACATGGTACAAAACCACCTCCCATGCCTCTAAGATGAATGGTTGGCCTAGTGGTGCTCATCGGCAACATCAAGGTTTCTTGTTGGTGGCTAGTGTCCAACTTACTATTGTTTACTACCCAATATTGCGACATTTTGATAGGTCGATGTGCCAACAACTAATACATTGCATTAGTGCTGGTTGACCTTGACATGTCCATGATACAATTAGCCCGAAATTTGACCTAGACTTGATGGACTATAGTCCCCAACATGGAGTGAGAGTCCTTGAACCCCCTATCTAGATGAGCTAATGGATAATGTAGGATGATAATGTGAGGATAATTTTGCCCTAGACAAGGATGGGTATGTTGTGGGGCCTTGGACATCATCTAAGGAGAAACACCATTATCATCCCAGGGCATACGAGTGGTTTTGGTTGGTTTTAGTAATAATACAGACTGTGCACATGGTACAAAAAACACCTCCCAGTGCCTCTAAGGTGAACGGTTGGCCTAGTGGTGCTCATCGCCAACATCAAGGTTTCTTGTTGGTGGCTAGTGTCCTACTTACTAATGTCTACTACCCAATATTGTGACATTTTGATAGGTCGATGAACCAACAACTAATACATTGCATTAGTGTAGGTTGACCTTGTTAAGGTGTCCTTCATACAGTTAGCCTGAAATTTGACCTCTCGATGGACTATAGTCCCCAACCATGGAGTGAGAGTCCTTGAACCCTCTATCTCCATGAGCTAAATTATGGAGAATGTAGGATGATATGCTAATATCGAGGACATGTTTGACATTTTGATAGATCGATGTACCAACAACTAATACATTGCATTAGTGTTGGTTGACCTTGAGGTGTCCTTGATACAGTTAGCTCGAACTTCGACCTAGACTTGATGGACTATAGTCCCCAACCATGGAGTGAGAGTCCTTGAACCCCCCTATCTACATGAGCTAATGGATAATGTAGGATGATATGGTAATATCGAGGACATTGAGCTTGACATGGCATGTAGGTTAGTTGGGGCTTTTTGCACATTTAGGTGATGGGGAGCACTATTTGCCATCATTATAACCAAAGGAATATAGATGTTGTATGGGTATTAATGTGAGGATAATTTTGCCCCTAGACAAGGATGGCTTTTTTTTGGGCATTGGACATCATCTAAGAGAAACACCCATTATCATCCCAGGGCGTACGAGTGGTTTTGGTTGGTTTAGTAATAATACAGACAGTGCACATGGTACAAAACCACCTCCCAGTGCCTCTAAGATGAATGGTTGGCCTAGTGGTGCTCATCGGCAACATCAAGGTTTCTTGTTGGTGGCTAGTGTCCTACTTACTATTGTTTACTACCCAATATTGCGACATTTTGATAGGTCGATGTGCCAACAACTAATACATTGCATTAGTGCTGGTTGATCTTGACATGTCCATGATACAATTAGCCCCGAAATTTGACCTAGACTTGATGGACTATAGTCCCCAACCATGGAGTGAGAGTCCTTGAACCCCCTATCTAGATGAGCTAATGGATAATGTAGGATGATAATGTGAGGATAACATGTGAATAATACCCGAGGTTCAGATTCCAAGATTTTTTTGTAACTTTGTTATCTTCAAAGTTACAAACAACATGTTTGTTAATTGAAGTGATATTTGATTTCAGCGCTTAGTTTAGCTTTCTTTTAAGGTTTTTTAGTTTAGCAATTTTTTCTTACAACTTATCTTAACATTTGTTGATTATAGTTGTAGCACTCTTACATTAATTAGATAGAATTTTTACTTTAAATTTAGTTCATTTCCATTACTATTTATAATTTTTTTGTTTCATTATGTGTTATTCATTAACCCTACCACAAATTGTTTTAATGCATTGGATTTGTTCACTTTCCAATTTTCCAACTTCTCATTAGCATCATTGCCATCCAATACCACATTTAGCATATTCACCTTCACATTAGACTGTTTCTTGCAGAAAAATAAGGACACCTGTAACAGTTTGCAACCCGACTTCCAAGCTTGCCCAAATTCACACGAAACATAAGATAATCCGTGATTCAACGCGGGAAACTTTTGAACAGACAGATAATCAGTGATCCGTGTGCTTTGACAATCCGTGATCCGTGTGCTTTGAGAAGCGGATGCACACATTATATCCAATATGGTCGGGGGTATCCTGTAGCATTAACAGGTGAGGCGCATCTGTCAACAACCCTTTTGGACGCCAAGACATTTTTATAAGCTCTGCATTTAATTCCGTTTTTTTTTTCTGTGAGGCCGATCTTCCATAGTTTTTTCCTAAAATAGGTATGTGTTTAGGCTTTCTGTTGGTTTTATTAAAAAATGTCTCTTTGGATAAATTATTATCATATCCTGTTGCCTGTTCAGATTTTTGGGGCTACCTTTAGATTATATCTTTTTGATTTTGCAGACTTTAAACACATATCTACTAAGCATAGGATGATAAAACGTTGCATTTTCTTGGATCGGATTCTAGCTTAGTTATTTCCTCTGCTTCTGGGCATATGTAACGTTAAGTGCATGTTAATGGAATTTGATTACTTGTTTCTTTGTGTTAAGTACATTGATAAGCAGAAGGGATCAATTGTCACCTATAAGGCTTATACCTAGTAACGAAGACTTTAGAGGAAGGTCAAATCACCATTGCAAGGCTTCTTGGCTCAAAGGACACTTAACCATGCAGTTTTTCACCATAATCAAGCCTATTTAGCTTTCTATCCCAACCTATTCATAGATCCCTGCTCTTTAAATTAATATTTGTTTATTGCTAAGCATCAATGGGTGGCAGTAACAATAGTATTGAGTAGGCACTGACAAGTGCACTTAGTTTGAAAGTTGGGAAGTCAGATAATTTGGGGAATCATTATCTGTCAGATCATATCTTCCTTTGAACATCGGAAAATAATTCTTGTTCGGAGTATATCCATCAAGCTATCAGCACTCTGTTATTCATGTATGTATGAAAGTCACCTAATCATACTGCTTCATAAGTAACAAGAGTCATTAGACATCATATTATAACATCACATCTCCCTCACAATGTTTAAAAGGTAAGCTTACTTAAAACATAAGCATTGAGCTATATGCAACCTTCTCTTAATCATATGGTCCATGTGCTGGAATTATCCAATCATAATCATGCAGCTTATATCAAAATCAGTTATCAAGACATGCCTTTCATCAGGAATCATCGGACAAGAACAGTCATTGAAGATTTTATGGCTCCCTCTTAAGCCTTTCTTGAAGTCAGATGAGGCAACAACTTCAGAAAAGGTCTGAGTCATCATAGTCCTAGTTGTATCATCCTTCATTGCATCAAATTACCCATTTCATGATGGCAAGGAGAATTTCTCATCAGGCATTCATATATGTAGAACCATTCTTCACAAAATCCTGATTTAATGCAATCAATATATCATGTTCTTTTGCTTATTTTGCTTGTATACTTGCTTCTATTTTTCACAAGGATTGATAGAGAATTGGTCAGAGTGCTATGCACTTCTTCTAGATGACCTTCATGATTGAAGGCTTTAGGTGAGGTTTACTTCTTATCAAAGGTGCGACAATTTCCTTTACTGACAGATCCTTGAGAGGTTTGATTTTGGCCTAGAATTGTTGTTCCTTTGTTGATTCTTGTTTCCACTTGTAGCTGCAAGCTCATAGTAATTAATGATTTTCAGTCGTCACTAGGATGTCATGTCAATCATGTTTCGTGATACAAGATTAATGTAAGGCAAATCAATGTAGGATCACAACCAAGTTCCATCATAGGTCAAAATTTTAGAAGGCTACTTCCTTTATTACAAAAATTGTAACTGTCTTATTTTTTCACAAAATCATTGTCCTGAAGGTCTTTGATTTACTGACAGAATGTGCTTTAAACAAAATCATTTTCTTCAGATGATTGCAAGAACCCTTTACTTTTTCCTGTTGATATTGGGAGCTGTAAAGATCCATACGTGATTTATTTTAGCTCAGGGTAGGCCAAATAACTCTACTGCTCAGATAATATTCTAATGATGTTGATGATCTTGAGGGCCAAGATTGAACATAAATTAAGAAGTATTTGGAGAGAAGTAAACTTAATCCAAAGGCTAAGTAAGTTTTTAAAGGGACTACTAGATTATCTACCATCTCTTCTTACTGGTACTATCATCTCTTCTTACTGACCTTCCACAACAAATTCTTCACATTCCCTTAGACATTTCATTAATATCTCATCAGCATCCTCTTTCTACTGCTCACTCCACTAGTTTGGACATTTCATACAATCCATGAGACTTTTAGTCAATCTCTCTTCTGCATCTTCTACCCCTCTAAGGGTTGTTCATTGGTCTTGTTCAAAACAAAAAACTACTTCATCCTTAGGCTCAACTTCTCTGATCTCTTCTTCTCTCAGTTGTGTACTCAGCAAGTTCTTTATATTCCTCCCAAGCTTTTTGTATTTAGGGAGTTTCATCTTAAAACTCTTTTTTCCTATAAGTAACTTGATGCTTCTCCTCAAGTTCCATTTTTGCCTTTCATCTTCTCATTCCAACAACATTTTCACTAAAATGAGTCCCTCCTTCATCTCAAACATCTCCTTATTAAAATCCTTTTGATTTAATTTCCTTCCCATGTCATTTCTCTTGGCATCCTACTCTCCTCCATTGTGGCTTCTTCCTTTGAACCTCAATTATGGCCATGAATAGCCATCTCTTTTCCTTCGTTCTTGGGCTATTCCATTTTCCCACTGTGAGATATAGTCAAGCCTTGTAAGAATATGTCTCCATTTCTTGTTACCTAAATGCCCAACCTACTTCTCCATTCCCTGGACTATTGATATTCCCTTGGTTCCCTCCTTTGGAACCCCTTGAGCACTCCTTGTACCTATTTGGATTTTTTGGCACCTTTTTCTTGTCTTGAGAAATCCTCTGGTTCTCTTCTCTTAAGGACCTCCTTTGTCCCCTTCACTCTCCAACCGCAACTCGGTTTTCTCCTTCAACAACGTCTCTTTATGTAAGGTTTCTTTTGCCACTTCCGCTGATAATTCTACTAATTATTTACATCTCTTCTTGGCTATAATTATGCCATCCACATTTGCTACTATTTGCAGTTATTAGCTTTCTTTCCAAAATTAAATAAACTTAATGACTTGTTGCCTACTAGGATTTCTCCTCAATATCCCTTATAGCTCTTCACTTAGCTGTTTTCTCCTTCTAGTTCTGCTCCTTTCTAGTCTAAATTTCTTCCTTCGTGCCACCTCCTCTTCCGAGAAGTATTCTTAATGTCCACTCTGAGACTAATTCATTTCAGAATCTGGTACTATGTTCCTCATCTTAGGAAGCTTCCTATCCTATATTCATACCTTTTGAGTATATGGTGTCCTTAGTCTGAAGTTCCTCTATCTCACCTCTATATCTTGCTTTATCAATCTTGTCTTTGTAAAATAGCCAAATTTTTAGCCACCATCAAAAATAAATAGAGAAATAATTATCTTTCCTCTCTAGCGTATTCTCCTCCTCACTCACTATAACATTTGTTGGCTACAATCTCCCTTTATATGACAATGCTCTAAAAAGAGCTTTGGCTCTGACACTACAAATGGCACAGCAAATGCCTAATGTTGTCCCGTTACTTAGCTTCTAAACAGTAAGAATCCCTATCTTTTTGAAATGATAACATTTCACCAAAATGACCACATTCCATTCCTTTAAAGAATAAAAATATAAACCAAAAACCTCAACATTTGTAATTCCTTGTATGAATTAACTAGAAACCTTGTGAGTTAACAAAACTATAAATCATTAGCAGGTTCACTCCTTTCTATTTTCCATAAAATAATTGAAATATTATTGGAACCCAAGGCTTTGAGGGTTCCACCCTAGCTTGGGAGTTGGGACCTCTCCCAACGTTTCCTCCATGGCTTGGATCCAAGGCCCGCCCTCTTATTGCTTGGGGGTCGACTCCTTCCCATGCCTGCTCGTTGGATTTTTTTGTTGAAGACCTGATCTCCATCTATGGCCAACTGATTCTTGATTTATTTTTAGTTTAATTCCTTAGCTGGGGTCTTTTTTTCTTCACATGACGGAGATAAAATTATCTCTTCCATGCTCAACAATGAAGCACTTACATAATTTACTTCTTAATGTTTTTAACAGAATGGAACTTGGGTTCCAAGGTGAACTAGTAGACTTATCATATTCCAAATGAAGCATGTAGACTCCTCCATTCATTATTTAAATCATGGAAATGATACTAGTAGAATTGAGTGAGATTTTGGGTGAGGTTCTGTAAATTAGACCTTCTTATCCAACTGAATGTGCTATTATTTATTCTCGAGCACCAGAGGATGTGCTTCCTAATGGATAGAAATAATACCTTGTGAATTTATTAAAAACATTCTCCTAGACAGGCCTGCTTCTACTTATGTTTTGGAAAAAACATATCATCTGATTGTTCTAAACATCAAAACCCAATAGCCAAACTCATTCCTATACCTCTTCAATATTTCTCCATTCCAACTAGGCTGAATGATCCTGAATTCAGATGAAAAGTACCAGCCTTCTCGTCATGCAATCTCAAAACAACTTTGAGGGCTAACCCACCTTCTTTGGATGAAAGGAAGGTATTAACACATCTATTTAGGGTGCATATTTATGTGCAGTTGCGGCTTTTTCAGCACAAGCATACACCACAGTGATGATTCAGTTTTTTGCTTGGGCTGAGGTGAGAAATGGAATTTTATGAACAATGATGCTCAGTGTTCCTAGAACAGAGTTCAGATTATTATCATCCTTGTTGGCATGTGAAGGTTTGTCATGCCTTGTATATTCTCATGATCTATATGTATTCATTAAGTTAGTGAAACTGGAACCTCCCCATTGACATATTTTCATTGCCAAATTTCCAAATGCTATAATAAAAAAAGGTTTTGCAAGGTTGCAGTGAGTGAACTCCAGTGTTTTTGCTGAGGCAGAATATATGTTATCTAGGCCAAATATATGTATCCTCTATTCATATATGTATCTCGAATTGTTCATTGGTCCAACTTCAGGGTTTTACCAAGTTGCAGACTGTCATTCTGGGAATATAAATGATAAATTATAATTAAGCAAATGCTGGCACACATCCGACCATACTACATCAGTCCCTTTTTCTGTTCCTCCATAAATAATGCTGATATACTAGAGATAAAAATGAATATCAATAGGGTATGTATTACTTCCAAAGGCTGTGAAAAAACTTTTTAATGGTTTATTGATTCCAAATGGAAATGGATACAATAAATCTGTAGATGGATATTCAACTCTTTTCAAAGCAAAATAGCCTCCGAGCATGACCTGTACAAATATTAAATAGCCATCAATTCTCCAAACTAGTACTGAATTGCACAAGGATTATAACAATATAAACTCTGTTCAAGGAACACTGAGCAGCATTGTTCATAAAATGCCATTTCTCACCTCAGCACATGCTCATAGTGTAACTTGAGAAAATGCTCATAGTGTGCTTGAGAAAAAAATTGAAAAAAATCGGTGAGCAGAGTGTAACTTCTGATTAATTGTGAGTCCAACTTGTGCTGGCTGAGTAATCTTGATCAACCTTGAATTTTACTACAGCCTAGCTTGAAAAACTCTCTTCTGATTTGATTCAAGTCAAACCTGCAATTCAAAGAGTTTAATTCGTTATTCTCACATTGGTTGGATGGCCAATATGCAAAAAAATGACAAATAATGACGTGGTCTCTCAACAAGAATATGGGCTTTAATGCCTCACGGGTCACAAGTATAGTGTTGTTGTGGCCCAGTTTGCAACTCTGAGATATCAGAACATAAGGAGAATAGTATAGGGATTCTTCTCAATGCATGTCCTTTCCTTGTAAGACCTTGATAGGGGTATATAGATTATTGACAATAGAATGCATATTTGTCTGTATAGTTGTTTATTATGTAATCATCTAAAGGGCAACAGAGTACATGAATATGGGTTAGACTGTCTCGTAACTGTATAGTTGTTGAGGCTCAATTGTGATTACGTGATCTTGGAAGATTTTGAGAGTATATAAACGCTTCCCAATGTATGTCCTTTCCTTACAAGACTTGGATAGGGGAATATAGAGTCTTATTATTGAAATTTAGATTTTTTTATTTTTTTTTTGTATAATTGCTTATTATCTACTAATCTGAAGAAAAACAGAGTTACAAGAATACAAGTTTAAATGCCTCAGAAATGTACAGTTGTTGAGGCTCAACTGCAACTCTGAGAACACGGAATATTTTGTGTGGAATATATAGACTCTTATCAATCAATGTCCTTGTATTGCAAGACCTTGATAGGGGTATACATATTTTCTCAATAGGACAGACATGTTTGTATAATTCTTTATTGTCCTAATCATATGACGAAAACCAGAGTGCACGAATATGAGTTTCAATGCTTCACAACTTTTAGTTGTGGAGGCTCTATTGTGACTTGGAGAACTAGTAATACTTTTAGAAGAGTATATATATTGTTTTCAATCCATTTCCTTGCCTTGCAGGACCTTGAGAGGGGTATATAGATTCTTCTCAATGGGAAACAATTGCCATTTGTATGGTTGATTGTGATCCAATCATCTGCAGAACATGAGAGTGCAAGGATTTTCAGGGGATCTACATTCAAAATAAGGCTTGAAGAGAATCTCCACTATCAAATCAACCAAGGGTAGACTTGCTTAAAATGTGCAATCAAAAAACAGTTTACTTCTTAATCCTCCCTACAAAGGAATTTTCAATTGCAAAGACTAAGCACAAAGAATACTGTGTGACTAGCCTTTGACCTTGGGTAAGCTAGCTTCCATGACTGTCATGCCATATGTGTTTTTCCAATTGGACCTAGGCATATGTGGCATGAGAGTCATGTGATATTATCCTTTGACCATTTTAGTCGCTTTTATGTAAAGTGATTGGGAGTATTAAGACTCCTCCATTCATTATTTAAATCATGGAAATGATACTAGTAGAATTGAGTGAGATTTTGGGTGAGGTTCTGTAAATTAGACCTTCTTATCCAACTGAATGTGCTATTATTTATTCTCGAGCACCAGAGGATGTGCTTCCTAATGGATAGAAATAATACCTTGTGAATTTATTAAAAACATTCTCCCAGACAGGCCTGCTTCTACTTATGTTTTGGAAAAAACATATCATCTGATTGTTCTAAACATCAAAACCCAATAGCCAAACTCATTCCTATACCTCTTCAATATTTCTCCATTCCAACTAGGCTGAATGATCCTGAATTCAGAGGAAAAGTACCAGCCTTCTCGTCATGCAATCTCAAAACAACTTTGAGGGCTAACCCACCTTCTTTGGATGAAAGGAAGGTATTAACACATCTATTTAGGGTGCATATTTATGTGCAGTTGAGGCTTTTTCAGCACAAGCATACACCACAGTGATGATTCAGTTTTTTGCTTGGGCTGAGGTGAGAAATGGAATTTTATGAACAATGATGCTCAGTGTTCCTAGAACAGAGTTCAGATTATTATCATCCTTGTTGGCATGTGAAGGTTTGTCATGCCTTGTATATTCTCATGATCTATATGTATTCATTAAGTTAGTGAAACTGGAACCTCCCCATTGACATATTTTCATTGCCAAATTTCCAAATGCTATAAAAAAAAAAGGTTGTGCAAGGTTGCAGTGAGTGAACTCCAGTGTTTTTGCTGAGGCAGAAGCCATGCTTCTTTCAAATCAAATGTCTAGTGCTACAATTCTCAAGGTACTTTAGGACTTGTGCTCTCTTTCTTCCCCACTTAACGAGGGAAAGGATGATTAGGTACCAACTTATAGATATCATGATGAAAGTGTTATTATAATCACGAGTCTAAATTTAGCTATTGAACTTCTATGGCAACAACTGGGTCTATGCATCAGTAAGATAGTAAAATTGGTCATCTTCTTTTCCTGTTGTACCTTTGTCTTCTGATGCTAATGGATTTTTACTCCCTCTACGACCAGGCACATAGAATATCTTTCCATATATTGACCTATTTTTGTAATATGTGAAAAGTTGCAACCTCATCAAATGACACTTACACAGCTATAATACACCAGTGCTACCTCTAGAGAGATAAGACCAGCTGCAAGTTCATCTGATTCCTTAGTTCTCAAGATACTGGCCCATTGTATACACATAATCAAAGGGAATATCCTTCACTTTGACAAGTGAAACAACCGGTAAACTCAAGGCAGCAATATCAAGATGAGTCCATACACACTACATTATTAGATTGACTTGGTAAACTGATATCCTGTTGCATGTTCAGATTGTTGGGGTTACCTTCAGATTCTTTCTTTTTTTATTGTACACACTTTAAACACATACCCAACCCATTTCCTCGTAAGCATTAATAAGCATAGTATGATAATATGGGGCATTTTCCTGGATCAGATTCCATCTTAGCTATTGCCTCTCCTTTTGGGTAGATGGAAAGTTAAGTGCATTCTAAGGGAATTTGATTGCTTGTTTCTTTGTGTCAGGATACCTGCAAATGTCCTTGCTGACATTGTGACATCAATGTAAGAGAAGTCCTTATAATCAAATGGGTATTTATCCCAGGAGTTTACTCTTGTGCATTCTCACATTTTCAAGTCTTGCATATGTGCCAGAAATCATAGACAAGTACCCAAACTTGGAAGAAAACTCAAATTTACTATGTAGCTACCTAACCCAATTCCAATTCAAGAGGTACACAACTCAATCAATAATAGCACTCAAAGGGTTATGATGCTACTGAGCTCCATTCCATAGAAACAGAGATCTCAACGAGTTAAAATTCAAGCCATGGACCATTGAAGAGTTAGATCCAACATTCAGTATTGCAATGAGTGTATATGAAATACACCAATATTATCTATGCATTCATAAGCAATATCTGACAAACACCTTTGGCAACTAGCCTTTAGTTTTTACAAGAGATGCATGAGAATATATGAAATAAATCAATCTTATCTATGCATTCATAAGCAACATCTGAAAAACAACTTTGGCATCTAGCCTTTAGCTTTTACTAAAGATGCATGAAGCATTATATAAACAGAATGCAATCTTTTGGGAATTCCATTCAAATGTGGAACATTACTATGGAAGCCAAGTTAAGAATTGATATTAGATCTTGCATGCACATTTCATGGATTGTTGTAGTAGTGACATAAAAATGGACTTGGTGAGTTATATCATATATGTCAAAGATAGTCTAAAGTGAAGTATGAAACTGCCAGCTTAGCTATAAACTTGGCTAAATGGTCCAACCTAAAACTGTGATCCTTCCTTTATTGCTAAGCATCAGTGGGTGGCAGTAACAATAGTATTGAGTAGGCACTGACAAGTGCACTTAGTTTGAAAGTTTGGAAGTCAGATAATTTGGGGAATGATTATCTGTCAGATCATATATTCCTCTGAACATTGGAAAATAATTCTTGTTCGGAGTATATCCATCAAGCTATCAGCACTCTGTTATTCATGTATGCATGAAAGTCGGTCAATCATACTGCTTCTTAAGTAACAAGAGTCATTAGACATCATATTATAACATCACATCTCCCTCAGAATGTTTGAAAGGTAAGCTTACTTAAAACATAAGCATTGAGCTATATGCAACCTTCTCTTAATCATATGGTCCATGTGCTGTTATTATCCAATCATAATCATGCAGCTTATATCAACTTCAGTTATCAAGACATGCCTTTCATCAGGAATCATCAGACAAGAACAGTCATTGAAGATTTTATGGCTCCCTCTTAAGCCTTTCTTGAAGTCAGATGAGGCAATAACTTCAGAAAAGGTCTGAGTCATCATAGTCCTAGTTGTATCATCCTTCATTGCAGCAAATTACCCAATTCATGATGGGAAGGAGAATTTCTCATCGGGCATTCATATATGTAGAACCATTCTTCACAAAATCCTGATTTAATGCAATCAAGATATCATGTTCTTTTGCTTATTTTGCTTGTATGCTTGCTTCTATTTCTCACAAGGATTGATAGAGAATTGGTCAGAGTGCTATGCACTTCTTCTAGATGACCTTCATGATTGAAGGCTTTAGGTGAGGTTTACTTCTTATCAAAGGTGCCACAATTTCCTTTACTGACAGATCCTTGAGAGGTTTGATTTTGGCCTAGAATTGTTGTTCCTTTGTTGATTCTTGTTTCCACTTGTAGCTGCAAGCTCATAGTAATTAATGATTTTCAGTCGTCACTAGGATGTCATGTCAATCATGTTTCCTGATACAAGATTAATGTAAGGCAAATCAATGTAGGATCACAACCAAGTTCAATCATAGGTCAAAATTTTAGAAGGCCACTTCCTTTATTACAAAAATTGTAACTGTCTTATTTTTTCACAAAATCATTGTCCTGAAGGTCTTTGATTTACTGACAGAATGTGCTTTAAACAAAATCATTTTCTTCAGATGATTGCAAGAACCCTTAACTTTTTCCTGTTGATATTGGGAGCTGTAAAGATCCATATGTGATTTATTTTAGCTCAGGGTAGGCCAAATAACTCTACTGCTCAGAAATATTCGGAACAACATGCAGATTTAATTACACTACAACACATTCCTTGCTGAAAAATGATCCTTTAAATAGAATGCAGATCTATCTTATTCCCCACTGTTTTCACCATCTTCCCATACACTATCAACAACTTGCAAAACAACAAGGAGATCAATACTTTTCATTTCCAGAGAAATACCACCTACCACATTATCAATAGTTTCAAAAGGAAATCAGTTTCTTTATACCACAGATGGCAAAGTTCCTTTAAGGGGTACTCCTTTGGGGATCCTATTATTAGACTTTGTAGGTGGTCCATTTATTGGAAACACCAAATGAACTCTATCAAACTTGCAATCTTTGCCTCCTCCTTGTAGAGTTATATAATGTGTTGTAGAACCTTTCTCATAATTCAACCTAGCTAGTTGTCTGCCACTGCATTTTTACCTCAAGATATCACTTCTTTGGAAATGGCTCTAAGGTTTGCATAAAATTATGAACCCATAGTTAAATAGGAACCTCCTATATCTCCTAATGACTTCGCAGTAATACATGTATCCCATTGGATTGGAAGTACCACCGAATTGTAGGGGCTGGTTGACAGAACTGGATTCCAAAATGTCATTACCTAGTGGAGCCCCAATTTCTGGTAGGCCTTTATCATTAAGTACCTCTATCATATCATGCCATGAGTGAAACTTGATTTGATGTGCTTACCCACCATTACATGGGGGCCTTTTCCAAATTCATATACATTGTTGCAACCCTTTGCTCAAGCACAATCTACTCCACCACTTGTTCCAAAGATTCTTTCATGGTGTCAGTTGTGCCATTAAACTCGATATCTTCTTAAGATCTGAACTAATCCACCTAACTATTTTCAACATCATGCAATGCCAAAAAAAATTTACAGTCTATTCAAGAGTGATTAAAATCTATATTTATCTTTTTCCATAGATCAGACACTGACACACAAGACAGAGTTCCGAGTCATCATTGTGCTCATACAAAATAAAAATTCAACCTTTCTTACACAAAGGCACAAAAAGAGTTGAAATATGGGCATTTGTTTGGAATTCACTCTATGTGCCACTATACCCAGTTAGTTTTATTGTTATGTTTGTCTGGTTTTACTTATAACACTTAAAAAGAGGATGAGAATGGAAACAGTAAAGGAGTAGAGAAACATCTTCCTCTGCGAAAACAACAACTATGGTGGAATGGTAAACGCTCCTCGCATATTCACACCTTGGAAACCTTATCTCGAAATGAAGCTAGTCCTCACTTGCATTAGAGAAAATCCATTTGAACCTTGTTGGGCCTTGAAAGAGAGATCAAATTTCTCCAAACACCTCGTAAACAAATATTCTTGTAAATTTTTTATATTTTTTAATAAAAAACAGCTGAAAGGTAAGATAGGCCCCATATAGTTGACTCAGTAATAAAATTTAATTATTTTTAAATTAGATTTTTTTCATACAAAACATGTCTGCTTGAACAGAACATACTGAAAAGGAAGATAACCCGATAACCCCATATAGTTGACTTAGTAATTAAAATTTTAAGTTTATATGGTATCAAATTCCTCATCAAATTTCTTTCCACATCATCCAGTGGTAAAAAATATATCGAAGAATTCAATATATTTTAATACACAATATATATTTTTTAATTTTTTTACATAAAATTTTATGTTTATCATATCAAATATTTTATATTTATAAGAAAGATTAAGTTTCTAAGAGTTTAATATCTTTTAATATGTAGCATATATTTTTAATAGACAATATATTAAAGGGAAAAATAATAAGATAACTTTTTTGTAAGTTAGTAAAGTTTCAATATATTACTAAATAAACATACAATACAAAAATAGTAGTTGGTTTACCAAACCAGTTGTAGAAGAAGATTCTCTTTGTCACAGATTTAACCAGACATGCCATATGATTTTTTTGTCTTTACTTTCCCTTATATAGTTCAAAAAAGTTCCCCTTCCCACTACTACTATATGTAGGTCTGCCTATCTGAATAGCTATATAGCTCTGATCTTCAAACCTAAACTTGACAAAATAACTACAATACTACCTATATAAACATAACACAAAACTAAACAAAAGATTGGTCGATGCCATGATCAACTAACACAATATTATTTGCTTGGAGTTGTTATCGTCGTTGGCCCCATTGTTGGGTCCTCCACAAGGGTTGTCGCTGGAGCCTCTAGGGTTGCCAGTGGTCATCCGCCTGCAGCGCAAGCCTCTCGAACTCGATACTTCCTCAAACGGGCGAAATCTCCTATCTCTACACCCATCGATATATCCACATTATCGATATAATTTAGATAGATTGAGAACATTTTGTTAAGATCCCCAATTCTGCCAACATGCAATTTCTCTATGTTAACCAAACCCTTGAGAGCCTTTTCAATTCCTTTTAGGCGTTGGTCTATAGATTTTAACTCGATTTCTATCTCGAGTTGCCTCTTTTTCCTCTACTCTGCTGCCTCTGCTTGCAGCTTTTCCACCAGAGTCTTGACATGCCAAGCGGTCTCCAAGGTCTTTTGGTACACAGTCATCTATGTTTTGGATTTCCCTGTGTTGATGATCCAATCTCCTTCCTCCTCTATTCTACCATCAAAGATAGCCCTACAATGTCTTCGAACCTCACTCTCCCAGATTTCCACTATATCCTTCCCTTTTGTGTGACTGTTTAGCAACAACCTCCGCTGCTTCCTCCATGCATGTCTGTTTGCAAAACTCAAAGCCCTGAGCATCCGTGGGAACTACCTCTTGGCCTACTAGCATCACTTTAGCTCTTACTCATTGCACTCCCTGATAACTGAATTTCCCTCATAGAAATTACTATCACCAACTCACAATTACACCACCTTTCAGTGTTTTGCCTTATGTCGATGAAGCTTGCTCCCTAGCTATGATTTAAAGATGACACCCCAGATGAGACTTGCCTCGCCGATATTTGAGTACTTTCCCTCTCAATTTTTAGTAACTCTGACCTACTAGCGATGTTGTTGTTCATTCGTGTGTACTTGTGGACGTCCTTCCTCTCATTTTCCCTTGCCAGCGGTTTGTTCAAAATCATAATCACCCTAACCTTGCTCTTGTATGTTTCCCCTCTTGATTTCGTACCTTCCCACTCCTCTTGCTACATCTCCTATTAATGAGATGATCACACTAACAATCTATTATGGGGGAAATCCTCTCCTTCCCATGATTAACCATCACTCTATCCTTGTATTGCAAACACATACCCCTTCTCGTTTCCTAAGTATGTCCATAATGAAGGATTATTTGTTCGTATGAACTGGTAGATCACTGTCCTGATTCGGGCCCACCCCTTCTCTATCAACCTGCCTTAATGGCGTGGAGTGATCTCTCTCTGCCAACCTTTGGCTTTCCTCCTTTAGCTAGCCCTCTGAAAACTTGCACATCACGTCGGTGAGCAAATGGACATTATCTACCCCTTTATTTTCCACCCTATCCACCAACACATTTGAAAACCACTGAACTAAGGTGAATTCCATGGTTTTCAACACCTCCAGATGTTTTTGAATGCGTTGGGTTAATGGGGGCAAGTGCCAGTTCCATGTTACTTTACTTATTTGTGTGCCACATTGTAACTTACGTGTCACTTGAATGATAAGAGGTGCGGTTCCTACTAGGTCTGGTTCCATGGGAGTTTGCATGGGCTTACAACCATTCATATGGGATTTCTCAATAAGTGTCTTGGCATATTTTCTTTTATATACAAATATCCGGTGATGTGTTTGTCACACCTCCAAACCAAGACACTAATGCAATAGACCAAGATCGGTCATGTCAAAGGACCTTTTCAAATCTTGCCAAAATTCTCTTCTCATAACTGCCTGTGATTACTAAGTCATCGACATACACAATGATGATCACAATATCCCCCCTTGATCTTTGCAGTATAGGTTAGGATCATAAGGGCTTCTCTTTCAGCCGTGCTGTGCAAAATGCTCATCAATTTGTATAGAAAGTTCCCACAATATATTTCGTTTAAGCAAAATATAATGCTTAATATTTTGCAAAATAGATACAAATGGATTACTGCGATGTAGTAATATCTCTGAAAGAGTATCTAAAAGCATATTTTCAAGATATTTACACCATGCAGAGGTAAAAAACCAGGGCATATATGTTTAAATCCCTCCCATCAAAGTACCTTGAGGTCCCTCTAATGGTGCAAGCCTAGAAGAACTCCAATTAGGAAAAAATTGTATCAAGCCTTGAGGATAGGGTGAAACAATGGAATGTCAAAGCCCTAAACCTGGGTGGTCATCTGATTCTAACAAACACAGTGCTACAAGCTATTCCAAGGTATATCTTATCTATCCTCCCTTCTCCCAAAAGATCTGGGACATCCAAAGGAACTTCTTGTGGTGAGGGGTAGAGGTGAAACGAAAATGGGCGCTAGTGGCCTTAAATAGAGTGCAAACCAAAAGATGCAGGTGGGCTAGGTCTTCAAGATCCAGAGGTAACCAACAAAGAAAATGGAGCAAACTTATGGTGGAGATGGTTAAAAGGGGGGTCATCACCTTGGGAAAGGCTTTGGAAATCAAAATATGCACCTAATTTCCATACAAAAAAGTTAGTTTGGTTATCAAGTTCCACTCAGGGGTTGGCAATTTGGAATTTAGCATGGAATAAAAGAGGTATAATGCAAAAACACTATTCTGGGAAATCAGAAATGGAAAGGAGGCCCTATTTTGGGATGATGTGTGGTAGAAACAAGCTAAGTTATGCAGGGAGGAATGACATCCCTTCAAACTAAGCACATAAATATAAGAGTATAGAGAATTCTACCAATTCTAGGATCAAGGACTAGAAAATAACAAATGGAGGCGATGGAATTTTAATATCTTTCAACGACCAACCCAGAATGACTTAGCTATTCAGTATCTAACAGAGGAACTAAGAAAATTAAGAATTATGTTCAATAATGAACAAGACCAACTCAAATGGGGGAAAAAAGAAGATGTGGAGTTCAATCTCAAGGAAGTCAAAGCTTATCTTAGTGAGGGATATACTGGTACAAATGATCCATCGTGGAAAAAACTGGATGGTGCCACATTGGCCATAAATTTAAATTTTCATGTCATTGATTTTACACCAGAAGGTCCTAACTCAAGACAAAGTTATAAAGAGAGGATTTATAGGTTCCTCTTCGTGTTTCCTCTCCAAAAACACAAAAGAGAGGCTTAATCATTTACTCAACACCTGTAACTATATGGAGGCACTATGGGACTAATTAGCCTCAATATTTAGATAAAGAAACCAAAGTCGAGAGAGCATACAATAAACAATAAAGAAATGACGGGTGCATTATACAAAAAACGAGGTGGTGAACCTTACCTGAAATTTCATTCGAGGTTTCATCCTTTGGGAAATTTGGAAGGAGCACAATAGATGAATATTCTCCTATTATAAGCTTCCTGTTGACAACCTAGTGGAAGGAAAAATGTGTCAGCTAAAGGAAACATTAATTAGTACGGGAAATCAACCATTAGAGGAACAACCACCCCCCCAAGGAAACACAAATTTTGAAGTGATGAGGCTTCATGTTTTTCACCCTGTTTTCCCCAAATAAATATATTCTAGCAGGAAGAATTATTCATTACTTTCTCCTCTTACAAGCAAACACTCGACAAAAAAAGGATTTCACACCTCAGAGTTTTTTTGTAGGATAAAGGGAAAGGTGAGTGGGTATCCTGCAGTAGCTGCATTGGTCTTATTAGCATTACGCCACTTTTCATATGGGTCTTCACAACAAATAATCATCATTACACTTTGTTGATTTGTTTTAAAAATAAACATAACACCCAATAGATTTCTTTTGGGATACAATGTTGTTGTTGGTAGTATGATTGTATTTGTGCCACATGTAAAGCTAATATGCGTTAAATTTCTTTCACCTTGCAATGTTTTTATTGGAAATGTGTTTGTGTTTGGGCTAGAAACTATGCTAGATTTCTTTTGCTTTGCAATAGTGTTGTTGTCAATTTGGTTGTTTATGATAAAAGGAAATCTAGCAAGTGTTAGATTTCCATCACTTTGGCAATGTTATTGGAAAAGTTGTGCTTGTGTTTGGGCTAGAAGTTGTGTTAGATTTCTTTTGCTATGCAATGTTGTTGTTTTCAATTTGGTTGTTTATTATAGAAGGAAATATAACACGTGTTAGATCTCTTTCACCTTGGTAATGTGCTTTTGTTTGTGTTAGAAGGAAATATAGCATGCACTAGATTTCTTCTGACATAAAATGTTGTTATTGGTAGTATGCTTGTATTTATGCTACATGTAAAGCTAGCATGCGTTAAATTGATTTTACCTTGCGACATTGTTGTTGGAAATGTGATTGTGTTTGTGATAGAAGTTGTTGGATTTTGTTGGCTTTTGTTTGCCCTACAATGTTATTGTTGCCAATGTGCTTTTGTTTGTACTAGAAGTAAATCAATCGTATGCTAGATATCTTCTACACTGCAATGTTATTTTTGGCAATGTGATTGTGTTTGTGCTACAATAAACTCTAGAATGTGTAAGATTTCTTTTACTTTGAAATGTTTTTGTGAGTAATATGCTTCTATTTACGTTAGAAGAAAATTTAGCATGTTGTGGATTTCCTTCGCCTTAGAATATTGTTATTGGCAATGTGTTTGTGTTTGTGCTAGAAGGAAATCTAGCATGTGCTAGATTTATTTGACCATGTAATGTTGCTTCTAGCAATATGCTTATGTTTGTAGTAGAAGGAATGATATTGATTGTTAGCTTTCATTTGAGGAAACAATGTTTCATTACGTACAACATGACAACCATAATATTTTTATTTTTGCATTTATATTACTTTTTCGGAAGTTGTGTGTTTTTGGGGAAATATAAAGTCACACTTTACACAGTTCATTCTTTTACTTACAAGTTACGATGTAATTGTTGTTACAGAATTGATGCAAGCTACAATGGAAAATATAATTTTGGCAAAAGGGGACTATGTTGATCTCCTTATTAATGATCAAGTCATTGGGCTAGCAAGGGTTGAATCTGCAGAGTCTGGAACTTATTATGTTGGAAAAAAGGTTAATGTTGGTTATGTTGCAATTTTGATAATTGATCTCATTCAACCACATTTGATTGATGATGATGTTAATGAAGGGGACATACATCCATGGAAGATTGTGGATTTGAGACACCACATAGGTAAATCAAAATATTGAAGCATGTGTTATATATTTTTGATACTATAATAAATGTTCTTTTTTTGAGTAAATACTAACATTATTTACATTTGTTTATAGGTACAAATGTTTCTTCTACATTTTCTATTGGAGACAAGGTAAATCTTCTACAACATGGAGTGAAGGTGGGCGAGGGCTCCATATTCAATACAGAGCTTGGGCATAAAGTGCATGGAAAGATGGTAAAGAAAGGATGCATAGTGGTTAAAATTGAAAAGGTGTTAAAACATAATGTTCCTCTACCACATCCAACAGGGTTTGAGCATACACTTGGGGGTGCATTAGAATCTTATGAAATTTGGCCAGAATCAGATTTGGAGCCTCACTGTCATGATCATGCCATAAATATTCCCCAAGATAGGGTTAAATTCATATGTGCAAAGGTTTCTCTTACACATGAATGCATGGGAACACGCATGTGCATTGCCAAAGGAATGCTAGTTCATGTCCACGAGGATGACATTGTTGAGGGTGAAACACTAGGTGAAATGGATTTTGGTGTTTTTCTAGAAGAGATAGATGGAAATTGTGAGATATGCAAAATTGGAGATAAGTCTATACATTGTTTGGTTAGATGGCCAATAAATAAGTTGGTGGACAACAAAGGTGTGATATTAAGGGTCAAGGAAAAGTTCAAGGAACCAACCAAAGAAATGGTGATATGGGATGTTATAGAGGACACAAATCCCTTAAACAAATGGGATGGGTACCTTTGTAATGAAAAAGATAGAAACTCAATTGATATGAATGTAACAAGGCCATATAAAAGGATTAAACGAGTTATGGCTACAAAAAAAACTGCAAAATGTCAAACAAAAATAGATGAAGAGAAAGAAATTCGACTTTTGGCAGCAGATGTATGTTGTAGAAAAGATTGTCTTCAACATGTCGATAGGAAGGCCATTGAAGGTGCTAGAAGGGGTATGAGACAAATAAATACAAATGGTATTAGAGAATTTGTCTTGAATTCACTCATGTCAAACACAGTGATGTCAAGCGGCCATGGCCATGGCCATGGCCTACCACCTATTGCTAGAAATGTAAAGGACATGAGATTTAATGGGAATATTATTTGTAAGAAAGCATGGTATAAGATACATAAAATTCCTCAAAGCACATTCTATAACTACCAACATTATTTCCAACATGGACAGATCAAAGCTATTCATGGTAACACCAACACATGCAAAGCACGAGCTCACACAGTGGCAGCTATAGAAATATTGCACAAAATTGTAATGGATAATTCAGATTTTTCACCAAATCAAACACGTCAAGTTGAAGAAGATGGAACATCTGCTCCTTTAAGACTGCTTCCTTCGACTTACACACAAAATTCTTTGTTAAAAGAGATCAATGAGGCTCTTCAAAAGCTCAATTACCCATCAATATCACAACCAACAATGAGCAAGATCTGGAATACTAAGTTTCGAGATGTGGCATTTTCAAAGAACACCAACTTCAGTAAATGCAGTGAATGTATTGTGTTGAAAGCACAAATGAAGTCAGCAACTACAAAAGAGTTGGAAGAAAAGGCACGAGGTAGGTTGACGAAACATAACAAGATTGTTATGTGTGGAAGATATTGCTACTATGCCCATAGAATTATGTCAGAGCGGTTTCCAAAGGAGTATTTGAGCATTATCCATGATAAAATGGACAAAACAAAGACATCAATCCCAAGGCTACGTGTCAAATCAAAATCTGTTGTAGGAACAAATTTGGGTTTGTCATTGACAGGTATGCTTACACATGGGCATAAGGCGGGAGGTTTTGGTCATTTCTCCTTACCATTTGTCCATATGGGATCACAATTTACTATTACATCCCTTGCAAAGTGCTTAAGGGACCTTGAAGACCCACAAATGGATATGTATGGTGATCTACTTTATGAAAGTGGAATTTCAAGAAACCCACTTACAAATGCATTACTTGACACCTCTATTTACCCAAAATGTCAAGGGTACAAGGATGATTTTATATCTCATGGAAGTTCAAAAAGTCAAAATGTTGATTTTAAACCTCTTCCTCCACATTTGTTGTTACAGTTGGACAATGCAGCAAGTGATAATAAGAATCGCTATCTTTTCATGTTTCTATCACTTTTAACTGCACTTGGTGTCTTCATCACTATTGAGGTTGGGTTCTTGCCTGTGGGGCACACCCATGAAGACATAGATGGAACCTATGGAAGAATGTCTTCCAACCTAAAAAGTAAAGATATTTATTCTTTACCTGAAATGATGGATACATATCGCATAATTGAAGAAAATAGAGTGTTTCCACCTACACTTATTGACAAGGTCTATGACTTCAAAAGTTTCCTTAGTGGATACATTAAGGAGGGAAAAAATGCACTAGTTGGACATCTTAATGTTCAATACTTCCAATTTCTTATACTCAATGATGTTCCAGTACTAAGGTATAAAGAATCAATTAGAGACTCTCAGTGGTCAGAACCAGTTGAGTTATGGAATATAGATGATGAAGGTCGACCTATAATTCCCATAGGGAAGCCATCTTTCTTAGCTTCCAAACAGAATGATGTCTATTTAAAAGAACTAAAGGAAGGGATAACATCATACATAAAAATGTGGAAAGACACTATTGGGAATGAGGATTCACCAATTGTTACAGAGGAATGGAAAAATAAAGTGGTGTATTGGGAAAAAGTTCTTGATACATTAGATGGAATCTATAATGATCATAGAATAATAGATGGAAATGATTCATCTTCTGAGGATTTCTGGCCCAAGACAAGGCACATTGTTGATGTTGATCGTAATGCACTCCAAGTAATCTCAAGTATTATGGATGGAGATTTTGATAATGCGATAGATGAACCAATATATGTTGGACCCAAATGCAACAAGCCAAAGCCAACATTCAATCCGATGATTGATGTTGAGAAAGGAAAGATGTTGCTAGTTAGATCAGGAAATGAGGATGCAGGTGAGATGATTTGGATGGCAAAATCCATCTCAAATATCTTTAGGGATAATGAAAGTGAGAATCTTCATGTAAAGGTTGACTGGTGGAAGCCTATGTCAGGGAAATACAATGGAAAATTTTTAGAGCAATATTGGGTACCAAATCCTGATGACAAAGAACTTGGCTCTATTCCAATTAATACCATAGTGTGGGCATGGATGCCAAAGAAAGAACATTGCAAGAAGACCAAGATAAATAAATATGGTGTAGAAGCCATTCTTGATCTACTTGAGCGATTATCTTAAGAGTAGGCTTATATGATGCATAAATGTAATTTTTTTTTGGAGGATCTATTAATATACATTCAGACACATTTTCCCATATTTGTTGTATAAATATTATCTTCATATTTTTTTTGAAGGAGTTTTATATTATTTAATAGTTCAATGTAATCATGTGTTATACAAATTACATGACAATGCCATAAAATATTTAAGTTTTCAAAGCTTTATTTGACCAACATGACTTCTCACCATATCAAATATGCATAATAAAATTCAATAATGCATCTAAAAACATCTTCTAAACTTGTTATATTAAAACAATAGTGGGGTACCTAATTAGTATTATATTTAATATAAACCATTTAAACTCTTAATGAATAAATGCTAGATGCTTGATATAATGTTTGAGGTGAGTTTTCCTTAATTTTCCTTATTATAATTGATATAATCAAATTCCCTATTTTGTTGTATGTTAATTTATAAAAAAAATATTTTGATCATTGAACAACACAACTACAATTATAAAATATTTCTACTTATAGATTTTGAAGTGGTGCCAACATTATACTAGTATAATTAATTTGTACTCAACTTAGGAAAAGTAGTTAGTGTCAATTTAAAATGGTCAATAATAGTAAGAAAAACAATATTAATATATTGTTAAATAACTTTATAGGTAAGATTTTTTTTACACAATCTAGTATTCATGGTCATATTTAATACATAAATATAAATGTTAATGGTAATAGAAATAATGTAAGGAATTTAAGTTTTAGATGAATGTTAATATGTTCTTTTCAATATAGTATCCTTAAACATTACAGGGATAAAAACTAAACATGTGTAATAAATATCTTAATCATTTTTCTCTCTTTCTTGTTGTATTTGAAAATAATCAAATTGTACTACTTTGTTACTATTCTAATTCATGATTGATTTTGATCATTAAAATGATTAGTAATTGAAACGAGAGGCTCATTTTACAGCCCAATATGGGGGGATGTGTAAGTTTTTCTATTCGTCTGTGCCCGTTTAAAATAAAAATTATGTTCTAAATAGAAAAATATAAAAAAAGAATATTTTGTAAAGTAATTAGAAGTGAAAAAAAATGTGTGAATCAGAGGTTTAAATCTTATAATTTTCAAAAGTAACTATTGAAGATTTATGTTAACTAATTTATGTCAATATCAACTTCATATATATCTATATATATAAAAAAAAAATTCTTATGGTTAAAATTATTATTTGTTCTTATATATACTCTATTTAGCTTTCAAAAATGTAGTTTCAACAATTAAAAATAGCACATTGTCTCTTTCACTCTAAATGTGTTTGCACTTGAAATTTGATCCCTACATCTGCACTTAAAATGGATCTATGATGGTATATATTGGACACATTACTATGATCATTTGTCATTGAGTAACTTTATACTTAATATATAGCTTGCATATTAATATATTATTCATTAAGTAAGCCTCAACCAACTTCGTTTCTTACATAAAAGTACAAATAATAAATAAAAATAAATTATATTCAACATTTTATTTGATCCTAAAAAAATATTTTCTCCTAACTCTAAAATGGTGCAAACTTCTTACAATAGTATGTAATGATGATGGTGATAATAATGATTATCATCCACTAAGACCAACTATGGTATATAAGAAGGTAAAAAGATATTACTAAAAGTTATTTTGAATTTTAAATTGTGCCAACATTGTTTTAGTAATAATCGTAAATCAACATATACATGATATTTACTATATCGGATTATCGGTTAATAATAGTTACACACACATCATTATTTTCATAAAATAACCTTAACAAACTTATCTTTTTAATATAAACCATAAAAATATTAAAATAGATAATGTAAGGAATCCAATATTAATATGTGAAATATTTTCTTTTTCAAGTTTATATAAATTTGTTTTATAAAGTTTATCATGATAATTTTTACACAAAAAATGGTAAATATCTATATAAAAATTAGTGAACTAAGTGGCTTTCTAATTCCTCATTTCGAAAAAATATAATCTAGTTAAAGTTCTAAATAATAGTATATATTGGACACATTACCAAAAATTTCATTTGTCATTAAATAACTTTATACTTAATATATATCTTGCATATTAATCTATTATTCATAAAGCGAGCCTCAATCAACTTCTTTATTGACATAAGCGTACAACTAATAAATAAAAATAAATTATGCTACTACTCACATTCAACATTTAATTTGATCATAAATTTATTTTTCTCCTCAACTCTAAAATGGTGCAAACTATCTACAATAGTATGTAATTATGATGGTGATAATGATGATTATCATCCACTAAGACCAACTATGGTAAATAAGGAGATAAAAAGATATTATTAAAAGTTATTTCGAATTTTATTGTTATGCTGAAAAAGCAATAAAAGAAGTGTTTCAATATCATCATAATTTTGTTTAGTTAAACAATAAAAAAGGTTGGTACCGTCACAAATATATTGAAATTTAATTCTAATACGAGTATAAACTCGATGCTTTGAGGGTTTTTTAATCTTCAATCATAATATAACTAGTGTTGCAAAGGTGATAGACTTTTAAATTGTGCCAACACTGCCTTAGTAATAATCATGACTTTTCACATACATGATATTTACTATATCAGATTATAATTAAATGGATTAATAATAGTAACATATGCATCATTATTTTCATAAAATAACCTTAACAAACTTATTTTTTACTATAAACCATAAAAAATATTAAAATAGATAATGTAAGGAATCCAAGATTAAAATGTGAAATATTTTTTTTAGCAAGTTTATATAAATTTGTTTTATAAAGTTTATCATGATAATTTTTACACAAAAATGGTGAATATCTACATTAAAATTAGTGGATTAAGTGACTTTCTAATTCCTCATTTTGAAAAACCTTAATTTAGTTAAAGTTCTAAATTCTAGATCCACTGAATACTTCCATATTTAATGAAATATGTGTTTAAAGCAAGATTTTAACCTAAATAACATAAATTATTCTATGAATGCAAGAAAAACAAATAAAAGTACACAAAGGAGGTACTGGGCACTTGGGTTGGGCCCAACCCCAAGAGCTACAGCCTCCTAGGAAGGGTTAGATCTGGTTCAAAGTTGGATTCATCTTCATTGATCAAAAAATAATAGTTACTTCACAAAAACTGTCTACAAGAAGAAGCTCGAAAATGTGTTGATATAGGGCTACACTAAAGTGTGAAAATAGACTAACAAATGACTAAAATATAACTAACAAAACTGATGCCATAAGCCTTCTTATTTATACAAATGTGGACCTCCAACAGTCCTCCTAAAATCAAGGAGCTCGGCTTCTTGGAACTGAAGATAACAATAGTCCTACTTGACTTGCTTGGCTGCCCCTTGGCTTTGTGCTCCAATCTTTTGATGGAGAATTCGAGGTAAGGGCTCATAAATGAAGAAGACACCCTCCTACAAATCGTCTCCCTTGTTCTTCCACGAATTTGGCTGCCAAGTGCTCATTAAACCTTTGATTTTGTCTCAAAATTGACCAAAAATCTGCATAAAGCACACATTAGACTTTTTGGCATAATGACTAACCCAATTCACTCTATCAGCATAAATATGATAAAAAAAAAGAAATAAACTAATGAGAATGGTGGATTAAGTCTAATTAAGAAGTAAGATGATCCCATATAATTACCCATTTCTGGGGCTCATCACCAACACACTATGTTTTTGGAGTAGATGTGCTAGAATTGAGTTTTGGAGGGCTAGAGTAAGTATTTTTCAGTTTTGGAGGACTCTATGGTGTACTAGAGAGACAGAGATTTCCAATGAGCTATCATGAGCTAAATTTCGAGCATAGGAACCGCTCCAAAAATCACTTGCAAGCCGCACACTGCGTTTTCTCCAGGCACACTCCGTTTTCAAAGATATTTGTGACATTTTTGCTTAGAACTCTTGTTCCTTAGTTCTATCAACTAGTTTCAAGTTTTCATGTTGTAATTACTTGTGTTTGATGTAATTGTGACATAGTGCAAGGTAGATAAACTTGTTAGAGTAATTTTCATGTAATTTTAGGCCTCATTTATGAGGAGCAGTTTAGTCAAAGTTTAAAAGTGGGATTTGTTTTAACCTCCCTAGACATTAGGGTTTTGTTGCGCACTTCATGTAATAAGTTCCTAAGTTGAAGGATCCGGCCCTGAGAGAGAGGAAATGGTTGTTTGGTATATATGTATCTAGTTTTCAATCAGGGAAATGGTTGGACATTAGTGAGTAGAACTCTTGGAGCTTGTACTTCATCACTTTTGTAGAAAATCCAAGGATAGTTGTAGTTATTACTCCGGAATTCTTGTGTTGTGAGTTTGTGATAATTTTTTCTCTCTGTTATAGTTTTATAGGAATGATAAATTCATATTATTTCCATGTCTAAGCTTTTCAATGATTTTCCTAGGAGCTTTTAAATAGAATTCTTAGTTTTAAGCTTTGTTTTGTTAGGAACTTCATGTTTATGTCACTTATCTTCTGGTAAATGAATTCATTCTTGTTAGACTCATTTTGAATCTTTCTTTTCCACCCTACACTACATTGACAAACCCAAAAGTATCACAAAGGCATACCTAGTGTGCTCCTTTATATCTCTTGCAAGTAGAAACCTTTGATCCTTTGACCTAGTTCCCTGATTTTCACTCTTGATCTAGCAGAACCCTAGAATTTCCAAAACCCTAGAGCTGAACATATCTAGCCTAATATATTTTTCCCACTCCAACCATCATTGGTTGTGAGATCATAATGATATCCCTCTCTTGTTTCGCAGGGATAGCTGCTAAACCCTAAGTGGTTTGAGGTTACCTCCTTCGATCTCTTTTCTCAGACTTGGGATATTGTGGAGGACAAAATTTTGGCGCCATTGTTGGGGAATGTAAGATCATATTTCCCCTGGGAAAGAATGATAAGGATCAGATCTGATTTCTCATGGTGAACAGTGATCAAACACAAAAATTTTGTGAATCTTTCACCTAGCAACTCCAGTGTCAAAGGATCCAACGGTTTAGAATTTTCATGGCAACTCCATTGTTCAAAAACTAGTAGTTTGAAAAAATTCTTGGTGAAATAACTATTTTCAAGATGTATTCAATTGCTCGAAGGTATGCTACTATGAATCATGTTCCTATTCCTAGTTTTTCGAATTGAATTTTGTGCATATACTGGAAAACTAATCTGCCCAAATTTATAGATGGAAACGAGGATGAGGCTATTCTGCATCTAATAAAGCTTCATTAGTATATAAATAAGCTTGGAATTAGTCTTTATGAGGATTTTTTTATTAAAATGTTTATGGCTACTTATTGTAGTTACTGCAATAGCCCCCCCAGAAACCCGAGAGCCCTGAAATTTTCAGAGCCCCTTCACTAGGACAAGCCACTAGCCGCGCCTAGTTCTACTCAAAGAGTTCAGCAGTTTCAAGTTGCCTAAGGAGGAATTTAAGTTTTCAGCTAAGTAAAAGCAATTTTCCAGTTCCTACCTTAGTAGGCCAGTCGCAAAGTTGGAACATGACTAAATCTGATCCTTGTGACCATTGTGACTACTGCAGCCATTGCAACTCACAGGTTGTACAGGTCGCAGAGGTCACAAAATCACATCTTCCATCCTCATGAACTTTCGTGACCTTGCAACCTTCTGAGTTGTAGAAGTTGCAAAGGTCACAAGATCGTGCCCCTCCGCATTGTGCATAAACGTGACTATGTGACTATGCGACCTGCCAGGTTTCATGGGTCGCAAAGTCACGTACCTATCCCTCGTGACCTCACACATGCAACCAAATCTATATATATGAAGCCTCCCAAGTCTCATTTTTAAACCTTCCCCGGGTCGTACGAAGATATAGGAGCCCTATGGCTTGAGTTTGCACGCGCGTCTGGATCCGGGTGATTTCGATATAGAGTGCATATCCATTTCTTGTTTTGAGGACGAGATGTCTCCCCCTACTGCTAAATCTGCTCGAGGGGCCTTGGGAAGTGGGTCATGGAAAGCTGACCTAGAAGACGAGCCACCTATCTTCAGGAACACTACTTGCAATATAAGCAAAACCACCAGGCCCTCCTAGTACACCATCTACGAGGATTTTGCTAATAAAGATATTCCAGAGACCCAGGAGGACTTCCAAGTGTACATAAACGTCAAGAGATCAAAGTTACACAAGGTGGAAGCATATCCTGCTATTTTCCCGTGCTCACAAACCATTGAGTGATCTTGCAATGCACAGACACAGAATCTTGGTTGATCAGAGGCCACGATGGGATACCCATAGCTGCTATCTCCCTGCCAAACATCAATGCTTACTACAGGCTCCTCGAGAGATAGGAGGTCTTCAATACCAAGTGGCTCACTCGGTTCGCGACTCCCACAAAAGACATACTCAGGGAATGGTGGCAAGACCCTGTAAATTTCTGAGTTAAAACAGATCAAGCTTACAAAACAGAGGGATTGTGGAAAGTGTATCAATTGATTGTTGTAAAGATATGCTAGTTGTACGGCAAGCCATACTGTGACATTTTCTATGGCACCTGGGTTCCCGTCATGTACATCGTTGCCACCCGAGGGACCATTTTTAATTGGGCAAGCATCCTATGCTCATCATTGAAAATAAAAATAATGGCTGCCAAGAACCCACAACCAAAACAACCTCCATAATTCTATATGTTGTCATACCTCCTTGATGTTGTCTTCTCAAGATGGTACATCGAAAACTAGAGTTGAAACTGGGACTCATCAGAATCCAACCTCGTGCATAGCCATTATAAATTTTTGTGGGGCACAGGTTACAGAGCTATGCTAAATATCATCTCCGAAACTTTCATCAACCCATTGTACCAATTACTTTTTGGTGAGGAACCACCATGCATGTCTAAGAGAGCCATGAATACACTCATCAAGGTAGCACATTATTTCCCCATTGAAGAGGTGACATTCATTAGGGTGTTCAGTACCCATAAGCCTTTGCATGCCCTACCTGGGTTTGCCATAGATAAGATGCTCCTGCGGGAGGTCTATTACCAGATGATGCTAGGGTCTTCAAAGATATTGAAAAAAGGCAAGAAGAAACCCTGACCTACCTACCCCCTCACTATCGGGGAGTATGTGGTCGATGTGCTGAAAGGAAGTTTTTTCATAATGCTCAACCACTAAACTTTATGATCTAGAGAAGATAGTAGCCGCCCATTTCAAGAAGGAAAAATTCAGTTGGTCATATTCTCATACCCAAAATGACATTGAAGATAGGGTGAGGAACTGGTATAACGCTACATGAAAATTCAGCCCAAGTGAAGAACAGGATGTAGAAGATAAACCCCAAGACAATTCCTAGGAAGATATAAGCCTTAAAGAAAGATCTTCTACCATAAAGAAAAAGCCGAACGGAGCACAAACCAATAGTGGGGAGGCTGAGCAGTGAAAAGGGAAGGAGGTTAAGGACCCCGTGAGCGACAACAAGGAGGAGGATATAACATTGGAAAAAAGAAATGCCCGCTTGGAAAGGAAAAAGCGAGAGCTCAAGACGCAAAGGCAGCTGGAGAAAAAACAACCTCCAGATTCTAGCAACTAGTACCAAAACAAGAAAAGGAGAAGGCATAATGATCAAGAGAAGGAGAAATAGTTGCAAAAAAAATAACGAGAACAAGAAGAGGCAGAGAGGAAAAAGCAGGGAGAAGAAGAGAGTAAAAGGTAGGAAGAGGAGGATCAGAAAAACATGAAGAAGAAGAATTCAAGAAGAGAAGGAAAGAAGAAAACAGGAGGTTGGAACAAGAGATGAAGAGCACGGAAGATGAACTAGAGTGGAAACAGGCATTAGTAGAAGAAGAGAGAAGGAAATGCAAAGAAGAGCTTAGGGGAGATAAGGAAAAGGAAGACGGAGAAAAAAAACAAGGAGAGACCAACAAAACAGCTAGCTTTGGCACGGGCCAAAATGAGCTTCCTCCATTAGACATACTCCATACTACTCCCCTCACTGGAAGATATCTCCCACTCCAAGAGTTGGGCATCTTAGAGGATGAAGATGAGGAGGTCCTAGATCTCACTCGACTCACTTTTGATGAGATAAACCTCAAGATCGTATAGGAAAGGAATAAGTTTTGCAACAGGAATACAATCGAGCCTTTGTGAGTGACCACGTCCAAAGATATTTTTCCTAATATTACAACAAACCCTTAAATGATTTCCTTGGTCAGGATGACTTCTACAGTCACCACAGAACAAGATTTACACATTCGAATAGAGGGCCACCATGTTAGAATAGGAAAAGAAGAAGATGGAGGAAGAGAACGATGCACTCCGCTTAGTACACTCTGTTATCACTCAGATTTTCCTTAGAATTTATTTGATAGAAGGAAAGAATCCAAGGTAACTACAAAGCGATCTTTTAAGTAGAGATCCTAGCCAATCTATAGTCAGAGAGGGATCTCTCTTTATGATTTATGGTTGTTTTAATATCATGTTAGGCTAGTTATTAAAGCTCAAGGGATTTGTTGTTATTTTTTTGGTGGAATTAAAGGAAACAGATGGGCAAAGCAGATATTTGGGCCATTGGGCTATGGAGTTAAGTAGGAAAGGTTTATCAGGATTTGATTAATCACTGAGGTAAGAGTTCACAAGGCAAGATAGCACAATAAGGACAAATCTAAAGGTTTCAATGGATGGAGGACTTAACCAGGGCCAAGGGCAATGAAGAATCCTTAGTAGGGATCAAGCTAAAGAAGGGAAGATTGGCAAATAGCAAGGGAAATTAAGAATCCTATACCAAGGGCCAATAAAAATAATGAATTACAGAAATAATGGAGCAATTAACAATTCCCAAACTTAAGCAATTTAGTGGAAAACATTAAATGAGCAAACAGTTAAAATAGAAAGAACTTAGGCTAATTTTGATAATATTATTCCTCGTTTGCTTTTAAGAATTGTAAGAAACATGTATGATATTTAATAACATGAGAGAAAAAATATTCAAACTCAGAGAAATGATACTTATTTGTTTCCCATGATGCACATGAATCGAGTGAAATGTCCTCAACTTTATTTAACCCAGTAAACTAGTCTAGCCTTGATTATAGTATCTCCTTTAGCATCAAAACAAAGTCTACAAAAATGCTTTTTAATCCACCCTAATTACTTTGTTTTGTGAATTATTTATAAAAAAAAAATATTACAAAATATCTCATAACTATACGAGATTTATTATAGGAAACAAATCTATCTTCCACAAGAAGATATAGATAGATGGAAAATAGATAGTTTGTTGTCCCTCTATTTGTGAATGTGCTGGATGCTGGAACTTGAATTTGTCTCATGGAGTTGTGTTGGTAATTTTGTGTTGGACTTCACTCTACACTGGTTGATGTACTTGTATTTGGGATAGTCTCTGCTATTGGCAACGTTGTCACTGGTGGAAGTCCTCGGGCCAAAGAAGCTTTTAGAGTGGAGGTTACTGTTGTACAAACTGTGGGTATGACAGCTTGAGGAGTGGTGACCAGCTCACTTTGCTTAGACTGTATTTCTTTCTCTAATTCCTTTTCAGTTTCTTTTAATTGATTATTTAACTTAAGGACTAAGTCCATAAGTTCTTCTTCCTTTTGTTTCTCTATGACTTCTGCAGTTTGAGGATGATGGAGAAACACAATCTTAACTTGCCTTTTCAATGCAGCTATATCATCATTTTTCTTCTTAATTAGTTGTTCATCTGCTTTGACATCTTTGGGATCATGTTCCAATTCTATCACCAGATCTTCTAAAGTTTTGATTCTAATGACTTTGGCCTGAGAGGAGGCATTTTCTAGTTGCAGCTATGCTGTGGTGTTGTGCAATGAATTTTGTAATTGATGTGTTGTAATGGCTTTATTAGTCAGTGTGGAATAAACCATTTCACCAGTCTACTTGTGCAGTTCTATTTGGTCAATCGGATGGATATCCTTGGCTAAAACTTCAAAATCGGTTTTCAAATAGTCAACCATTGACCTCGGCTGCTGTACAATTGGTTTTAGGAAGCTCATCTGCATTTTTCCTTCTTTTATGTCAAAAGCTGACATAAGTCTGGTTTGATTAGTTGGAGCCGTTTTGAGGTAATGAGCATAGGTTTGAGCTTTTAATTTCTCATTCCTTGCTTTGATTTCTTTGTATTTCCTTTTAAGGTCTAATCTCTGTTCAGAGAAAGCTCTGAAAGAAGAAACTTATGTGTTTTTTTGTCTTTCCAATGCTTGTATATGGGAGGTCGACGGTGTACCACCTACTAGGATAGTCTCCATACTATATGTTTTTTCTGCCATTGCATTGCCTGTGGTCTCCTTAGTATATTCTTCCTCTGCGTATGGGTTCAACCTTTGCCTTTTAGCAAAATTTTGATCAATAGGCCTGCTGGAAGGAGTGGCCTCTTCTCTATCTCTTTTGAGATTTCTTTCGTCATTAAGAGGGGTCTGTAACACAGGAGGGCTGCTCATGATTTTCTGAGGTTGAGCTAGCTCTTCTGAGTTTTCTGGCTGCTCAGATTGTTCTTGTTGTCTTGAATGCTCCTATTGCCTTGATGGCTCAACTTGTTTTGAGGACTTTGGCTGCTTTGAATCTTCTACATGTTCTAATGTATCTTGATTTTCTGATGGCTGTGTACGAGGTTCTTGGGACTGCCTTTGCGATGAAGTCTTTCCCGGCACATGTACAAAGGAATCTTCATCAAACCTTCTTTCTAAATCTCCCCATACATTGTTAACTTCAACTTGTGTGCTATCCTGCTCTATTAAAGTTCCTTCCACCCACTCAGATTGGTTGGCATATTGTTCAATCTCTAGGATCCTATGGTGGATATATGGTGATAGCTTATGTTTCTACCTTCTATCACAAATGAAGCTGTGAGGGTCATAGGCCTAGATGAAACTCTTTTTTAGTCTCAGATTCTGGAGCATTTCATCTGCCACCTTTCCTACTTTCCTGTTGTTGCAAATGAATGGGCCTAGGTGATCCTTTATTCTCAACTGGGATTTCTTCTTGGTCTTAACAAAGTGAATATCATCAGAATTTATCATTTTCCTGTAGTACTCCAGAGAAAATAATTGCATGGGGAGATATCTAGGTAACTTATAAGGAGGTAGCTCACACCCATAGATTCTGATTTCGGTATGGTTTTGGTATAAATACCAATCCCCAACTTTGTATTGTTTAGACAGCTGGAGAACCCTCTTAATGTCTGCACTAATTCTGGGAGGGGGACTTCCTATCAACATTGTAGTCATTGGATGTACAAACTGGTCAATAAAATCTGTATATGAGTAGGGAGAAGAATGAGACCTATGGAAAAGAGAAGTCCAGAAAATGACAGATCTAGGATTCCCTTTAGTATCAAGTTTTTGTACAGAGAAGGGAAACCTATCAGTCTAGTAGTAAAGAAATAAGTGATACAGGACTGATGAGTATTTTAAGACTCTTTCATTCTCTAGTCTCATAAACTGATCATGCAATTTATCAACAATGAACTTGGCATAATCAAATTTGACTGCTTGAGGTTGACGAGGGGTAAAAATAGACATGTAGGCAAAGGTCATTTCATCAACATACTCACTGGTGGAGAAATCTAAAATGCATGCTATCATTGTGACAATATCTTTGCCCAGATTAGGAAGGATGATGGATATGTAAGGAGGGGGATCTTTTGGCATATGCCCTTCTTTTATAAAACTCTGGCAAATTTGTGAACTTTTGGAATTGGACGGCTTTGAGGATATTTCAAGTAAATCAAAAATGGAAAGGGCAACGAGGTCTTGACCTGGCTGTAATTGTAACATCTCATTTATGGACTCAGCTATAATGGTGAATAGGATTTTTTGGTCTGGAGACATCACAACTCTCATAATAGGGTCGTAGTTGGCATGGAAGTAATGAATAATATCTGGTAAGACGTGGACACTGGGGAATCGATACTTGGGCAGGTTTGGTTCCTAGAGACCTATCTTATCTGCATGGTTTAAGTAATTATCTCTATATCTGCAATGCAATTTCAAAGGAGTTTCATCAAAGGTGAGGTCCTTTATTTGAAAGTCTCTGTCAGCTAGGGGAAGATGGTCTAAATCTCTGTGGGGTGTAGTAACTGGCTTGACATCCACAAAAATTGGAGCATCCATCCTTGGTTCTTGTGGATTCAAGGAAGAGGATAGGGAATTCTAGGGAATTTGTGAAGAATTGGGTCATTTCAGGAAGTCTCTAGACTGTCGAACAACTTGTTATCACTAAATTACTTGATTTTTACAGCAATTTAGTCCAGGTTGAATACAAAAATAGGGTTTCTCAGTAAAATGGGTAAATACCTAGTTATGATTGCATAAAGGGACAAATGACCCTGGTGCACCATTTGCAAGGAGTGCACAAGTCTACAATGGCAATATGGATTTCAGCATCTTCTAAAGGTTGACGGTTGGAAGCAGGGAAGCGGCTCGAAAGTACTCTGAGTGTGCATGGAGAAGAGAAGGTTCCTCTCTTGGTAAAACAAAATAATGAGTATTTTTTTTTTGGCAAAGTCAATGTTTTGACAGGTATAATGAAAATGACAGTTGGCACCAGTTAATGGATGGGACATTTTTTCATTTAGCGAAGGTGGTAAGCGGGGGCGGTAAGTAGAATCTATCGCACCGCTTATGAGGGTGTAGTGGTATCAGGAGAGGTTCTACCAATGCAATTCATTGGGTGACATGTAGCGGCGGGGTGAATAGTGAAACCACTCGTATCGGGCAGGTGAAGTTCAGCATCAGAGGCCACCTGATATGAGCATCAACCATTATATCTGAAGGTGTCAGATCATACAATGGTCAGGGAAGGGACTTGATCGAGATTTAATGGAGGGGCCTGATGGGCTAGTAACTGCGGATTGGGGAGATTAATGACGTCGGGGTAGACGTGATTCGAGGAAGGTTATTAATTCATCATAGGTTGATTAATTAATTCATTTTTAATGAAGTGAAGGGTTATAAGTCTTGATTGATCATGGATAGATTAATTAATCTACTGATTAATCAATATATCTAATTATTTCATTATTTAGGGTTTATATTTCAAACCAGGGCCAGACATTAGAATAAGGGATTTTGATAATATAGGGGACGAGGTGTATTTTGTAGGAGCTAACTATAACAAATTATGTTAATATGAAATTGACATGGAAATGAGAATACGCTAAGTAAAATGTTTTGAAATATATTGCATTTCCGCATTTAAACATTTATAACTTAGGCTTAGGTGCATTTTGTGGGTTTTTGTGAGAAAAATGGGGTTTTATATAAGGTTAATTACTTTCCCTAGGCAAATAATGATTTCACCTTAGGAAAGGGGATTTTTTAGATGAAATGGATGAATTATGGAGGGTGTGAATGCTTAAGAAGAGAATTTTAGTACTTATGACCTATAAGTTATTGGGTCGAGGGTCCGGTCCCTCCATAAGTCAGAGAAATGCTTTGAGCCCCTTTAACTTAAGATTTTAGGTACTTTAAGACTTTCCTTGGAAATTAGTTAAGTGAAAAATGTAATGAATGAGGGAGGTTAATCAATTGACTTTGTGTACTTTGATAAATTCTCAATTGTCATCCATACTTAGAAATTTGATGATGAAGGCGAATAATATGATATCATCTAATCAATCATCACAATTTTGTAACCATTCAACTACTTACCCACCTACTCATCCTACCATTCTTACTTCTCTTTATTAGGGTGCACTTAAACTGGCAAACCTTTATCAACACCTTTTTGTTTTCTTTTACAATGGTATTCTAACTATGTCTAACCGTATTACATCCAAGGGCTTAGATTAAATAGTTGAACTCCTTTTATTCACTCTACCTAATATAATTATCTGCCAAGGTTAAACAGTTTGGTCAGATTTTCATTCTCTATCTATAAACATGAAATTCAAAACATGGAATAACCAAGATTAAACTGTTTGATTAACATGGATGGTGGCATGAATAACAAGTTGCACACAATCATTATTATGCATAAAAAGTAAATAGTAGTGTCATTTTAACTTGCACACTTTCATGGTCTTTTTGTTTTCGGGGTTCATATTTTCATCTTTTTTGACCTTTTCTTTATTTATTTTTTGTCCTTTGATATTTCTTTTAGGACATACCATCTTTACATTTTTTATTTTTTATTTTTATCTTTTACAAATATGTAAAACGTTTGCAGAAGCAAAGGTATGTACATATTTCAGAGATAACTAAATCAATCATCAATTATGACACCTATTGGAATAGGAACATAACAGTGGCTCCACTTGGGGATGGCTTTCCCTGGTGGAAAGCCAAGAAATGTAGATGAATGGCCTTCTAAGAGACTCTGATTTCACTCTACTATTTCCTTTGATTTTGTTGCGTTATTGATATCTATGACAGTGATAACCTTGAAGCTTAGGGCCTTCTCTTCGGGCTTTAACTCAAAAACTTAACCATCCAGTCAACACTTAAACATTGCGAAGGATATATTATGTACAACTGAAGTGAGTAGAATTACTAACTTGGATCAATGTAATGTTTCAAAATTCGACCATTGATTGGTCCTCCTTCTATCTCTGCACCATTTAACTCTTTGAGAAAATAAGAATTATTCCCTCTAAAGGCATATATAATCTATAGACCTTTCCACAGGAAGTCAAATTTCCCATGTTTCCCTTTGTCTTCTCTTCTGGAGTCCCACTTAAAAACATTGTCACCAAGATAGAAGTCTTCTGCTTTGGTTCTTTTATAAAAAACTTTCTTACATTTTTCTTGCAGTATTTGGGCTGTGATGTATACTTCCTCTCTGGTTTGCTACAAATGAATGCTCTGATTGATTCTCCTTTGAATATCATTTGGCTCAACATGGGATTCCTGGAGTAGTTTCATTACTGGAATTCCTAATGATGAACGGAAAGCAGCTTCGATCCCATAGACTAACTGACTTGGACTCATCCCAATAGATTTCTTAGTTGTAAGCCTGTCTACCCACAAAGCATTGATCAGTTCTTTGTTCCATGTTTTCTTATTGTCTTCCAACATTTTTTTAATTATATTCATTAGGTTTTTATTGGAGGATTTTTCAAGTCCATTTCCTTGGGGATAGTAGGTTGTAGAGTGACGAAGGGTTATATGGTATTTATCTAAAAAATCAATCATCCTTTTTTATTTAAATGCTGCAACATTGTCTCTAATATTTTTGTCTCGACAGCCAAATCTAGACAGAATATTGGCCTCTAGAAAACCTATGATGCGAGTATCAGTGGCTTGTCTAGAGGGAATGGCTTCTATCCACTTTGTAAAGTAATCTGTGGCAGTTAGTATCCATCTATGCTGAGTAGAAGAGGGGGGTGACCTTTGCCACACCATTATTGAAATGGTTTTTCAGTAGAAATGGGTTTCAGAGGTAAAGGCAGAAGCTTTATTTTTCCTTCAAATATGTGCCACTTGTGGCAGGAAGTTACAAACTTTTTTACATAAAAAAAAAGGTTGGCCAACAAAATCCAGCTCTTAGGATTTTATCAGCAGTCATCTTCTAGTAGAGGTGCCCTCCACAATCACTTGCATGAAATTCTCGAAGTACTTTGTCAGATTCTTCCTTTAATAAACAATTTAACAGAATGACTTCATGATTTTTCCAAAATAAAGTATTGTCCATTATGAAAAATTTCAAAGATTTCATTTTCAAGCACCTACTTTTAGTTCTGGACAACCCTAGAGGAGCTTGTAAATTTTGTAGAACGTTTATTATGTCAGCATACCAAGGTGAGTCTAAGAAGGCTTGACTGGTCTGTGGAGTGGCCATCTCCTCTTTGTTCTCCAGTTCTGCTATAAAATTTATCCCTAGGGCTTGAAAATTGGTTTCAGCCATAAGTTTAGCTTGCCCTTGGCCTTTGATTGACTTTGTAGGTTTAATCTCTATGTCATACTCTAATATGGTAGCTATCCACTTTCCCCTTTTTCCATCAACTCCATTCTGACTTAGAGTATCTTTGACTATAGCATTAGGAACATAAGCTACAATGTGAGAATACAAGATATAGACTTTGAAATCTTTGATGGTTTGTATCAAAGAAAAAGCCTGTTTTTCCATTATGTTATACTTTAAGGATGCATCTCTTAGAGCTTTACTGAAGAAGGCTATTGGTTGTTCAAATCCCTGATCGTTCTTCTATAGTAAAACTACAGCAATACTATGTTCAGATGCAAAAGAAAAAATGATAAATTCTCTGTCAAACATTGGACTTATGAGGACCGGTGTTTGATTCAAGGCTAGTTTTATATCTTCGAATGATTTTTTAGCCTCTACTATCCATTTAATAGCCGAATCTTTCTTCAACATGTTATTTAATAGTCTAATCAGTTCAACTGGATTTGAGATGAACCTTCTTAAGATTTTTTTTTTTTTTCCTAAAAATGCCTGAAGTTCTTTAATGTTCTTGGGGTGAGGTATTTGCAAAATAGCTTCAATCCTGGTTGGATCAATCTAGATTCCATCTTTGGAGATAATGTGGCCCAATAGTTTGCCTTCTTCCAAACCAAATAAAGACTTTTTAGGATTTAGCGAGATGCCATATTTCCTGCATTTAATAAAGACCTGCCTAAGATGATCCAAATGCTGTTGATCTGATTTGGAAAACATTGTGATATCATCAAGGTATATAACTAGGAAATGTTCAATTTCTTTTGTAAAAGAAATATCCATTGCCCTTTGAAATGCAGCCCCTGCATTTTTCAATCCAAAAAGCATTTTAATGTACATAAAGGTACCCCATGGGGTTGTGAATGCAGTTTTTGCTTGATCATTACGACGGACTAGGATTTGGTTGTAACCAGAGAAACCATCTAACAATGAGATCCTTGTGGAACCTTCTACTCTTTGCAATATGTGATCAATTATTGGTAGGGGATAGTTATCTTGGAGCAAAGCTTTGTTTAAATTCCTTAGGTCAACACACTAGTCTTATTTCTCCTGTTTTCTTTCTTGTGGGGACAAGATTAGATACCCAATCTAAAAACCTAATGGGCGCAATAATTCCTACTTCGTACGTTCATTTGATTTCCTTTTCAATAGAAAGTAGTAGAATAGGGTTAATTCTTCTAAGCCTCTGCCTAAAGGGCTTTTGATCTTCTTTTAAAGGGATAATGTGTTGTATAGTGATGGTATCATAGGATTTCAGATCCTCATAACTCCAGGCAAAAACATCTTGGAATTCCTTCATAAGTTCCATATATTTTAGTTTTTCTTTGGGAGGCAATGATTTAGACAATTTTACTAGCTTGGGATTCTCTTCAGATCCTATGTTACAGTCCTCAATGTCTGATTTCAAAGGTTCTATTTTAGGCTTTTTACGAATATCATTTGAGTCGAATAAGTCTTCCAAAGGAGTTAATCCTTTGGGTAAGAAATTGTCTTTAAGGTTTCTAACTTTGGTTATACCATCAATTATTTCATCGATTTCCATTTGTTTTAAATCTCGAATATCTGTTTTTGTGAATTTTGTAAGATAAATTCTGTCTTTTATTTGATCTCCTTCTAGTTCATTTATTTCTACTTCATTAGAGCAATTAAAATCTGCTGCTATGCCAGTATCTATGTTGGTAATTACAAATTCATTATCTAAAGTTAAGAAATTGTTAATCTATTCATCATTTTCAAAAACTTGCCAGTTCTTTAAGTTGTTAGGAATAGCTAGTCTGTGCCTAACCTCAGCAGTATACTGATGGTTGCGCTGGAAAGGCAACTTACAGGTACTAGCAAACATAGCCAAACTATGAGGTTGCATGTTATGTTTTCTGGGGATAGTAGCAAGTTTGGTTTCCAAAAAAGTGTTAAGGATTTCTACAATTGTTCCACTGTGAAATCCTAATCTAGGGTCTCTAGTTAAATAAGAACCCTTAATTTGTTTAACTATCAGTTCAGAATCTCCCATAATTGATACCCTTATAGCTCCTAATCCTTTGACCAGCTTAAGACTTAACAGGAGTGCTTCATATTCTGCAATATTGTTTGTGCATTTAAAATTTAACCTATATGCATGACCCTCTACATGATTATTCTCTATGTTATAAATCCATACACTTGCTCCTACACCTAGCTTGTTTACTCAACCATCAAATTCCAGATGCCATAAGATTTCATGTTCATAATTTTCATCTGAGGTGGTGGAATATTTCTTAACTAGGGCATTCAGATTTTCTTTGTCAGCTGATATCTCATGAATTTGGACATTTGAATTTTCTTTTACAATTTCTTTTAGTTCTACTGTCATATCAATTGGAGTATCTTCTTGATTAATTTCAACATTATAAAGAATAAAAGAATCCATGTCTGAATGTACTGAATATATGGGGAAGTTTTGAGGCCTCTCCTAGCTACTCACTACATACTTCATCAAAGTTTCCCTATATAATTTGTTGGGATGTCCAGAGTGTTATAGCTCCAAATCTCACCCTTGATATTTTTGATGCTGTATTTATGGCCTAGGGAAACCCCTCCTTCCAGACTTGGTCCAAATACTTAAAAAATAGTGTTTTATTCCCTGTACGCGACATTGCCCTGAGCTAAACGTGTGTGTACGCACGTCAGTGTATACCCAACCCGCGTATATGTCTTAAAACACTTAAAAAAATTAACTCTCCTTAAGTTCGAGTAGAGATCACAATTTTTACCTATTGATTACCTATTAGTGCCCATGGCCCCAACTGTTCCCAACGAATTCCCAACTAAAAAACTACTTCGGGAGAAGTATAAAATGACTTCAATGGGAAGCCCTTAAGGAGGAGAGAAGAGAGAGAATTACTCTGTTGAGATTATCCCCTCAAGACAATCCTGCAAAGGACAATTGAGAAAAATTGCTCCAATTGGCACCTCATGTTATATCTGGCTCTCTCGACGTACCAAACTTCGGTAAAGACTGCTACTGGTTTTACACCATTTTAGTTAGTTTATGGGCTGGAATCTATCTTTCCTGTTGAATGAAAAATTCCATCTCTTACGCTAGTTGTTGAGCTCCTTCCGGAGACCTCTAGTCTCAAAGAGTGCCTCCTTCATTTGGAACGTCTCTATGAGTAGCGTCGAGATGCTGCCACAATCAATGAGGCTCATAAGAAAAGGGTTAAAACTCAGTACTATAGAGTTGTCTGTCCTCGAGTCTTTTATTAAGGTGACCTTGTCCTGGTCTGTGACCAAGATAAAGAAGGCTTGGGGGTAGAAACATTCAAGTCTATGTGGTATGTTCCTTTTATAGTGAAACAAGTTTTAGAAAAAGGGGCTTATTAATTAGTCAATTTTGAAGGGAACAAGTTGGCGGAGCCCCGAAACAGGCTCTACCTTAAGAAGTACTTTGCCTATGTTATGGCCGAGCAATGGCCTCTTTATATATTTTGTATTTTTTTACATATCTTATCAGGAATTTTCATGATATCGACACTTCTCGATCTTCTTTGGCAGGTGTTGATGGATGACTTGGTCTATTTTGGATTCACGGATGGTGCTAGTCAGCATACTTGGAACCTCACTTCCACAGCTTTGGTGATCTACTATCCAATTGGTCAGTTGATGGTGTCAAGGGGAGTATGCATTGGTCCTACATCAAATAATATGGCTGAATATATTGCCGTTATTAATCTACTATCCGAAGCTATTTCTTATGGAATTGATTTTCTAGTAGTATATATTTATTCACAACCGATAGTGTCTCAATTAAAAAAAAAATATCGGGTTAGGGATCGATGTTTGTATCGCCAATATTTTAGAGTGAGGGTGTTGCAAAGATCATTTGTTTATATTATTTATTTTCACATTCCACGATCTAATAATCCATTAGCAGATTCTATTGCTAATCAAGCTTTAGATTGGAATATCATTCATTCATCAACATAAAAGTAAAAAAGACATCAAAAAGTTGAAACTGTTTATATATATCATAAAACATCCCGAATGTACATAAGTGTGTCCAAAATATTATACAAAAATTGGTACTAAAATGCCATAATCATGTCCAAACTATTTGTGACCCGGCTCAGGATGAGCAGCCGAGTATGTGACTACAGTGTTAGCCACACGCCTAAGAGTCCAAACCTAGTTTCGTGGCATTCCAACCACGTGATGCTACATGTCCTCAGGGAGATCCTCTACTACCACCATCGGTACTCGGTGAGTCAATCTCACCAAGTTCCGTTGAACTGCATATATGACCCGCTCTGTATTGGTAGTGGCCTCTTCGGCACCTCAGTCATGACATCCATGCCGTGGGAATCCATCTGGTCATACTGGCCCAATATCTGGAATATGATCATTAAATTAGTCATTTGAATCCCATCAAAAATATTCTTAAGTTCATTTTCATATTTGAAAAACCATAAAAATCTTAAAAATCATAAAATCAATAAAATATTTGTTACCTATATCTCCCCATGCCATGCCTAGTGGTAATGCCAGATCAGGATCTCCCCGGAAGTCCAAGCCAGCATAGGGGTAATCATCCACTGCGATGATTTTCTGCTCCCACCAGGAGAAGAAACCATCGTCAAAAGTTGTATGCGATACATCCCCAACTCCTAGATGTTTCATCAGATTGGCCTACCTACCCATTTTTGGATCTCGTGGGCTGCTGATCGGAACTGGTACTCTAGGGCGTAGCACTGAGACCTTCTTGAAAAAGAAGGAGCACATAATAGTCCCATATCCAAAGTTTTTGGTTTGGCAATTTTTGATAGATGATAACAAGCTTTTGAAGTTGGTGAGGAGAGGTGTACACCAATCAAATATTGTGGTGAGACAGTCTATAGCCAAGCTCATGGCAATTCGTGAAGCCTAGTGTAAAGAGGCTGATCCATTCACTATGGCTATAGTGAATAGGATTATCCTCAATGACAAACTCTCTACATGTTTGATTGGAATCTGGCTTCAAATTTTTTCTGGATGGCCCGTGTAGTATATATGCACATAGTCCTCTATAGAAATGCTACCTCGTGAACGGCCCGTACAATGTACTACCTCACCCCTCTGGGAAAGGCCTGTGATAAAATAGATATCCTCAATCTCTATCCTCAGTGGCATCTAATCAATCATGAATGAATCGTCCTCAATACTCCAGTAGTGAGTGAGCATTTCAAGAAAGCGGGTATTTGCCTTCATATTTTGCATTTTAAATTTTTTTAACAAACCGCATCCCCTCAGTGCATCTAAGGCCCGCTGATCATTCATAACCTCATCATCAACAGTGCCATGATCCCTTTCCCTCTAGGTGATTGTCATCCTAAGAAAAAAAAAAAGTTTGGACCGTTATTTTTTTGTTTTGAAATCAAAACGGTGTATACGTGGGTCTGTTTTATACTCAGTCACGTCTAGGGCCTACATATATGCAGGTTTCATATAGCCAACTCACGTATACACCGCGACAATTTTTTTTGACATAAATATAACAATGAAACCTTAATTAAAATTCTTAAAAACAATCACAAATTGATGCAAGCCAAGTTTGGGGGTTACTTGATGATTTTGAGAAGATTTGAACGGTTGAATTCGGCAAAAGGCAAGCTTGATTCTTTTTCTCCACTCCTTGTGCTCTCAACTCAAACGGTAACAATGGTGAGTCAAAAAGTCATTTTATAGACTTTCAAAATGTCAAAAAATTTTCAAAATTTGATTTTCTCTGTCTCATGTATCTTTTAACTTGGGAGCTTGAATTGTTGAGAATCAGTTGTTTTATTAGGACTTTTTGGACACTTCTTTCAATATTTGAAGACGGTTCCATGACTGATGACCCATCATGGTAGGTATTTTTTACTTACTGGTATATAGGTTAGGGAAGCCATTCTTCTATTGCATTTTACATAACTAGCCTCCATCTGCTGATATACTTGCCATAGGGTCGATCCCATTGTGTCATCGTTAGTAAACCAACTTCACTCGCTAACTTTTCAAACCTTGACATGATGGTAGAGCCATCCTTTTCATGGGCATTGTAGTTAGCACCTCACTAACATTTGTTGCCCATGCTGCTTCATTTGAGTAGGCTTGGGAGTCCTCTTTAGTCCCACCATGACTTATGTGCTGAAAACTCATTCCTTTTTGCTTCTTCGCTTCACTCTGGCCTTATACCCTGTTATGTTCCTATACCAATAGGTGTCATATATCATGATTCACTGGGTTTAGCTCTAAAATATGTACATACCTTTGCTTGTTGCAAATGTTTTCCATATTTGTAAAAAATCAAAAAATTAAAAAATGTAAAGAGGGTATGCCCTAAAAGAAAAATCAAAGGGTAGAAAGAATAAATAAAAGCTCAAAAAAATGAAAGAAAATGATCCCCAAGGAAAAATAAAAAAGACCATGAAAGTGTGCAAGCCCAAATGCCACTACTATTTCACTTTTTCTATAAATAATTGTGTGCAACTTGTTACTCATGACACAATCTATGGTAACCAAATAGTTTAATCTTGGTTATTCCATGTTTTCAATTTCATGCTTAGGGATAGAGAATAAAATATGATCAAATTGTTTAATTTTTGCAGATAAGTAGCTAGGTACAGTGAATAAAAGGATGCTCAACAATTTAATCTGAGCCCTTAGATGTAATAAGGTTAGACATAGTTAGAATACCGTTGTAAAAGAAAAGAAAAGATTTTTATAAGGGTTTTCCAGTTAAAGTGCACCCTAATAAAAGAAGAAAAATGGTAGGATAAGTAGGTAGGGTAAGTAGATGATTGGTTATAGAATTATGCATGATGAATGATTATCAAAATATCAAGTCATATGCTTTCATCATGAAAAGCACTTAAAGATATGGATGATAATGGAGACATTTGCGTCATGGACAAATTTCAAACTAATTAACTTCCTCACTCATTTTTTCCATAAATTTTACTAATTTCCCATAAGTACTAAAGGCACCAACAACCTGAAAGTTAAAGGGGCTCAAAGCATTTCTCTGACCTCTAGAGGGACTGGATCCTAGGCCGAATAACTTGTAAGGCCTAAGTGCTAAAACCCCTTCATCAAAAGTCACCCCCTTCATAATTCATTTATTTCCTTCAAATCCTTTTCCTAAGGTAAAATCACTCTTGTACTTAGGAAAAATAAATGGTTCTTTATAAACCCCCCCCAAACACATTTTAGCCTAAGTCATAACGTTGGATGATGAATGTATTTTCAGAAACATTTACTTAGTGCATTTTCCTTTTCCATGGTCATATTAACTTTTAAGTCTTATTATTTAAACCCCAAAACACATTACCCTTTCCCGTATTAGTAATAAAAATCCCAAAATAAATAAATATCCTGTCCCTATGGTTTCAAAAATAAACCATAAATAAAGTTAATTAAATTGGATTAGTCAATCGAATCACGATTAATTAAGAGCCAAACCCCTGATGCATTAAAAAAGGGATTAATTAGTCATCTGGATTAATTAATAACCTCTCCATCAGTACCATCATCCCCGATATAATTAAGTCCTTTTAATTATTTTAATTATGCAGCGGGCCCCCTCCATTAAGTCCCTAACATTTTCCACCACCGACTGTTGTTCGATCTGCCCTCCCTCATCTGACGACTCTCTCTCATATCATGCGGGCCTTTTGGTCGAATGTTAACCATGCGATGAAAGTTCTTTTGACTTTTCGCTGATGCTACACGTCATCCCATTTGTGGCATCATGCAACCCTCCGCCAAAACCACCAACATCCCAAAAGTTGTGCGATGAAAACCATTACTGCTCCCGCTTATAGCTTTCACTAAATGACAAAGTGTCCCATCATTCAGTTAATTCTAACTGTCGTTTTCCATTCACATGCCAAATTCTGAAAAGTCATTGACTTTGTACATAAACCAAAAATATTTATGGTTTTCTCTTTTTACCGAAAAAAGAAAGTTCTGCTTCCATGCATGCACAAAGTACATCCAGACCAACAAATTATTCCCAACCGCCAACCACTATCAGTTGCTGAACTCCAGGTCACTGCAAATTACTGTGCACACCCTACAAAACCTTCACCATAGCCATTTCCTGACAGTCAACCATAAACAGGTATTTACAACATTTCCTTCTCAGAAAACATGTTTTTGTACTGAACTTCCACTAAATTGCTCTAAACTCAAATAATTCAGTACAATTAAGTTGCTTCCTAGTCCCAAGACTTCCCCAAGTACCTGTTTTATCTGAAATCCTTGAAAACCCCAAATTTCTTCCTTGAATACACAGGAACCAAGGATGGAAGCTCCCGTCGCCCTAAATTTCACACCAATCACTACTCCCCACAGGGATTTGGACTACCTTCCCTTGGTCGATAAAGATTTTCAAATTAAGGACCTTACTTTTGATGAAACCCCCCTAAAGCTGTACTGCAGGTATCATGACAATTATGTGAACAACGGTGATAAAATAGGTGTTTCGGAGTCAAATATCCCTAAATATTAGTTCCCCACTGTCCATCTTCTCCCAAATATTGTCCACCAATGCCATGCAAACTACAACCCCAATCTGAGTGCTGTAATGTCCCCTAACTAGGAAATTCTTTTCACCATTACAGTTGAGTCTATAAACGAAATGTTGCAATTACAGCCTGGCGAGAACGTCACTCCTCTTTCAATTGTTGATTTACTTGATAAATATTCAAGGCTGTCCAGTTTTGAAATTAACCAAGTCTGTCGGACCTTCATGGAAGAAAATACAGGAGAAAAAAACCCCCTCCTTATATGTCAAGCTTCTTTACAAGTCTGGGCCAGGATATCATCACCATGATTTCTTGCATTTTGAGTTTTACTACTAGCGAGTATGTAGATTAGTTGACATTAGCCTATATGTCTATTTTCACCCCTGTTCAACCTCCCGCAACCAAATTTTACTATGCTACATTCATTGCTGATAAGATGCATGACCAATTCATGAGATTAGAGAATGAGAGGGCATTTAAATATTCTTCAGTCCTGTATCATCTTTTCCTTTAGTACCAAGCTGATAAATTCCCTTTCTCTGTACAAAAGCTTGACACCAGAGGGAACCCCAGGTCAGTCATCTTCTGCACTTCCAATTTTTACAATTCACCTTCTTCTCCCTATCCTTATACACATTTTATTGATCAATTTTTGCATCCAGTAACTATTATGTTGATAGGAAGTCCCCCTCCTAGAATTAGTGATGATATTAAGAGAATTCTTTAGTTATCCAAGAAATACAAGGTTGGGGACTAGTACTTGCACCAGAACCATACCGAGATAGGGATTTATGGGTGTGAGCTGCCTCCCTTTAGACTAACTAAATACCTCCCCATGAGATTATTTTTCTTAGAGTACTACGGGCAAATGATCAATTCTGATGAAATCCACTTTATGAAAGCTAAGAAGAAAGCTCAGTTAAGGATAAAGGATCACCTAGGCCCATTTATTTGCAACAACAGAAGAGAAGGGAAAGAGGTAGAGGAAATCCTTGAGAAAATGAGATTGGAAAAGTGTTTCATCTGGCCTTATGATCCTCATAGCTTCATCTATGATAGAAGGCAGAAGCATAAACTATCCCCCTACATCCATCATAGTATTCTAGAGATAGAACAATATGCAAATCAAAATGAATGGGTGGAGGGAACACTTATATAACAGGATAGTACACAAGTTGAAATAGAAAATGTTATGAAATATTTGGAAAGACAACTTGATCTAGGTTCTTTTGTACAGGTGCTTGGAGAATCTTCACAGAGACCAACACCAGAGCATAGTGCACAGACATCGGTACAACCATAAACTTCAGGACAGAGAAAAGATTCAGGATCACAGAAAATTTATGAGAAGTTGACCAAAAATGATACAAACATGGGCAACCCTCTAGTATTGTAGACCCCTCTTAATGAGGAGCGAATTCAAAAAAGAAGTAGGGATGAGACTAGACCTTCTATAGTGCCATTGGACCAGGTATATGTAAAGAGACAGAGATTAAATCCTTTGTCTGAACAGGAATATGAAGAGACAAGAAGTGACACGGTGCAGACAACACTAGCAGGGGAGACACCAACAACCTCTCAAACATAGACACTATGCAGGCAGCAAAGTGTATAAGTGTCATCACTAAGGACAGCTTCAGATCAGAGCCAGGATTTGAAAGAAAATTATGAGGTTAAAGCTAGGAATGAGCAACTCAAAGCTCAAACCTATCCCAAATATCTAAAAATGGTTCCTACAAATTAGACAAGGTTGATGTCAGCCTTTGACATCAAGGAGGGAAAGATGCATATGATTTTTTTGAAGCCAACAGTACAACATTAAAAAGTCCATGGTGGATTATTTAAAAATATATTTTGAAGTTCTTGGTAGAGACATCCACCCAATTGATCAGATTGAGCTCCATAAGCAAATGGGTGAGATGGTGTATTCAACGTTGACTAGTAAAGCCATCATTGCACACCAATTGAAAAATTATCGAAATGATACTACAGCACAGTTAGAGTTGGAAAAATCCTCTTCTCAGGCTAAGGACACAAGGATAAAATCACTAGAAGATCTGGTGATTGAGTTGGGACATGATCCCAAAGATGTTAAAGCAGCTGAAAGTTTGAAAAAGAAAAGGAATGATGACACTGTTGCACTCATGAAATAACTAAAACTCCCTCCCCTCATACATCCAAAAACTGCGAAAGTAATTGAGAAGGAAAATGAGGAAGAACTTATGGACTTGATCCTTAAGTTGAATGAGCAGTTGAAATAAATAGAGCAGGAACTAGAAAAATCTTTGCAGTCCAAACAAGGTGAGTCGACCACCATGCCTCACACTATAGTACCCATAATTTCTATAACAGTGCCATCCACTATTGTAGCATCTTTGGCACCCAACATTCCTCCAGCAATAGCTCTACCAGTAACAACAACAACAAGTACATCAGAAGAAGCAACAACTTCAACAAAGCAAATAGAGGACTTAATAAAGTCCATGGAAGAAATGAGAATCCAAGCGACTGAAATAAACAAACTAAAAGAAAATATTACCAACTTGGTAAACAATTGTGAGCTATCACAGATCAATTACACTGAAGAAGAGAGAAAGAATAGAAGGATGGTTGAAAGAATTAGAATATTAGAGAATGACTTAACATTTGAAAAGCCATTGAAAGATATCAGGGAAATTCTATGGACCAATATCATTGATTCCATCAATGATATTTGGTTTGCTATTCAGATCATTTTTCAACAGACTGAGTTAATGAAACTAGCTACAGAAGCTATACAGAAGATCAGTGAAGAATTGGGGGAGAAACCTAAGGAGGAAACCTAATTAATCAACTTCTTTAATAGACAAAACAGGCAACAGCTGGAACAATGCAATACCAAAGATCTAACTGGAACTATCTTTGAAATTAAGAAAGTTCTGACCAAAAAGAACGTAATGCTTATCCTAGAAAGAAGATGTCAAAGTATTCAAGAAGAAATAAATGAGTTTATGGTAAAATATAACATTCTAAGGGATAAAGAACTTCCAAACCTATTGGTCATAAACGACAAGTTGATGACTCATGATGACTATATTGAAATACTACACAAAAAAGCCAAGGGTCAAGCCAATTCTTCCACAGTGAAAGCACTACCTACAGGAAAAGTGTTGTATGATGGTTTGGAAAATCTTTTCTATATTGAGCATGAAGTAAAACACATGTTCACAGTCCAGCCCAATTTTTCAAAGTATACTGAAGCTGACGAAGTGTACAGGAAATTGATCAGGATGAAGATACCAAATGAAGAATGGTGGACCAATATGCTCGATATCCTATAATTTACTATGGTAATTCTGAGGTAAATAGAGGATATTTACTAAGGTAAAGGCTGGTAAAGAGGTGAAGTCTGGTAAACAGGTAAAGAGTATCAGGAACAGATAAAGAGTATTAGTAGGGAAAAGTAAGCAAGGATCCAACACACAATTACTAAAGCAACAACAAGAGGCAAATTCAAGTTTCAACCTCCAGCTCTTCCATAAATAAAGGGACAGCAGCAATTAGTTTTACATCTGTCTCTATATTTTTGTAAAAGATATTTTGTATTCCCTAGAATAAATCTCATGTAGTTATGAGATATTTTTGATGTAATTTTTGTATAAATACTTCTCCATTCGAAGAATTGAGGGTGGATTCTATAACATCTCTATAAACCTATGCTATCAAGCTGAGAAATCTTTTTTACTCAAATCTGGGTTTTTGCTGGAAAAGGAATGAAAGTTGAGGACATTTCATCAAATTCTCGTGCAGTATAATTGCAAATAAGTATCCTATCCTTATGATTTTATGTGTTTTCTATATGTTTCAATGTTTCATGCATCTTAAATCTAAATGGTAAAATAGTCAAAGTATATCAGAATTAGCTTTATTGCTCTCTGCTATCAACAATCTACCATTTATATGTTTTCTTCTAAACTATTTCAATAAAGGAATTCTTAACTGCTCCTCTATCCCTATAGTTTTTCTATAATAAGTCCCTGGTATAGGATTCTTAATTGCCGTCTACTAGTTAACTTATCTTCCCTTCTTCTTTCTTATCCTAATTTGAGGATTCTTGATTGCCCTCTAGTTTTGAGAAGAACTATCATCCATTCAAGCCCCAAAGTTTGTTTTTACTCTGTTATCCTACGTATTGAACTCATACCTCAGCAATTTGAGTTAATCTAGTGAATTATCCCTGATTGACTCCATAGCCCAATGGCCTAAATCCTAGTTTGCCCATTTTTTTTTAGAACTCCACCAATCTCAAATAAAAAAACCTCCCTGAACATTAATACTAGCCTAAAATATTTTCAAGCATAGCTAAATCATAAAGAGAGAGCCCTCTCTGGACTAGGTAGGCTAGCAACTAAGTCTAAAAGTTTATTTGTAGTTACCTTGGATCCTTTCCCTCTTTTAAATAAATTCTAAGGAAAATCTGAGTGATAACATAGTGGTGACCATACTGGGGAATGAAAAATTCCTTAGTTGAAATAAACCTTTCAGAAACTCGAAAGTTTGATTTAAAGCATCCTAAAGGATTTTTAGAAGTTATTTTGAACATGCATATAAGAAAGCATATAAAAATTTGAAATCTGGCTTTAGAAGGGACTCATTACACTAGGGCTAATCCTGATCCTAATCCACTCCTTGTGTTTGAAAATCCTGACTTGATTCCTAGAATCATCAAAAGGCAAGAAAGTTCATTGAGCCCCAGACTTTTGTTCAGATCACATTCATGTCCTATTAAGCGGATTTTCCTAGAAGATCTTGCTTTTGATGAACACTTTGAACTCTCTCTGTTTAGAACCACATTTGATAGTGAATTATTGGACCTAGTCCAAGATCTAGAATTCCTCAGAGAACTTGAAATCCAATGAGCCAATTTGTCAATTGATCAATATTTGCAAAATTCCACTCAGTCATCTCTTACCATCTATAGGACACCCGAAATTTCTGAAACTACTTCTCTTTCTGCTAGTTCATCACTATTTCCTCACTCTTCTGAAATCCATTCCACCCCTCCCTTCATCCCTTCACTTCCTCTCCCACCTATCATCACTCAACATCCCACCACTACCTCTAGTTCTTCCTCCACAACCCAAACACCTCCTGTTACCCCAACTCCCGTTCATACTACTACCCAACCTAGAATCATGGCCAATAGATATGCTCCTCTTGTGCTGCCTGCTAATCTATGTGCAATGCCTCAAGACTATTAGAGTAAAATTACTACCTTTGATGGCACTGGAACATACACACCTCAACAACATACTAGGAAAATGACTAACTACTTTGAGATATATGAGATATACACAGTTGATGTTCAAATGAGAATTTTCGAGTCTAGTTGGGGAAGTTAGAACTTGGTTTAGATATTTAGCCCCCAAAAGTATAGATAGTTTAAGAATTCTCTACCAACAATCCTTAAATAGGTGGGAGAAAAGGAAGGACCCCCTACAGATTTTATCTGAATATGAGAACCTTAAAAGGGGACCTCATGAAACCATTCAGGACTATTACACTAGGTTCAATAGTGTTTATAGTGCCATTCCACTCAACCTTAGACCCCCACCTGATTTAGCCCTGATCAAATTTCCTAATGGATTTGATGCAGATATGGCTTTCTAGTTAAGAGAAAGGAACCCCTCCCCCCCCCCCAAGTCTAGAAGAAATGCAGAGCGTAGCAGTAAGTGTTGAAGCCAACCTACTCTCCAAAAGAGCCAAAGCTAAGAATGAGAGAAGAATGCCTTTAAAATAAGAAAATACACCCTTTGAACAAAAAATGGATGCTATAGTTAAAGGAATGGATATAGTGTTGGATAGAGTTGAAATAATTGAAAGAAAATGTCCTTGGGATGGCCAATAGGCTAATTCAGGGAGAAATCCTAACTTTAGGAAAATCAGAGCCAAAATGATGGAAAGAATATTCCTGACAAGAATATCAGACCACCTTTCCAAGAAAACTGTGTAGAGGCCTCCGCTTAGAGGACGCTGAACAAGACACTCAGATAAATTTAATGGGCCTCGACAACGAGGAAGATGTCTTCCTAACCCAGGATGACCAAGAGTCCCACATACTGCAACAATTCAAAACCCAAATAGGAGAGTCATTTGATTTCAGACAGGGATATGACTCTGCTATTTTTGAGGTACATAAGCAGTGTAATTTAACAAGAAGAAAAAGTACCGATGCCCCATAAACAAACCAGTAAACAGGTCCTAATCAATCTAAAAAGGGTAAAACAGTTCCAATGAAAAAAACACTTCAGATCCTTTCAAGAACAAATCAAAGCCCCTCTGGCCCCACCATAGAAGATGTTTCTGATAATTAGCCCGATAATGAACAACCTTCCACTTCACTTCCCTCCATGGAAACAATGGAAGAGTCTCCGAAGATCGGATTAGAGAAATGAGCAAAGAATGTCCAAAATCTTGAAAGAGAATAAAACATAGAAAACGTTGTTTCCAGAAATCCAAAAAATCAAACACACAAAGTAATCCTGCCCTTTAATCTTGGAGCAGAGGTAGCCAAGCTTAAAACTTCAGTTCCTTTCATAGAACTGGTAAAACATGATATTTATAGGTCTCAGATTAACAAATCATTAAATATCATTGAAAATGCAGATTCTGTAATTCTCTTTGATTACCAGCCCGAGTTAATTTTTGGCCCAAAAGTAAATGGGAAACCACTAGAAGGAGGGATACCATCCTTCTATGTTAGTTTCAATATCCATGATAAGGTTTTGCACAATTCCATATTCGACTCTAGTGCCTTGCACAACCTCATTGCCAAGTCTGTTATGGAGAAACTTAACTTAGACATCACTAGACCCTATAGAGATTTATTTTCCTTTGATTCCAGTCAAGTGAGGTGTTTATGACTTATAAAGGCTTTATGTGTTTCATTGGTTCAATACCTTGCCAAAACTATACTCATGGGCATAGTGGTAGCAGACATTCCACCCAAGTATGGCATGATGTTCTCCAGATCCTGGGGTGCCAAACTTCAGGTGTCTCTACAATTAGACATGTCATACGCTAGCATATCTATTTTTGGAAAACCAAAGAAGCTATATAGAGAAACTTTAATGAAGTATGTAGTGAGTAGTGAGGAGAAGCCTCAAAACTTTCCCATTTACTCAGTGCATTCTGATATGGATTCATTTATTCTCTATAATGCAGAAACTAATTTAGATGATATTCCAAATGGTATAGTAGTAGAACAAAAAGAAATTGTAAAAGAAAAGTCAACTATCCAAACTGAAGAGATATCAAATGAAAAAGAAAATCAAGATACCTTAGCTAAGAAAGATTCCATTACTCCGGATACAAATTATGAACATGAAATTTTATGGCATTTAGAGTTTGATGGTTCAGTAAGTAAACTAGGTGCAGGTGTAGGGGTATGGATCTATAACTTAGAAAATGATCATGCAGAAGGACACGGCTATAGGTTAAATTTCAAATGTACAAACAATATGGCAGAATATGAAGCACTCCTTCTAGGCCTCAAGCTAGTCAAAGGATTACGAGCTATAAGGGTATCAATCATGGGAGCTTCTGAACTAATAGTTAAATATATTAACAGAGTTTACATAACCAGAGACCCTAGATTAGGACTTTACAGAGGTATAGTTGTAGAAATCCTTAACACTTTTTTAGAGACCAAGCTTGCAACTATTCCTAGAAAACATAGCATGCAAGCTCATAGGCTGGCCATGTTTTCCAGCACCTACAAATTTCCTTTCCAACCCAATCACCAGTATACTGTTGAGGTCAGGCATAGGCTAGCTATACCTGATAATCTTAAGAACTGGAAATTTTTTGAAAACGATAAGCAGATTAATCACTTTCTGACATTAGATGAAGAATTTTCTAGCATTAATATAGATGTAGACATAGTTTTAGATGTTGATCACACTAATGAGTTATACATTAAAAAATTGGAAGGAAACTCAATAAACATGCTTCACCCTACTAAATTCATGAAAACAAATATTCAAGATTTAAAGCAAATGGATATTTATGAAGCAATTGATGATGAAACTGAAGTCATAAATCTCAAAGATAACTAATTACCCAAGGGATTAACTCCTTTCGGGGACTTATTTGACTCCAATGATATTCCTAAAAAGCCTAAGATGGGGCCCCTGAAAGCAGACATCGAAGAATGCAACATAGGAACTCAAGAGAATCTTAAACTGATAAAATTGTTTAAATTATTACCCCTTGAGGAAAAGCTAAAATATTTTAAGCTAATAAAAGAATTCTAGGATGTCTTTTCCTGGAGTTAAGAAGACTTAAAATCCTATGATACCATTATTATACAACAGACTATCCCTTTGAAAGAAGATCGGAAACCTTTTAGGAAAAAGCTAAGAAGAATCAATCATGTGTTATTACCTTCCATTGGAAAGGATATCAAACAAATGTATGGAGCATGAAAATTTCCCCCATTAGGTTTTCAGACTGGGTATCTAATCTTGTCCCTACGAGAAAGAAAATAGGAGAAATCAGACTGTGTGTTGACCTTAGAAACTTAAACAAAGTCTCACTCAAAGATAACTATTCCTTACCAAAAATAGATCACATACTACAAAGGGTAGTAGGTTCCACAAGAATTTCACTTTTTCATGGATTCTCAGGTTGCAACCAAATTTTAGTCCATCCTGATGATCAACCAAAAACTGCATTCACAACACCATGGGGCACCTTCATGTATGTCAAAATTCCCTTTTGATTGGAAAATGCAGGGGCCACCTTTCAAAGGGAAATGGATATTGCCTTTGCAATGGAAATCCATTATTTCTTGATTATATACCTTGATGGTATAACATTGTTTTCTAAGTTAGATCAACAACACTTGGATCACCTCAAGCAAGTTTTTCTTAAATGTATAAAATTTTGCATCTCTCTGAACCCAAAGAAATATTTATTTGGTTTGGAAGAAGGAAAACTATTAGGCCACATTATCTCTAAAGATGGAATCAGGATTTACCCAACGAGGATTTAAGCTATTTTGCAAATATCTCACCCAAGAAACATTAAAGAACTTTAGGCATTTTTAGGGAAAATAATTTTTTTAAGAAGATTCATCTCTAATTTAGCTGAACTAATTAGATTTTTGAATAACATGTTGAAAAAAGATTTGACAATTAAGTGGACAGTAGAGGCTAAACAATCATTTGAAGAAATAAAAGTAGCCTTAACTCAAACACCAGTCCTTACAAGCCCAAAATTTGACAGAGACTTCATTATCTTTTCCTTTGCATCAGAACAATCCATAGCGGCAATTTTACTACCAAAGAATGATCAAGGATGTGAAAAACCAATAGCCTTTTTTAGTAAAGCTCTTAGAGATGCCTCATTAAAGTATAAAATAATGGAAAAACAAGCTTTTGCTTTGGTAAAAGCTATTAAATATTTCAGAGTGTATATTTTGTATTCTCATGTAGTAGCTTATATTCCCAATGCTATAGTCAAAGATATCTTGGCACATGATGGAGTTGATGGCAAGAGGGGAAAACGGATAGCTACTATTTTCGAATATGATATAGAGATAAAACTTACCAAGTTAATTAAGAGTCAGGGGTTGGCCAAACTTATGGAAAAAATAAATTTCCAAGCCCTAGACATAAATCTTATTGCAGAACTAGATAACGAACAGGAGATGGCGACTCCACAGATCAGCCGGACCTTTCTAGACTCACCTTGGTATGCTGATATAATATATGTTCTACAATTTGTCCAGAACTAAAAGTAGGTTTTTGAAAATGAAAGCTTCGAAATTTTGCATTATGGATAATACTTTATTTTGGAAAAATAATGAAGGCATTTTGTTAAACTGTTTATTAAAAGAAGAATCTGAAAAAGTACTCCAAGAATTTCATGCAGCGGATTGTGGTGGACATCTCTACTGGAACTCAACTGCTGACAAAATTCTAAGAGCTGGATTTTACTGGTAAACCTTGTTTTCAGATGTTAAAAAACTTGTAACTTCCTACCACAAGTGTTAGATCTTTGAACGAAAAAGAAAACTCTTACACTTGCCTTTGAAACCCATTTCCACAGAAAAACCTTTTCAACAATGGGGTCTTGACTTCATTGGAGAAATCCATCCACCCTCTTCTGCTTAGCATAAATGGAGAGTCACTGCAACTGATTACTTTACCAAATGGATAGAAACCATCCCCTCTAGATAGGCCATTAATACTGTAGCAATAGGTTTTCTAGAGGCTAATATTCTGTCTAGGTTTGGTTGTACTAAAAAAATTATCACAAATAATGCTGCAGCCTTCAAGTCAAATAAAATGATTGATTTCTGTCACAATTATCATATAAAACTTGGTCATTTCACAGCTTACTATCCTCAAGGGAATGGACTTGCAGAATCCTCCAATAAAAGTCTAATGAATATTATCAAAGATTTATTGGAATATAATAAGAAAACTTGGAACAAGAAATTAACCAATGCTTTGTGGGCAGATATGCTTACAACTAAGAAATCAATTGGAACAAGTCCCTATGAGCTAGTGTATGGAATGGAGGCAATTTTCCCCTCATATTTAGGAGTTTCAGTCATGAAATTACTTCAAGAAGCCCAAGTGGAACCAAATGATATACAAAGGAGAATTAAGCAAACTATCCATTTACAGCAAAATAGGGAAGAAGTATATAATAGAGCCTGAGTACTGCAAGAAAAACTTAAGAAGATTTTTGACAAAAGGACCAAAGCATAAGACTTCTATTTGGGAGACAAAGTGCTAAAGTGGGATTCAAGAAGAGAGGACAAAGGGAAACATGGGAAGTTTGACTTCCTGTGGAAAGAACCATACATTATATATGCCTTCAGAGGAAATAATTCATATTTTCTCAAAGAATTGAATGGTGCAGAGATTGAAGGAGGAACAGTCAATGGTCGAATGTTAAAGCACTACATTGACCCAATTTACTAATTTTTCCAGTTCAGTTGTATATACTATATCCTTCATAATGTTCAGTGTTGATTGGATGGTAAAAGTTTTGAAGTTGAAGCCCGAAGAGAACACCCTAATCTTTAAAAATATTTTTGTCATACATACAAATAAAGCAACAGCGAAAAAGAGATTTGTAGAGCACAATCAAAGTCTTTCAAAGGCCATTGATCTACAGTTCTTGAATTTCCACCAGGAAAACCCATCCCCAAGTGGAGCCACTATTATGTTCCTATACAAATAGGTGTCATATATCATGATTGACATGGTTTAGCTCTAAAATATGTACATACCTTTGCTTGTTGCAAATGTTTTCCATATTTGTAAAAAATCAAAAAATTAAAAAATGTAAAGAGGGTATGCCTTAAGATAAAAATGAAACAGAAGAAATAATAAAGAAAAGGTCAAGAAAAAAGAAAGAAAATGAACCCCAAGGAAAAATAAAAAGACCATGAAAGTGTGCAAGCCCAAATGCCACTACTATTTCACTTTTTGTATAAATAATTGTGTGCAACTTGTTACTCATGCCACAATCCATGGTAACCAAATAGTTTAATCTTGGTTATTCCATGTTTTCAATTTCATGCTTAGAGACAGAGAATAAAATCTGATCAAACTATTTAATCTTGGTAGATAAGTAGATAGGTAGAGTGAATAAAAGCATGCTCAACAGTTTAATCTGAGCCCTTGGATGTAATAAGGTTAAACTTAATTAGAATACCATTGTAAAAAAAAATAAAAGGTTTTGATAAGGGTTTGCGAGTTTAAGTCCACCCTAGTAAAAGAAGAAAAAATTGTAGGATATGTAGGTAGGGTAAGTAGACGATTTGTTGCAGAATTATGCATGATGAATGACTATCCAAATATCAAGTCATATATTTTCATCATCAAAAGCACTTAGAGATATGGATGAAAATGGAGACATTTGCATCATGGACAAAAGTCAAACTAATTAACTTCCTCACTCACCTTTTCCATAAATTTTACTAATTTCCAATAAGTACTAAAGGCACCAACAACCTGAAAGTTAAAGGGGTTCAGAGCATTTCTCTGACTTCTCGATGTACCGGACCCTCAGCCCAATAACTTGTAAGGCCTAAGTGCTAAAACTCCTTCATCAAAAGTCACCGCCTTCATAATTCATTCATTTCCTTCAAATACTTTTCCTAAGGTAAAATAACTCTTATACTTAGGAAGAATAAATGGTTCTTTATAAAAACCCCCCTAAACACATTTTAGCCTAAGTCATAATGTTGGATGATGAATGTATTTTAGGAAACATTTACTTAGCGCATTTTCTTTTTCCATGGGCATATTAACTTTTAACTCTTATTACCTAAACCCAAAAACACATTACACTTTCTTGTATTAGTAATAAAAATCCCAAAATAAATAAATATCCTGTCCCTATGGTTTGAAAAATAAACCATAAATAAAGTTAATTAAATTGGATTAGTCAATCGAATCGTGATTAATTAAGAATGAAAGCCCCAATGTATTAAAAAGGGGATTAATTAGTCATCTGGGTTAATTAATAACCTCTCTGCCAATACCATCATCCCCGATATAATTAAGTCATTTTAATTATTTTAATTATGTGGCGACCCCCCTACATTAACTCCCTAACACTTTTCACCACCGACTACCCTTCGATCTGCCCTCCCTCATTCGACAAATCTCACTCCTATCACGTGGGCCTTTTGGTCGAATGTTAATGACACGATGAAAGTTGTTTTGACTTTTCGCCGATGATACGTGTCATCCAATTTGTGGCATTGTGCAACCCTCCTTTAAAACCACCAACCTCCCAAAAGTTGTGCGATGAAAACCATTACCACTCCCGCTTACATCTTTCACTAAACAAAAAATAGTCACGTCAGTCAGTTAACTCCAACTGTCATTTTGCATTCACCCGCCAAATTCCAAAAAGTCATTGACTTTGTACATAAATAAAAAATATTCATGGTTTTCTCTTTTTACTGAAAGAAGAAAGTTCTGCTTCCATGCATGCACAGAGTACGTCCAGACTAGCAAATTATTCCCAACTGCCAACAACTATCAGTTGTTGAACTCTAGGCCACTACAGATTACTGTGCATACCCTGCAAAACCTTCACCAAAGCCATTTGTCTCGACAGTCAACCATACACAGGGATTTACTGCTTTTCCTTCTCAGAAACCCTGTTTTTGTACTAAACTTCCACTAAATTCCTCTAAACTCAAATAATTCAGTACAATTAAGTTATTTCCTAGTCCCAAGACTTCCCCAAGTACTTGTTTTATCTGAAATCCTTGAAAACCCCAACTTTCTTCCTTGAATACACAATAACCAAGGATGGAAGCTCCTGTCACCCTAAATGTCGCACAAATCACTACTCCCCACAAGGATTTGGACTACCTTCGCTTAGCCGATAAATATTTTCAACTTAAGGACCTTACTTTTGATGAAACCCCCTTGAAGTTGTACTGCAGGTATCCGGACAATTATATGAACAATGCTTCTAAAATAGGTCTTTGGGACTCAAGTCTCCCTAAATATCAGTTCCCCACTGTTCATAATTTCCCAGATATTGTCCACCAATGCCATGCAAACTACAATGCCTCTTTCATTTGCTAATTTACTTGATAAATCTTCAAGGCTATCCAGTTCTGAAATTAACCAAGTCTGTCAGACCTTCATGGAAGAAAAATACAGGCCAAAATAACCCCCTCGTTATATGTCAAGCTTCTTTACAAGTTTGGGCCAGGATATCATCACCATGATTGGTTGCATTTTTGGTTTTACTACTAGTGAGTATGTAGATGAGTTGACCGTAGCCTACATGTCTATGTTCACCCCTGGTCAACCTCCTACAGCCAAACTTGACTATGCTACATTCATTGTTGATAAGATGCATGACCAATTCATGAGATTAGAGAATGAGAAGGTATTTAAATATTCTTCAGTCCTGTATCATCTTTTCCTTTACCACCAAGCTGATAAATTCCCTTTCTCTGTAAAAAATCTTGACACTAGAGGGAACCCCAGGTCAATCATCTTATGGACTTCCATTTTTCACAATTCACCTTCTTCTCCCTATCCTTATACACATTTTATTGATCAATTTGTGCATCCCGTAACTACTATGTTGATAGGAAGTCCCCTTCCTAGAATCAGTGATGATATAAAGAGAATTCTTCAGTTATCCAAGCAATATAAGGTTGGGGACTGGTACTTGTACCAGAACCATACTTTTATAGACATTTTTGTGCCTTACAGCATAGAGCATGAAATGTCAATAATCTAAGGGATCCAAAGTCCCTAAACAAGTTGTTCTTACCCTTAGAGGAACAAGATCAGCAAACCACAGCACTGCAAGTCAGTTCTCCACTGAAAAACACTCTAAAACAGGTCAGTTTTGGATCATTGCAGCTGCTCCACTAGGCATCTGCGCTGCATAGCAGGTACAACAAAGGCTACCTGCGTTGCATAGCAAGTGGAACAAAGGCTACCTGCGTTGGGCGTACTTGGACATGTGGAGGAATCTTTTTCTCAAAGTGCCAGTGCCCAGGAAGCTTCTAAAAAGACACTTGATGATAAGATTCGCCTAATGATGAGTTAAGAGCTTCTAAAACTCCAAGTGGAAGACAGAAACTCCAAGTGAAGAACTGAAGAACAACTGGAGTTGAAGAGGACAACAAGTCACGCATCAAGCTGACTTATCTTCACTCCAAAACTCTATATAAGGATCTCATCCCATGGGATCTGGAGGGCCGGAATTCAGTGCAAAGAATTGTTGTTGGTTTACAGTTGTGAGCATTGGGTGATTGCTTGAGGGAGGTGAAGAAGAGATTTCTCTCCGTCGGGAAGGTGATGCTGGATTGGACCTCTCATGGTTGTATCACCGCCTGAACCTTACTTCCATATATTAATAAAGCTTTTGAGGTTCTTCTATTCACATGTGTTTCAATGGTGTATTGTCTTACTTGCGTCTTTGATTTATGCTAATCCTTGAATCGATTATGAATGCATGCTTCTTGTAGTTTCCTTTCTTTGTCTTGTTTGCAGGATCTCGTGTAGCTGGGCCCGTGAAAAGACTTGGAGCTGGGAGCAAGCAGCAATCAAAGGAGATTGGATCGACCATTTGCGCAAGACATCGGTAAGTGGATCTCTTCCTTTTATCTCTTGCATGTCATAAAGAAGAAACTTTAGATAGCTTTGCTTTCAGCTGTTGCTAAGGAACTGTCACGCTTAGAGTGGGTTAGGGTCATTCCGAGTTGGATACTTTCCCCCACAACAGACTGGCGACTCCGCTGGGGAGCGTGTCTTGTTGGTAGCTTGTGTTTCTTGCTATTCATTTCTTAAACAAGAGTACCGAATTGAACTGCATGCGAGTCCTTCGAATGCAAAGTAGAGGGCAGCTACTCTAGCCCAGTGCTGGGCCTGTTTATGGTTCAAAGAGCAGATCCACAAGGACTCTTTTTAGCTCTTTGTGATAGTGTTCATCCTCCTTTAATCATCCTCTAGTGTATACTTGACTGACAGCCTCTGATTTGGCCAAAAACCGCTCATTTTTGAGCAAACTGTGACCCGGAATCCGAGAGAGACGTGACTTGTCTCATCAGTGCAGCTGCCACAAAGGCTACCTGCACTGCAACGCAGGTCCCGAAGGGGCTACTTGCGCTGCATCTTAGATTGACAGTGCAGCACCTGCGCTGATCCAGTTTTTCCTTGTGCAACTGGGATTCCCCACTGTCTGTTGCCCAGTTTTCAGTATTGTTTTTGCAGCCTGTTGTCAACCTGTATACCCAGCTGAAACCACTTCTCTTTGCCTTCATTCTGCCTCAGTTGTATGAAGAAACCGTGATTGTTCTTATTGTATTTCTTGCTGTCATTCACAGTTTCCCATAGTGAAAGTGAACTAGTCTTGCTATGACCTCTTGAATCTAGACCTGTGAGAAAGTGTCGTTGTGATTCTAAGAGTTAGTTTATTGCTGTTCATAGCTGCTTGAGCATTTTCTTTCGTTATATGGTTCGAATTTTTGTATTTTTTGTGTTGAAACGAGTGAATCTTAAGGTGTTCTTTTGATTGTTGGACAAACACTTGTTGCGTTCGCTTGAAATTGAATTCGAAATTATACAACAGCTTTCTTTTTGTAATACATCAACATTAAGGAAGAAGAAAAGAAATACTTGCATTGTGCATGTGCATTTTGAAAGTTTGCATGTCGATTTAGGAAAAGTGCATCAGTGTGTGCTCTATGATCTGTTTGAAAAGACGATGTCTTTCTTTTCCTTCAGTAGTTAAGGTTTTCATAAGTTGAAAGAATTGAAAAATCTTGCTTATCATTCTTAGACTGCATTTAGGAGTTGTATCATACATCACGTGGTGATCCGTAAAGGCAAACTGGTAAGCAAGATCAACCTAAAAAGAACTGAATTTATCTAACAACGCTTTGAAACATAACGAAACACAGTAGAGGTCTAGGTAGAGACGTGAACCGGCGTCGTTAAACATAGTGACTGTTGATCTCTACGAAGGTGGGTGATTCCTCCTGAGGGACGATAGCACTAATACGGACTTGTGCCCCCGCGTACCGTCGCGTATATTGGGGGACCCCTATAGGAACAAAGCCTTTATCCATAGGAAGCCGTGTCGGCCGCCCTACTGATCGCGATGCAGTGAACACAGCATTCACGAAGATCGACCACTTGTACCGTAAAACATATTCTGTGGTTTCGCGAAAGGTTTGGCACACCCTTGCCTAGAACTCCAGAGTAGTTTCTTTTGGCCTTTTTCAAACTCTATAACTGAAAAAGTCCATCCGAGAATTTGTCACTTCGGGCTCGTTAATACATCGAAGGAGACTAGAGTCATCTTTAGCTTTTTCTCGACTCTTAAAAAGTGAAAAAGCAAGTTATGTCTTAAAAAGCGTCGTCATATAAAATTCATTCTAAACGGAACATAATCACCCCTAATTCCTACGTTGATCTTAAGGTTGAGAACATGGAACACACCAACCAAGGGATTCCACAACATGGGACCCCTAGCCCTTTCTCCTCTTGGGGAGAAGTTGGTGCACCCCACATGGCCACATTGTCGCTTCCAGGACTGACAATTGGCCTGCCAATTTGGCTATTCTCAACCGCTGTAGTTCAGACCACCACGGTTCCTGAACAGTCGATTCAACAGTTAGACTAGTCTAGAGCTACCCTCCAGCCTTCCACTTCTTGTGAGCCTTCCTCCGATCCTTCTTCTTCGAAAGGTCAAGCCACCAAAAGCGGATCTCCCATAGAAAAGAAGAAGGAAAAGAAGAAGAAAGAAAAGAAATCAACCTCTGACAACCAGGTTCCTAGACGACGAAGGGGAATGAGATTCCCCTGCGAACTGTGTGAAGGAAATCACACCCTTCGCCGTTGTCCCTTTTTAGACGAAGCCAAGAGAGTTTTGGAAGATCAATCGGTGGCACCGGTGCTACTTCCTCCTGGATATCAAAAACTCGCGCCAGGTCCTTCGTTGGTCGAAAATACAGCTGTCTTACTCAGAGGGCCAGCTAAAGTGTCGGTCACTGAAAGTGAACCTACTGAATCCGGACCAGACGAAAGTCCAAAGGTCGAAACGGCAGTTGACCCGGTTCTCCCTTCAGAAGTTTCATCTTCAAACACCACAGTCACTGAGGATTCATCTTCAGTTGACACCCCCGCCGAAGAGAATAAGGATGACACCCTCCATATTCTTTTCGTCAACTCCGATTCTGATGAGCATCTGGGCAAAGCGCCCACTCCTTTATCGCAGGAAGGAGCATCGTCAGGATCATATCCGGCCGTATATTCGGTCCCACCACCAAGCAACCTAGTTGTGTCCTTTGATTGGAACCAACTAGGCAGACCCCGGTTACCAGCCAGTATACCATTTAGAATTATAGTCCAAATATACAAAATGGTGATGGCTGGAACTATCATTGATGAAGGGGCATCTGTGAGTATCCTGTCCTCTATTGCTTGGAAAGCACTGGGTTGCCCAGCACTTTTGCCCGAGACAAGGCGTCTCTCGGGTTTTGACAGGGGAACCAGTCGACCATTAGGGATTCTACCTAATGTGCCTATTTCCTTGAAGGGGAAGGCCGTCAAGATGAATTTGATGGTCGTCCAAGGACCCTTGGATTATAACCTACTCCTTGGAAGAGACTACATATATTGCATGGAAGCAATAGTCTCCTCACTCTTTCGAATAATGTGTTTTCCACACGAAGGAAGAATGGTCAAGCTCGTAGACCAACTTTCATTTCCGGGATCACGCATCGCGAATAGTCACATACCTATCCTCAATGGTCTTTTCGATCAAGAAAGGTCTCTTCCCCCGGTTCTTCTTCCTGATGAATGCGAGTGATTCGGGAAAGGAACGCAGGAGCCCAGGGGGCATGCATCCTGGTCTGCTCTGGAGGCAGAAAAAACCTTGGGTGTAAAGTAGAATTTCCGCAGGAGAATATGACTAGTCCGTACCCCATCCCCCCCTTCATCTTTGAGAATCTTCCTCTGAGCCATCTTCATGGAGAAGAAGGACAAGAAGACAAAGAGAGACTGGGAATCTCAGAAGGGGCTGTTAGGAGTGGGGTTGTTCTAGAATAAGATTCTTTTGTTAAAGTTATGTGGGAGGACGGGGGCCCGTTACTCACCTTTGTCTAAATAAGTAGGCTCTGCCAAAGAAGGGGATCCATTTGTGGCAGCAAGTAGTAACCACCTTTGGATAAAAGGCAAGCCTCACCCATTAAAACAAATGTTTTAGAGGATAAGTAGGGGCAGCCTCCAAAGAAAGAGATTCTATTGCTGCAAAAAATTGTAACCATCTTTGTGTATCCTAATGATAGACATCGCCGAAGAAAGAGTTTTCTTTGCGCCAGCAAATAAAACCAATCTTTGGGTAACCTGAAAGAGGTAAGCCTCCCTCAAACCCACCAATGTTTTGTCTATTGAGAAGTGTTCTTCTCTTGTCGCAAAGATCAGTTAAAAACTGGGCTGACGAGAAGACAAGTACCGCGTAAGACCCGCTAAAAATAACGAGAAGACAAGTATCGTTAACATTAGGAATGACAAGACGACAAGTAGATGAGAACACCCAAAGAAAAACAGAAGTGGAGGAGAGGAGGGGCAACCTTGAAATTATACTTTATACCTGGGGGCATGCAAACCTCTTGGAATGCAAGCACGGGCGGCTATTTTGTTTTTAGTTTTTTAGGTCCTCCCTTTAAACCTGTAGGTCTAACCCGTTAAACTCGTAGGATTAGCCGATACCCAGCTTGCATAAAAAGAGGGTATGGAGCATAGCTTCGTGAGATAAAGCTCCATAAAAAATAGCTATCTCACACGAGACCTTCCTACTTTATGACTGGTAAAACGAGCAGTTTTGGCAAAGTTCATGCTCGTTAAAAAATAAACGCAAAACCGAATAGTTTTCGCAAGGGTTCATGCTCGTTAAAAAATAAACACACATGTGAGCAGGCTTCCCCCCCAGTGTTCAAGCTCATTCAGAAAAAATGAACCGGTAAATAACCATTTGAGACCGTAAATTCATTAGCCATAAAAGCCTTGGTCGTGTTTGTGCACCGTCACCTCCACTTTTCCTTTGGCCGATCATTCACATCCACTTGATTGTTTACATATTTTGAGGAACAGATGCGAAGAGTGATCCCATTTAGCCATCCTTGTAATACTGCCGTGATTGGAAAATTCCAACCTGTACCTGGAATCTGCTGCTATCCCTGTTTATCACTCGTTCCTCAGAATACGAGTCTTCTTTGAGCTCTTTTCACTGACTCGTAAAATAATGAAAAGTTTGCCGAGTTTTGCCCTTCCAGCTCGTTAAAAGGACCGGAAGAGATATCCCTCCTCTAGATTTTAATATTTTTGGACCTGAGGGATTAGTGCACAAAAAGATCGAGCGCTTGTCTGGTTCGGCTCGATAAAGATATCGAACATTCATCCCTTCTGTATTGTTTTATACTTTTTCGAACTTAAGGGATTAGATGACGAAAAAGGACCCCTAGAGTCCACTTTATGTACCCTTTTCAGACTCTCTAAAAATGAAAAGGACCGAGTTGTCTTTGTCGCTGGGCTCGTTAAAAATATTAGATAGCGACAAACTTGTCTTTAGACGAGAACGAGTTTCCCCATCGTTAGGCTCGTTAAAACATAGCAGTGGGCTTGCCCGAAGGGCAGGTTATAGAACAAGCATATGTTATCCTCCTCAAGCTTGATAAAAATAAAGAGGTACTGGTCAGAAATGACTGGGGAAAATTGGGAAGAACCTCAAAGCTTAGTGGTAGCAAGTCGCTCTTGAACATGACACTTTTGCCTCCGTAAATATCGGGTTGGGTTATTATCATTCACCGGTCCCTTCACCATGGTCTCGCCATACCATCCAAATGGGGTAATGCTACCGATCCATCACATCAGTGTCGAGATATGTTCAAGAGATGTCATTCAGAAAGTGTCAACTGGGTCCCATCCACTACCATACATCATCTTTCATCCTTCCATGACCGCCACCCTGGATCATATTTCACAGATCGTTTTCACCATCATCACTAGTTCCGTTCCGTGTCACTGATGTGGGATTCATTAAGGCCCTCCTTTGATGGATCGCTTCTTGTCGACATCAGCTCACTATCCAAGAAGTTGATCTAGGAACACCCCCTCAGTACTTTGAAGCTTGCATGCCTCAAGTTTCTCACTTCCGGCGATAGGTATACATTAATGACCTTCGACCGGGAGACTTTGCGTGGTGTTCGACGTCATATCCTATATTCACGCCACATGAATTGTGCTGCAGTACCTTGAGGGTCATCATCATTATCGGTGATTCCTCTCGCGCTTGTTAACAGTTTACATTATTGACTGGTAATCAAGCGATGTCTTTCCATGTTCGACTCCAAGAAATTCTCACATGGATCGACTTGTACTTAGTGTGAAGATCGGAAGTTTGAAGACCCCAGATCTAGTTTCATCCATCCGGGCTACGATATATATTCAGGAGATAAAAACATAGACATGTGCAGCAGATGATCATCCTACTAAAAGGATGATAATTAAAAGCAGAGAATTATCAGTCTACTATCAGACGATCGTCTGTTTATGTACAGCAAATGTATTTATAAAGCTGAGCATGGGAAATGCCCGCATCAGCTAGATCATGAAAAGAAAGTATGAAAAGATAATGTATTGTATTGTATTTTGTTACAGGTCACCTCCCGCCGATTGAATGAACTTCGGATCCTCCTAATAAAGCATTTCACCTGATAAACGACCTCATACTTTAGGGGGCAACTGTTATAGACATTTTTGTGCCTTACAGCATAGAGCATGAAATTTCAATAATCTAAGGGATCCAAAGTCCCTAAACAAGTTGTTCTTACCCTTAGAGGAACAAGGTCAGCAAACCACAGCACTGCAAGTCAGTTCTCCACTGAAAAACACTCAAAAACAAGTCAGTTTTGGATCATTGCAGCTGCTCCACTAGGCATCTGCGCTGCATAGCAGGTACAACAAAGGCTACCTGCGTTGCATAGCAAGTAGAACAAAGGCTACCTGCGTTGGGCGTACTTGGACATGTGGAGGAATCTTTTTCTCAAAGTGCCAGTGCCCAGGAAGCTTCTAAAAAGACACTTGATGATAAGATTCGCCTAATGATGAGTTAAGAGCTTCTAAAACTCCAAGTGGAAGACAGAAACTCCAAGTGAAGAACTGAAGAAAAACTGGAGTTGAAGAGGACAACAAGTCACACATCAAGCTGACTTATCTTCACTCCAAAACTCTATATAAGGATCTCATCCCATGGGATCTGGAGGGCCGGAATTTAGTGCAAAGAATTGTTGTTGGTTTACAGTTGTGAGCATTGGGTGATTGCTTGGGGGAGGTGAAGAAGAGATTTCTATCCGTCGGGAAGGTGATGCTGGATTGGACCTCTCATGGTTGTATCACCGCCTGAACCTTACTTCCATATATTAATAAAGCTTTTGAGGTTCTTCTATTCGCATGTGTTTCAATGGTGTATTGTCTTACTTGCGTCTTTGATTTATGCTAATCCTTGAATCGATTATGAATGCATGCTTCTTGTAGTTTCCTTTCTTTGTCTTGTTTGCAGGAACTCGTGTAGCTGGGCCCGTGAAAAGACTTGGAGCTGGGAGCAAGCGGCAATCAAAGGAGATTGGATCGACCATTTGCGCAAGACATCGGTAAGTGGATCTCTTCCTTTTATCTCTTGCATGTCATAAAGAAGAAACTTTAGATAGCTTTGCTTTCAGCTGTTGCTAAGGAACTGTCACCCTTAGAGTGGGTTAGGGTCATTCCGAGTTGGATACCTTCCCCCACAACACATACTGAGATCAGGATTTATGGGTGTCAGATGCCTCCCTTTAAACTGCCTAAATACCTCCCCATGAGATTATTTGCCCTGGAGTACCACAAGCAAATGATCAATTCAGATGAAATGCACTTTATGAAAGCTAAGAAGAAAGCTTAGTTAAGGATAAAGGATCACCTAGGCCCATTTATTTGCAACAATAGAAGAGAAGGGAAATAGGTAGAGGAAATCCTTGAGAGAATGAGATTCGAAAAGAGTTTCACCTCGCCTTATGATCCTCATAGCTTCATCTGTGATAGAAGGTAGAAGCATAAACTATCCCCCTACATCCATAATAGTATTCGAAAGATAGAAAAATATGCAAATCAAACTGAATGGGTGGAGGGAACACTTATAGAACAAGATAGTACACAAGTTGAAGTAGAAAATGTTATGAAAGATTTGGAAAGACAACCTGATCTGGATTCCTTTGTACAAGTGCCTAGAGAATCTTCACAGAGATCAACATAGGAGCATAGTGCACAGGCATTAGTACAACCAGAGACTTTAGGATAGAGAAAAGATTTAGGATCACAGAGCATTTCTTAGGAGTTGACCCAAACTGATACAAACATGGGCAACCCTCCAGTATTGCAGACCCCTCTTAATGAGGAGCGAATTCAAAAAAGAAGTAGGAATGAGACTAGCCCCTCTATAGTGCCATTGGACCAGGTATATGTAAAGGGACAGAGATTCAATCCTTTGTCTGAACAGGAATATGAAGAGATAAGGAGTGACAAAGTGCAGACAACACTAGCAGGGGAGACACCAACTACCTCTCAAACATAGGCACTGAGCAGGAAGCAAAGTGTAGAAGTGTCATCACTAAGGATAACATCACAGTAGAGCTAGGATTTGAAAGAAAATTACAAAGAGATTAAAGCTAGGAATGAGCGGCTCAAAGCTCAAACCTATGCAAAATATCTAAAAATGGCTCCTACAAATCAGACGTGGTTGATGTCATCCTTTGACATCAAAGAGGGAAAGATGTAGATGAGCTTTTTGAAGCCAACAGTACTATAGCCAAAGCCCATGGCAGATTATTTAAAAACAGATTTTGAAAAATCTTTTTAGAGACACCCACCCAATTGACAGATTGAGCTCCATAAGAAAACATGTGAGATGGTATATTCCACGTTGACCAGTAAAGCCATAATTGCACACCAATTGCAAAATTCTCTGAATAATACTATAGCACAGTTACAGTTGGAAAAGGCCTCTTCTCAAGCTAAGGACACAAGGATAAAATCACTAGAAGGTCTGGTGATTGAGTTGAGACATGATCCCAAAGATGTTAATGTAGCTGAAAGTTTAATAAAGAAAAAGAATGATGACATTGCTACAATCAGGAAACAACTCAAACTTCGTCTGCTCATACATCCACAAACTACATTAGTAATTGAGAAACAAAATGAAGAAGAACTTATGGACTTGATCCTTAAGTTGAATGAGCAGTTGAAAGAAACATAGCGGGAACTAGAAAATGCTTTGTAGTCTAAACAGGGTGATTTGACCACCTTGCCTCAGACTATAATACCCATAATTTCTACAATAGTGCCATCCACTATTGCAGCATCTTTGGCACCCAACATTCCTCCAGCAATAGCTCTACTAGCAACAACAATAGCAAGTGCACCAGAAGAAGCAACAACTTCAACAAAGCAAACTGAGGACTTAATAAAGTCCCTGGAAGAAATGAAAATCTAAGCAAATAAAATAAAGAAACTAAAAGAAAATATTACCAGCGTGGAAAACAATTATGAGCTATCACATATCAATTACACTAAAGAAGAGAGAAAGAATAGAAGGATGGTTGAAACAATTAAAATATTAGAGAATGACTTAACATTGGAAAAGCCATTGAAAGATATCAGAGAGATTCTATGGACCAATATCATTGATTCTATCAATGATATCTATCAATGATATTTGGTCTACTATTCAGATCATTTTTTAATAGACTGATTTAATGAAACTAGCTACAAAAGCTATACAGAAGATCACGAAAGAATTCGGGGAGAAACCTAAAGAGGAAACCCAATTAATCAACTTCTTGAATAGCCAAAATAGGAAACAACTGGAACAATGGGATATCGAATATCGAATTCGTACTATCCTTGAAATTAAGAAAGTTCTGACGAAAAATAATTTAATGCTTAACCTGGAAAGAAGATGTCAAAGTATTCAAGAAGACATAAATGAGTTTATGGTAAAATATAACATTCTAAGGGATAAAGGACTTCCAAACCATTGGTCATAAATGACAAGCCGATGAATCATGATGACTACATTGAAATACTCCACAAACAAGCCAAGATTCAAGCCAGTTCTTCCACAGTGAAAGCACTACCTATAGGAAAAGTGTTGTATGATGGTTTGGAAAATCTTTTCTATATTGAGCATGAAGTAAAACACATGTTCACAGTCTAGCCAAATTTTTCAAAGTATACTGAAGCTGACAAAGTGTACAGGAAATTGATCAGGATGAAGATACCAAATGAAGAATGGTGGACCCATATGCTCGATATCCTAAAATTTACTATGATAATTCTGAGGGAAATAGAGGATATTTACTAAGGTAAAGGTTGGTAAAGAGGTGAACTCTCGTAAACAAGTAAAGAGTATCAGGAACAGATAAAGAGTATCAGTAGGGAAAAGTAAGCAAGAATCTTGCAAACAATTACTAAAGCAATAGCAAGAGGCAAATTCGAGTTTCAAACTCCATCTCTTCCATCAATAAAGGGACAATAGAAATCAGTTTTACATCTGTCTTTATATTTTTGTAAAAGATATTTTGTATTCCCTAGAATAAATCTCATGTAGTTATGAGATATTTTTGATGTAATTTTTGTATAAATACTTTTCCATTCGAAGTATTGAGGGTGTATTCTATAACATCTCTGTAAATCTATGCTATCAAGCTGAGAAAGCTTTTGTACTCAAATCTAGATTTTTGCTGGAAAAGGAATGAAATTTGAGGACATTTCATCAGATTCTTGTGTAGTATAACTGCAAATAAGTATTCTATCCTTATGATTTTATTTGTTTTCTATATGTTTCAATGTTTCATGCATACTAAATATAAATGGTAAAATAGTCAAAGTATATCAGAATTATCTTTATTGCTCTCTGCTATCAATAGTCTACCATTTATATGTTTTCTTCTAAACTTTTTCGATAAAGGAATTCTTAACTGCTCCTCTATCCCTGTAGTTTTTCTATAATAAGTCCCTGGTATAGGATTCTTAATTTCTCTCTGCTAGTTGACCTATCTTCCCTTCTTCTTTCTTATCCTAATTTGAGGATTCCTGATTTCCCTCTAGTTCTGAGAAGAACTATCAGCCATTCAAGCCCCAAAGTTTGTTTTTACTCTATTATCCTGCACGTTGAACTCATACCTCAGCAATTTGACTTAATCCAGAAAATTATCCCTGATTGACTCCATAGCCCAATGGCCTAAAGCCTAGTTTTCCCATTTATTTCAGAACTCCACCAATCTCGAAAAAAACAACCTCCCTGAACATTAATATTAACCTAAAATCTTTTCAAACATAGCTAAATCATAAAGAGAGAGCCCCATCTGGACTAGGTGGGCTAGCACCTAAGTCTAAAAGTTGGTTTGTAGTTAACTTGGATCCTTTCCTTCTTTTAAATAACTTCTAAGCAAAATCTAAGTGATAACATACCCTAGAGGCTCCTTCGTGTTGAGTTGTACTACTGCATTGCATATTGACTATTTGCACCTTTTGGCCTTTAGCCAGCTTCACTTGGACTCGTGTTTAAGCCAACTTTTGACCACGTCATCTGTAAAATAAAATTTGCAATCCCCTAACTTCTACAGCTTGACACACTATGACCCTTGGAAGGAACATATCTTTGAGTGTCTTTCACCAGTTTTCACCTCCCTGCATTGAGCATAGGATTGTCCCAATCCTAGGAACTACATCATCTGGTTCACCGACACTCATTCCTTCCACTGTATTATAGCATTATTTTATTCTTTTCAAGCTTAATGAAAAAAGAAAAAAAAATTATATATTCCAAAAAGAGCAGGAACAAGACAATATTTCCATTTATTGTTGGTAGCTAGAGTCATGTCGCCCTTGAACAAAGCACTCAAAGAAAGTGTCTCCTCTGTTTTGGTGGGATTTAGCTTGGCTTAGGTATGCTTTAACCTTGTTATTAAGTCATTCCTCCTCCGATTGGTTATCTCTTCCAATCATATGGAGAATTCGTTCATGCCTCCTGCGTGACAAGCTTATACAAGGTTATCATATGATACCACAAAGTCATCATTTGAGTCATGCTTTTGTTCAATGGAAGTAAGCCTGAGTTAGCCTCTCTGCAGTGTCTCTTGACTCATTTTTCAGTCGGCCATCCTTGATTGTCAATGTCTTGTCTATCATCACATCAGTTATATTGGTCCTTTACACATGCCAGTTTGAGAAGGTCTCCATTGACTTCTTGCTGGTGGGTCTTGTCCTTATCGACGATGACATCTTGCTCTGAGGACAGGCCTAGAGCCACACCTTGGCCCTATGTTCATATTGATAGCTCACCTTGTGGTCAACATCGATTAGTATCATGGGTCTTTGACTGAGTGGTTTCCCTTGTGTTCGACGTCAGCTTACATTATCACACATTGGGATTCGTGCAGTACCTTGGTTTCCATTTGACCCTATTGGTGGATACCTCACCTCTGTGTTAGCTTTCATTATTGGCTGGTTCAGAGGGTTTCTTTCGTGCACTAGCTACATCTTGTCTATGCCAGAAACATGCTTCGGTTGGGTTACTACATCTTTTTCGTCTAATTCCTTCCACATTATTTCACCTATGGGTTGCACTCGCACTAGATTGGTGAAGGATGCCTTAATTCCTTCCATCTAGTAGGATCTTTCCCCATTGACTATGACTCATTGCTCTACAGAAAAGGTCTAGAGTCCATTTGGAAGTACCTTCGGGTTTGCCATCATTAGTGGCATATCCTTCGCTATCGACAGTGGGAAACCATCATTGTCTCTTGATCGATAGAATCTTCTAGGTGTTCAACTTCAGATCATCTATTCGCACTTGTTAGATTGTACTAGGTACCTTGACTCTCATTATCATTATCAGTGAGTAGTCTTGTATTTGTTAACAGTATACATCAATGAGTGGTAATCAAACGATTTCTCACATGGTCGACTTCAGCTCATTCATTCCCATTGTGTAGAAATGTACCATGGCAGTTTGTGAAGACCTCAGGTCATAACAGCATTCATTGGTTCACTTGATAGTTGCTCCTGTTGCTGCTAGTTGATACCTTTCCACCTTATATGCGGCAGTCATTGATGGCGACATTTTATATGCTGGCACCCAAGTTTGTAGTGTGGTATCATCTTATTCCATCATGTTCATTTGGTACTATTGGGATCAGCTTTTGACATCAGTGATCAACTTCATATTTTCATTGATCTTCTTATATGTGATATTCAGACATGTACTTGTTCGATCGTGATCAGATGATCCATTATGTATTTCCAGTCCCCTATACTTATATATTTAGTGGATCCACTTGTGCTTGATATGTGGACATGCTTTACATTCTTTGAGCATGGGTATGCCTGCCTCAGATAATGTTTCTTTCTGATCTCCTTTTCTGGCTTGGGAGGCTGAAATATGGTGAAGTCCTTCTCAGTTTTTGACAGGTTTCCTTTCCATGTTCTTAATACATTTCGGCCATCATGTACCCCTTTTGACCTCATTTATTAGGGGACATCTGTTATAGCTCCAAATCTCACCCTTGATATTTGTGATGCTGCATTTATGGCCTAGGGCAACCCCTCCTTCCATACTTGGTCCAAATACTTAAAAAAAGTGCTTTATTCCCTGTACGTGATATTGCCCTGAGCTAAACACGTGTGTATGTGGGTCATTGTATACCCAACCTGCATATATGTCTTAAAACACTTAGAAAAATTAAATCTCCTTAATTTTGGGCGGAGATCATGGGTTTTACCTGTTGATTACCTATTAGTGCCTGTGGCCCCAATTGTTCCCAACGAATTCCCAACTAAAAGTCTACTTTGGGATAAGTATAAAAAGGATTCAATGGGAAGCCCTTACAGAGGAGAGAAGAGAGAGAATTACTCTGCTGAGATTATCCCTCATCAAGTCTGAAGATCTCTATGCTTCCAGCACTTCCCCCACTACAGGAAACCCTTGTTTCCTTGAGTTCTGATGTCATCTCACTAGTTGAGATATCCTTATGTGAGTCATGGAAGGAGCCTTTTGAAGACCTGGGATTGGACAGACCCAGATGACGGTTCTGCTTGGAGCTAGCAAGAGGAAGATTTAGGTGATATCCTTCCTTGCTTTGTTTTAGTTATCTGCAATAAAGAAACATTTTTCTTGTTCCCGAAATCAATCTTCTTTATGCATACGACGTTATTGTTATGGTTTACATATGAATAATTGTTTCAATGTATAATTAACCATCTTTCAATATGTTGTGAAGTTGATTTCTATATGATACTTTATCCATATATTGCTATGCTTCTTTGAATTGGCTGTTTTGTAGGTTCAAGGATCGAGAAGAACTCGAAAAGGGTTTGGACCCTGGCTAGATCTACTCAAACGAAGGACCCCCAAGTACACATCTCTTTGCATAGTTTTCTTATTTAATCATGTCTGTGTAGAATGCTTGTCTTTTCTGTAGATAAACCCTCGCTCTGCTAGGGTGTTGACCCAAAGCCCTAGGGGAATCAGTCCCTCAACACAAAGACTGAAATGATAGCATAAGACATATCTAATTGCAGAGATCCTTGGAGTTTGGCACCCCAGGATCTAGATAACAACATACCATATTTGGGTGGTATATCAGCAACAACAATATCCATGAGTATGGTTTTGGCAGGGTACTGAACTAGGGAGACACACAAATATTTTATAAGCCCCAAGAATTTAAACAGGCTCAAATCAAAGGAGAATAGATCTTTATAAGGTTTGGTGATATCTAGGTTAAGCTTTTCCATTACAGGCTTAGGCATAAGATTGTGTGAGGCTCCACAGTCTAGCATCGTAGTGTAGGATTTTATCGTGGATGTTAAGGCTGATGTAGAAAGGTGGTATCCCTCCTTCAACTGGCTTTCCATTGACATCACGCCCAAAGAGTAACTCAGGTTCGTCATCAAAGAGATTCATAGAACCTTCATTTTCAACATAGTTCAGAGATCTACTAATTTGAGACATGTAAGTTTCATGTGTTTACCAATTCTATTAAAGGTATTGAAATTTTGAGCTTGGCCACTTCTGCTCCCAAATTGAAAGGCAGAGGAGATTTGTCTGTTTGAATATTTGGAATTTTAGAGCCAAATCTCTGGGCAGTGTGTTTTTATTTTTCATTGTTAGGAGTATTTTCAATTGGATCTTCTGGAGGCTTTTCCACTTTTCCTTTGAGGGGAACTACAGTGGAAGGGTGCTCATTAGAAGGCTGGTTATCTGTTACATCTTCAATGGTGGTGTTAGGAGGATTTTGATGTGGTGTAGAAAGGATTTGTAAGGTTTTTGTAACTTGAGGATTCTGATTTGAGGCTTTTCCTTTCTTAGGCTAACTAGGAATTGTTTTCTTGTTTTGTTCTTTGTCATCAGTATTCCTTCTGCTTCTTAAGTTGTACTATTTATGTACTTCAAAAATAGCAGAGTCATACCCCTATTTGAAATCAAATGATTCCCATATTTGGGTTTAGAACTCTTGGAGAACGTGTGACTCTTGGTCATCTTGAGTTAGGAATATATCTTCATCGTCGTCTAAACCCATCAAATTTATCCGAGTGTCTTGTTTAGGGTCTTCTAAGTGCGAGGTCTCTGCATAATTTTCTTGGAAAGGTGGTTTGATATTTTGGTCAGGAATATTCTTTCTAGTATTCTGGTTCTGGTTTTTCCTAAAATTATGATTTCTCACTTGATTAGCCTGTTGGTTATCCCAATGAGGTTTCCTTTCAATAATTTCAACTCTGTCCAATAGTCTTTCCATCCCTTTAGCTAAAGCATCGATTTTTTGTTCAAAGGGTGTAGTTTCCTCTTTCAAGGGTATCCTTCTCTCACTCCTATTTCTAGCTCTTTTGGCAAGTAGGTTAGCTTCAACACTTACTGCTACGCTCTTCATTTCTTCCAGAGTGGGGGGATTTCTTTCTCTTAATTGAAAAGCCATATCTGAGTCAAATCCATCAGGCAATTTGAGTAGGGCTAAAGCAGGTGTGTTAGAGTTGGTCTTGTCAGTCCTCCGTTAGATATCAAAACTCTTTCTGCATTTCATTTTTAGGAGTCCCGCTCCATTCACTCAGCTACATTCCACTAGGGGCATGCCATAATCTGACAGAAAAGGTCTTGTTAGTCAGTTCCCCTCATGTCTGGCACCTGCTGGCTCAAGTCTTTTGTCAAGGTTCACTAAAGTCCATGACAGTCAATGTTCAATATTTTAATGGATGAGAGTCATTTTCAGTCATTAGGTCTAGGGATCAGATAAATTAGTCTTCAAACATGTCCAATAAAGCCATGCAGGCCAGAGGGAGGCCCTTACAAAGTTATGATTCAGATATTTTCATCGTCATGTTGACAGATTATGACTGTTCTTCAAAACTCCGTTTTTAAGAAAAGTCAAATAGTGTGTCATTTGTGATAATTTTTAAAAAAGTCTCCAGTTGATTTCTTCAAGTGCAGTCATGGTTTCCTTGGCCAAATGCCATGTCGTGTGACGCGTGCAAAAGTGCCAAAAATTTTCATCATTTTAGCTAAAAATTCAAAGGGAAAAGTGAAACTCAGTGTTGCATTAAATCAATGAAAAGTGTCAAAACAAAACATTAGCAAAATGGGTTTTGGAGAAGCAAAAATCAAACCCATGACTTCAAAGCCTTTATATACAAGTTTCCACAAGAAACAAAGTCATTGTGAACACCAAGGAAGAGAGAAACATTGCAAAGTGAGTGTGAGAGTGCAAGCACGCGTTTGGAGTGAGTTTGGAGTCATTTTCAGGAGCGCGACGCACACACAGAGGGGCGCGATACACATAGGGAGCGTAGCACACAGAGCGTGACCCCGCAGTGTAAAGTTAACATGGGTGTGACACATATACCAAGCACGGCACACACCCACAGAGGCCCGAATTTGTGCCAAACTTGCAACCAATCATTTTGAAACACTTCAAATTGACAAGTAGGCTCTATAGCTTGGCTTGCTCATCAAATTTTATGGAATGTAGTGATGGTTCATGGCCATTTAGAGTTGCAATAAAAACGCCTAAAACCTACCACTAGAAAACATCAAAGCCATTGTTGCTAGGGTTGCAAACTGGTGGTATTGATGCCAAGGCTCCTCTTTCACCTCTCATTTTTTCACTCCTTTCCATTGTCCCCTTCCCCCCTATCCCATTTTCCCATATTTTCCCTACCCTAAAACATTACTAAACCCATATTCCCTATCCCTCCACTCATTAGTCAATGTAAACCCCAAAACTCTACCCTATAAAATCCCCAAACCCTCCTACATATCCCTAAACAAAATTCCCCCCCATAAACCCTATTCCCACCATATTATTCCCCTTCCTAACACTCTCTTTTTGCATTGTTCCCCTTGGTGGCAGAGCTCACAACAACACCTAGTTTCATAACATCATCAAAGGGCAGTCCAAGCATAGTACACATAAAGCAGTCATGGTATGTGAGCATTCATTGGAGTATGATATGGAAACACAAAGTGATTCATCCTCGGAAGAACAGGCTTCCCGGAGACATCACAAAAGTGGCAAACATTTTAGGGATGAGCCAACCATCCTCACTAAATTGCAGGCCTGCCCTCTTGCTATGTCATGTTTCCAACATCTATCATGTTTTGAGTTTTGTCAAAGGGTGGCTAATGTTCGAGTTCATCATGAGTTGGCCCATCTTTTTGTGCTTCACCTACATGGAGATCACTCTATCTTGGCCGGTGTCACCTTAACAATGACACCTAAAACTGTCTCATTAGTAACCGGCATACCGAATGTTGGAGAACCATGGCACAAGAAATAAAAGGTTGATCAACAGCATTATGAGCCTTACATTAAGGCCACTTTCTTGAGGCAGCTCACAAGAGTCTTTCCATTCCGATATTTGAAAGATGAATATGCTCCACTCATGAAGTTGATCATGAAGTACTTCAGCTGTGAGGGGAGGTTCTCTCATCTATATGCCTATCACTTCAGGTTGATCATGCGCTTTACCAGGGTACGGATGATGAACATCCCATATTTCATTTACAGGAACATAGAGAGGATGAACACCTTCATGCAACACAAGATCCCTCGGCAGCAACTTAACAGTGTTTATCACTTTGCTCTTATTAAGATTTTGGTGGTTCATCAGCTGGGATTGCAGGGCATTACCTGGGATGATTTCATCTCCCGTGACCTCTTCAGCACTTCACAGGTATTATCAGAGGTTAAGCATGAGGGTGAACCTTCTCGTCGGTATGAGCACCATGAGACTGCTAGTGTGCCGGTTTTCATCACATATCAGAAAGGCACCAGACGTTTGTTTGTAGCGGAAAAGCGAGTGTTATCTTCACCCGGGGTGGAAGGGGCCTCGATTCCTCCATTAGCATCATAGGAACAGGACAAAGGCAAGGAGCCAATGCAGGATGAGGGGCCTTTAAGTGAGCCATCAGGTGAACGAGAGACCAAATTCGCTCTCCTCCATGATGATGATACAGATATAGAACCGACAAGTGCACATCTTAAAGAGATCATCCAGGAATAGCAAGTAGAGATTCAAGCCTTGTCCCTTGATTTGGAAAGATCCAAATGGAACATGAAATATCTGGAGAAAAGGAAAAAATAGCTGGAGGATCAGCAAGCGATCATGGCGCTACAAAACATTCGTGAGCATTGCCAAGCTGCACAAAGGAGAAGAGTTGAGCTCACGTCATTGGATCAAGAGATTAATGAGGATTGGGAGGCCAATCTCAAGAGAGTTAACATCCACTTGGAGGGGCTGCTAGACAAGGCCGACAAGGACCATGCATTGCTGAAACACATGGCTTTCCACTACATGGCGCGAAACAAAGTGTGCAAGGCCTGAATCAAGAATTTGAATGCGGAATTGAGGAAGGAAATTAAGAAGCAAAAGAGGAAAAGGGAGCTCGATCGACTTCAGATATTGGAAGAAGCCACTTTGGCCTAGAATAAAGCTTGATAAGGAAGCTCCATCCCAAATTTCAAGAAATTTGGGGCAATTTTGTTCACATGGAAAATTTTTGGTCACAACACAGGTCTTTTCCCCCTATGCGCCGCGCCACTGGCGCAACGCTTAGGATTGGGAGCTACAAATAACATATGGTTTGAATTTTTGGATTTAGCATGAAAAATCATGATTGCTGGTCCGTGGACAAGAAGTTTGGGCAAGTTTTGTGTCCTCAGGAGGTCAAAAACACCGAAAAAATGACTTCTCTACCCCTATTTTGACACACAGGAAGCAGTCTTCAGAGATTGAAGGTTTGGAGGGGAAAATGAGCACCAAATTCAGAAATTCCACTTGGGTTGGAAAGTAGACAGGAAGGGATTTCCAGAAAGCACACTTGGGCACAATTTGGACTCTAGCAGGTACCTCAAAATCGCCTCCAAAGTGGCGCGGTGCATATAGCTTTTGGTGCGGCGCACAGGGACCCAAAGGCCAAAATCACTTCCGCTCCGTGACATTTCGATTCGCGACTTTCTCCAAGTGGGCCCGCTCATTTACACTATATTTTTCTCAAAAACTAAGGCAATGTTTAAAAATTATTTTCACTAAAGGTTGGCTCCTATCGAAGTGGCAAAGGAAGGCGAGTAGTCACCCAAGCCATTTGTCATTTCTGTAACACTGCACCTGTAACTAATGGTTGGCTTTCCATTTCTAGTTTGTAATCATTTGAAAAACTCCCCAACTGTGGGTCATTCTATTTCCCAATGGCATAGTCTATTTATTGTATGCAACACTATTTGCAAAGGGTTGGAATTTCTGGGAACTGTGGGAGAGAAACCCAGTCTCTCACTGTACATTTTGACAGAGAATTAATGAAAGATTGCAGCTCTGGTTCATGAGATTCCTGTGGCGTGAGTTTAGTAAATGTATCTTATTTATGTTTCATATGTATTTCGTTATGTTTCATATTTTCATTCATATTCATTTCCAGTGAAAGCCTTCTAAGTTAAAAAGCTAGAATTCAGTGTACTGCTCTGCCTTGGGATAGTTTTCACGTTCTATGTTTTCTTCTGTTGAAAAGGATTCATGTATTTATGCCCTTTTCACACTCTCAAACAATCTCTCCACCTCACATTATTTCAACTCTAATTGCTAGACTTTCCACCTGTCTTGCCTCACGAAATAACCTGCGTCTTTGAGTTAAATTTTCTGCTCATGTTGTTCCTTGGCCCCACATATCCAAGAAAACTCAGTCATTCTTCAAATACCTCCATCATATTTGTTTACCTAGCCTAAAATCAGTATTCATTTTTGAGTCATCTCAGACCCTATTGTTTATTTTCTAGAGTGTGACTTGGAGAGAGCCCTCTCCTTTTCTGGTAGGGCTAGCTACGAGACTGAGCATGGTTTGTGGTTACCCTGAATGTTGCCTTTCTTCAGCCTAAGGAAAATTTAGGTGCTAACAAGGTGGAGGGCTAAGGTCAAGTGGGATGGCATTATATATAGTATTAAACTTGGTATAATAGTCCTAAACAGTTTCATGGGGATCCCTTTTAAGGTTTTCATATTCAGATAAAATTTGAAGGGGGTCCTTCTTCTTTTCCCACCTATTCAAGAATTGCTGGTAAAGGACTCTTAGACTATCTATGCTCTGAGGGGTTAAGGATCTAAGCCACATTCTCACTTCCCTAGCTAGACTTTGAACAAAAATTCTCATTTGGACATCAGCCACGTTAATCTCATAAATTTCAAAGTAATATGTCATTTTCCTAGTGTGTTGTAGGGTTGTGTATGTTCCAGTACCATCAAAGGTAGCAATTTTACTCTGGTAGTCCTGTGGAATTGCACCTTGGGGGCAGGCATCACAAGGCGGGCATATCTATTGGCCATGATTCTAGGTAGGGTAGTAGTGTGAACAGGAGTTGGGGTAACTGGAGGTCTTTGGGTTGTGGAGGAAGAAGTAGAGGTAGTGGTCGGATGTTGGGAGATGATTGCCTAGAGAGGAAGTGAAGGGATGAATGGAGGGGTGGAGTGGACTTCAGAAAAGTGAGGGAATAATGATGAACTAGAAGAAAGTGACGATGTTTCAGAAAGTTTAGGGGTTCTATTGGTGGTAAGGGATGACTGAGTGGAGTTCTGCAGATATCGATCAATTGAAAAATTGGCTCGTTGGGTTTCAAGTTCTATGAGGAATTTTGGATCTTGGACTAGATCCAATAGTTCACTATCAGATGTGGTTCTAAACAGAGAAAGTTCAAAATGTTTGTCAAAAGGGAGGTCTTCCAAGAATAGCCACTCAACAGGGCAGGAGTGTGATTTGAACAAAGGTCTAGGGCTGACTGAACTCTCTTGTCTTCTAATGATTCTTGGGATCAGGTTGGGATTTTCAAACACAAGGGGAGGATTTGGGTTAGGGTTAGCCCTGGTGTAATGAGTTCTTCCTGAAGCTAGATTTCAAGTCTTTTAAATGCTTTTCTTTTATGAATTTTCACGATAACTTCTAACAATCCTTCAAGATGCTTTAAATTAAACTTCTAGGTTTCTCAAAGGTTTATTTTAACTAAGGATTTGTTCGGTCCCCAGTATGGTCACCACTATGTTATCACTTAGATTTTCCTTAGAAGTTATTTGAAAGAAGGAAAGGATCCAAGGTAACTACAAACCAATATTTTAAGTATAGATCCTAGCCAATCTATACTTAGAGAGGGCTCTCTCTTTATGATTTATCATTGTTTTAATATGATGTTAGGCTAGTTATTAATGCTCAAGGGATTTGTTGTGATTTGTTTGGTGGAATTAAAGGAAACAGATGAGCAGAGCATATATCCAGGCCATTGGGATATGGAGTCAAGTAGGAAGGGTTTATCAGGATTTGATTAATCACTGAGATAAGAGTTCACAAGGCAAGATAGCACAACAAGGACAAATCTAAAGGTTTCAATGGATGGAGGACTTAACTAGGGCCAAGGGCAATGAAGAATCCTTAGCAGGGATCAAGCTGAAGAAGGGGAATATTGGCAAATAGCAAGGAAAATTAAGAATCCTATACCAAGGGCCAATAAAAGGAGTGAATTACAGAAATAAGGGAGAAATTAAGAATTCCCAAGCTTAAGCAATTTAGTGGAGAACATTAAATGAGCAAACAGTTAAAACAGAGAGCACTTAAGCTAAACTTGATAACATTATTCCTCGTTTTCTTTCACGAATTGTAAGAAACACGTATGATATTTAATAACATGAAGGAAAACAATATTAAAACTCAGATAAATGATATTTATTTATTTCCCACGGTGCACATGAATCGAGTCAAATGTCCTCAGTTTTACTTAATCTAGTAAACCAGTCCAGCCTTGATTACAGTAGCTCCTTTCACATCAAAACAAAGTCTACAGAAATGCTTTTTAATCCACCCTAATTAGTTCGTTTTGTGAATTATTTATACAAAAAATATTACAAAGTATCTCATAACTATACGAGATTTATTATAGGAAACAAAAGTTATCTTCCACAAGAAGATAGAGACAGATGGAAAATAGATTGTTTGCTATCCCTGTGTTTGTGAATGTGCTTGATGCTAGAACTCGAATTTGTCTCATGCAATTGTCTTGGTAACTGTGTGCTATACTTCATTCTTATCTTCACCTACTGATACTCTTTACCTGTATTTACCATACTTTAACGTAGTAAACATTTTTACTCCATGGATTTAATATAGTAACTTTATAGTATATAGGTCATACTGGTCCACCTTTCATCATTTGGTATTTTCATTCTGATCATTTTCCTGTACAGTTCATCAACTTCTGTGTACTTAACAAAATTGGGCTCGTTGGTGAATAGGTGTTTCACTTCATGTTCTATGTAAAATAGGTTTTCCAAGCCATCATAAAGCACCTTTCCTGTAAGTAGTGCTTTTACTGCTGAAGAGCTAGCTTGGGTCCTGGCCTGTTTGTTTAGTCTCTCGATGTAATCACCATGTGTCATCAACTTTTCATTTATGACCAGTGGGCTTGGAAGACCTTTGTCTCTCAAGATGCCATACTTTAACATGAAGTCATTTATATCTGCTTGAATACTTTGACACCTTTTCTCCAAGTTAAGCATCAAGTTCCTTTTAGTAAGAACTTTCTTAATTTCAATGATGGTTGTTGTTCTATCTTCAATCTCTAATGCATCCAGTTGGTACAAATTCCTACTGTTCAAGAAATCAATTAACTGATTTTCTTCTTCAGGTTTATCTCCTAATTCCTTTTTGGTATTCTGTATAGCTTCCACAACTATCTTGACTAGTTCAGTCTGTTCAAAAATTATTTCGATATAAGGCCAAATATCATTGATGGAATCAATGATATTGGCCCACAATATATTTCTCATATCTCTCAGTGGTTTTTCTAGTGTTAAGTCCTTCTCCAGAATTCTGATTGTCTCCTCCATTATTTTTTTCTTCCTTTCTTCTTCTTTGTTGTGAATTTGTGCCAGTTCATAATTTGTTTCCATGTTTGATATTTGTTCTTTGAGCCTTTTTAATTTTGTAGCCTGGATACTCATATGTTCCATAGCTTTGATCACTTCATTTGTCCTTTCTGTTGTTGACTCTACACAGGTTGATGTACCTGTAGTTGGAATAATCTCTGATATTGGCAATGCTATCATTGGTGGAAGTCCTGGTTCCAAATAAGCCGCCAAAGTGGAGGGTACTACTGTAGAAGATGTGGGTATGACAACCTGAGGATTGGTGGACAACTCACTCTGCTTAGATTGTATTGCTTTCTCTAGTTCCTTTTTAGTTTCTTTTAATTGATTATTTAAATTAAGGACTAAGTCCATAAGTTCTTCTTCCTTTTGTTTCTCTATGACTTCTGCAGTTTGAGGATGATGGAGAACAGGGATCTTAATTTGCTTTTTCAATGCATCTATAGCATCATTTTTATTTTTAATTAGTTGTTCAGCTACTTTGACATCTTTGGGATCATGTCCCAATTCTATCACCAGATCTTCTAAAGTTTTGATTCTGATGTCTTTGGCCTGAGAGGAGGCCTTTTCTAGTTGCAGCTGTGTTGTGGTGTTGTGCAATGAATTTTGTAACTGATGTGTTGTAATGGCTTTATTAGTCAACATGGAATAGACCATTTCACCAGTCTTCTTGTGCAGTTCTATTTGGTCAATTAGAAGGATATCCTTGGCTAAAACTTCAAAATCAGTTTTCAAATAGTGAGCCATTGACCTCAGCTATTGTACAGTTGGTTTTAGGAATCTCATCTGCATTTTTCCTTCTTTTATGTCAAAAGCTGACATAAGCTTGGTCTAACTAGTTGGAGACATTTTGGGGTAATGAGCATAGGTTTGAGCTTTTAATTTCTCATTCCTTGCTTTGATTTCTTTGTATTTCACTTTAATGTCTAAGCTATGTTTAGAGAAAGCTCTGAAACAAGACACTTTTGTGCTTTGTTGTCTTTCGAATGCTTGTATATGGGAGGTGGACGGTGTACTTCCTGCTGGGATTGTCTGCATACTATCTGTATTTTCTGCCACTGCATTGGCTGTGGTCTCCTTAGTATACTCTTCCTCTGCATATCGGTTCAAGTTTTTAATTTTAGCAAAATTTTGATCAATAGCCCTGTTGGAAGGAGTGGCCTCTTCTCTATCTCTTTTGATATTTCTTTCCTCATTGAGAGGGGTCTGCAATGCATGAGGGTTGCTCATGATTTGTTGAGGTTTAGCTAGCTCTTCTAAGATTTCAGGTTGCTCAGATTGTTCTTGTTGTCCTAAATGCTCCTACTATCTTGATGGCTCAACTTGTTATGAGGACTTTGGTTGCTCTGAATCTTTTGCCTGTTCTAATGTATCTTGATGTTCTGATGGTTGTGTACTAGGTTCCTAGGACTGTCTTTGCGATGAAGTCTCTCCTGGCACATGTATAAAGGAATCTTCATCAAAACTTCTTTATAAATCTCCCCTTACATTTTCAACTTAAACTTTTGTGCTATCCTACTCTATTAAAGTTCCTTCCACCCACTCAGATTGGTTGGAATATTGTTCAATCTCTGGGATCCTGGTGGATATATGGTGATAGCTTATGTTTCTGCCTTCTATCACAGATGAATCTATGAGGGTTGTAGGCCCAGATGAAACTCTCTTTTAGTCTTAGATTCTGGAGCATTTCATTTACCACCTTTCCTGCTTTCCTATTGTTGCAAATGAAGAGGCCTAGTTGATCCTTTATTCCCAACTGAGCTTTCTTCTTAGTCTTAACAAAGTGAATATTGTCAAAATTTATCATTTGCCTATAATACTCCAGAGCAAATAATCGCATGGGGAGATATCTAGGTAACTTATAAGGAGGTAGCTCACATCCATAGATTCTGATTTTGGTATGGTTTTGGTATAAATACCAATCCCCAACTTTGTATTATTTAGACAACTAGAGAACCCTTTTAATGTCTGCACTAATTTTGGTAGGGGGACTTCCTATCAACATTGTAGCCATCGAATGTACAAACTAGTCAATAAAAGTTGTATATGAGTAGGGAGAAGAATGAGACCTATGGAAAGGAGAAGTATAGAAAATGACAAATCTAGAATTCCCTCTGGTATAAAGTTTTTGTACAGAGAAGGGAAACCTATCAGTCTGGTAGTAAAGAAATAAGTGATACAGGATTGATGAGTATTTGAAGACTCTTTCACTCTCTAGTCTCATAATTTCATCATGGATTTTATCAACAATGAACTTGGCATAATCAAATTTGACTGCAAGAGGTTGACTAGGGGTAAAAATAGACATCTAGGCAAAGGTAATTTCATCAACATACTCATTAGTGGAGAAACCTAAAATGAATGGTATAATTGTGACAATATCTTTGCCCAAATCAAAAAATATGATGGACATGTAAGGAGGGGGGTCTTTTGGCATATGCCCTTCTTTAATGAAACTCTAGCAAATTTGGGCACTTCTGGAATTGGACAGCTTTGAGCATCTTTCAAGTAAATCAGAAATGGAAAGGGGAACAAGTTTTGACCCAACTATAACGGTAACATCTCATTTATGGACTCGGCTATAATGGTGAATAGGATTTTTTGTTTTGGAGACATCACAACTCTCATAATAGGGTCGTAGTTGGCATGGCAGTAATGAATAATATCTGGGAAGATGTGGACACTGGGGAATTGATACTTGGGCAGGTTTGATTCCCATAGATTTATCTTATCTACATGGTTTAAGTAATTATCTCTGAATCTACAATGCAATTTCAAAGGGGTTTCATCAAAGGTGAGGTCCTTTATTTGAAAGTCTCTGTCAGCTAGGGGAAGATGGTCTAAATCTTTGTGGGGTGTAGTAACTAGCCTGACATCTAGGGCAACTGGAGCGTCCATCCTTAGTTCTTGTGGATTCAAGGAAGAGGATAGGGAATTCCAGGGAATTTGTGAAGAATTGGGTCATTTCAGGGAGTCTCTAGACTATCGAACAGCTTGCTATCACTAAATTACTTGATTTTTATAGCAATTTAGTCTAGGTTGAATATGAAAATAGGGTTTCTCAATAAAACGGCTAAATACCTGCTTATGATTGCATAAAGGGACAAATGACCCTAGTGCACTATTTGCAAGGAGCACACGGGTTTGCAATGGAAATCTGAAGTTCAGTAGCTTCTGAAGGTTGACGGTAGAAAGCAGGGTGGCGGCCTGAATGTACTCTAAGTGTGCATGGAGAAGAGAAGATTCTTTTGTTCGTAAAACAAAATAATGAGTATTTTTGTTTTTATTTGGCAAAGTCAATGTTTTGGCGGGTATAATGAAAACGAAAGTTGGCACGAGTTAACAGATGGGACATTTTTTCATTTAGAAAAGGTGGTAAGTGGGGGCGGTAAGCGAAATCTATCGCACCGCTTATGAGGGTGTAGTGGTATTGGGAGAGGTCCACCTGATGTCATTAATCGGGTGACACGTAGCAGCGGGGTGAATAGTGAAACCACTCATATCGGGCAAGTAAAGTTCAGCATTGGAGGGCACTGGATATGAGCGTCAGCCGTTAGATCTGAAGGTGTCAGATCATACGTTGGTCGAGGAAGGCACTTGATAGAGATTTAGTGGAGGGACCTGACGGGCTAGTAACTGCGGATTGGGGAGATTAATGACGCCAGGGGAGATGTGATTGGAGGAAGGTTATTAATTAATCACAGCTTAATTAATTAATTATTTTTTAATGCAACAGAGGGTTATAGGTCTTGATTGATTGCAGATAGATTAATTAATATATCGATTAATCAATCTATCTAATTATTTCATTATTTAGGGTTTATATTTCAAACCAGGGTGGGATATTAGAATAAGGGATTTTAATAATATATAGGGGACGGGGTGTATTTTGCGGGAGCTAACTATAATAAATTATGTTAATATGAAATAGACATGGAAATGAGAATACGCTAAGTAAAATGTTTCAAAATATATTACATTTCCACATTTAAACATTTATAACTTAGGCTTAGATGCATTTTGTGGGTTTTTGTGGGAAAAGGGGGTTTTATATAAGGTTAATTACTTTCCCTAGGCAAATAATGATTTCACCTTAGGAAAAGGGATTTTTTAGATGAAATGGATGAATTATGGAGGGGGTGAATGCTTATGAGGGGACTTTTAGTACTTAGGACTTATAAGATATTGGGCCGAGTTTCCAGTCCCTCTAGAAGTCAGAGAAATGCTCTGTGCCCCTTTAACTTAAGATTTTAGGTACTTTAATACTTTTCTTGGAAATTAGTTAAGTGAAAAATGTAATGAATGAGGGAGGTTCATCAATTGACTTTGTGTACTTTGATAAATGCTCAATTGTCATCCATACTTAGAAATTTGATGATGAAGGTGAATAATATGATCTTATCTAACCAATCATCACAATTCTACAACCATTCAACTACTTACCCACCTACTCGTCCTACCATTTTTACTTCTCTTTATTAGGGTGCACTTAAACTAACAAACCCTTATCAATACCTTTTTCTTTTTATTTTACAATGGTATTCTAACTAAGTCTAACCTTATTACATCCAAGGGCTCAAATTAAATAGTTGAGCTCCTTTTATTCACTCTACCTAATCTAATTATCTACCAAGGTTAAACAGTTTGGTCAGATTTTCATTCTCTATCTATAAACATGACATTCAAAACATGGAATAACCAAGATTAATCTGTTTGATTACCATAGATTGTGGCATGAATAACAAGTTGCACACAATCATTATTATGCATAAAAAGTAAATAGTAGTGGCATTTTGACTTGCACACTTTCATGGTCTTTTTGTGTTTGGGGTTCCTATTTTCATCTTTTTTGACCTTTTCTTTATTTCTTTTTTGTCCTTTGATATTTCTTTTAGGACATACCCTCTTTAAATTTTTTATTTTTTATTTTTTATTTTTTACAAATATGGAAAACATTTGCAGAAGCAAAGGTATATACATATTTCAAAGAGAACTAATTCAATCATAAATTATGACACCTATTGGTATAGGAACATAACACACTCAAGCATTGCAAAGTTCCAAGCAACCACTGAGGCAGAAACAGAGACTCTGGGGGAAGCCACGATAGTGGTTTATGAGGAAATGTCTAAACTACACCGCACAATAGCCCACATCATGGCCATCTAGGCTCATAAAAAAGAAAGGGTAGCCATGCCCAAACAACCTATGACTGCTTTGGATAGGACACATCAATGGTTTGTTAAGTATCTGGGGGACTTGGCGGTAATCCTAAAGAAAGAATGGATCACCATGCAAAACACTAAAGTCTAGATCCACATCAAAATTTAGTCTAAAGAAAAACTAGCCAAAGGTGTGGAAAGAGTACTGGCAGCCTACAAGCATATTTTTAGCAGTTTGGAATCAGTAATCCAATTACATTGAGTTCCTGTGATAGGGGAGGTCTCGAAGGTTAGGAAGTATGAAGAAATCACCTCAAAAGTATAGGCATTCATAGAGACATTTAAACAAGCATCGTGCACAAAGGACATGCCTGTTACCAAAGAAGACATCACAGGTTATGTTCTAGAACCAGTGAGGATCTACACCAAGCTAGTAACCTTGAATAATCAGGTGCATGCCAAATGGAGCACTCCCATTCCAGATGCCCTCGAGTGCCTACACTGAAATGATGCAGATCAGCCAAATATAATGCCCATTGCAGCGGAATATTACCTATGGTGCGCATATTTGACGGAACAATTCAAGCTTGATATTCTAGAACTTTCCATCATTAAATTATTGTATTAGATTGATAGTGATTTCATGACATTTTTTTTCTACAATAGCACAAAACACCTTGTGAGTATGAAAGGTCATGTAGAATACTAAAATTCATATTGAGAGTACGAAAGGTAATGAGGTAGTCCAAGAGTCAAGGGTAAACCAAGAGTCAGTCTTACCCCATAAATGTACCCTCAGGCCTCATTTGTAAGGGACATTTTGCCGAGGACTTTTTGGAGACATACATTGCTAGAGAGAATTTATGTCCCATTAATATATGCAAGGAATGATTGTAATCTTCTACTATTGGATTCCTCAAATGTTTTATGTGCGCCATGAGTATTTTCCTTCACTCGATGGATCGATTGTTCCAAAAAGAAATTTGATTTGCAGTCTACTCACATGTTGTATCATACTCCACACTTTATGTTTCTTCGTATGAATGGTATTTTTTTTCTAACTCTATACTTGTGTGAGTGAACTATTTCTTTGGTGTTGGTATAATCTGTTTCTGACTACACAAGTTATGAATGTTTGTAAATGTTTGATCATTGTGAACTGATTTACATTTGCTAAACATTTTATCTTAGAATACATGAGTATTATTTAGAGTCTGGTAACAGTAACTTTACATAAGCTTTATGTTTTTTATGGTTCGGTTATTCATGGTATATGTGACATAGGATATTTGTCAATTATTTCCTTGTATTTATTTAAGGTTCATGCTTTCAATTGGGTCTACATTTCACCTTCGTCCAAAGAAAACAATACAAAACTGAACGGTAGCTGGGCCTACATACCAGAAGGGATCCCTACCAAAAATGGTGCAGGTTCTAGTCGGGAGCTTAAGCCAGGGAGATCCCCTTGACTCTTGGCAGAATATTCCATCTCATCAACAGATTTGGCGCTAGAAGGAGAGCCATGGCAAGTACTAATCCACGCCATCACACTGAAATTTCCCATCAAGGTACTAGCCAGCCTCGACCTCCAATGTCCCCTAAGACACCATAGATTCCCGCTTATAGGCTAGTATTCACAAAGACACTTCAGGAGGAATCCCAAATCCCCCACCTTCAATATGCTCCCCAAGGGGAGGAACTTCCCCCTTTTGAGGTCACTAACGAACAACTCAGGGCTCTACGCCCTATTACTCGACAATTCACCAGGGCTCTAAAACTCATCGCCGCCACTAGCTCCCTATCCAACACGCGCACCTCCAACCTGCATCATACACGTCAAGGCGTCCTTGTTAACTCCATATCACAGTGAATTGGCCTAACACTAGATGATTACGCAGATGTTGTTGAGAGACTATCTATTGAGGGATTAGAAAGCCAGCCTGAAGATGAGCGAGGTGACCTTAGGAATACCATTACTAGTGAAAATAATTGGTCTAAAGGGGAGAAGGTGCAGTGGAATGATCGACATATCACTCAAGAGACCCCTATTAACAATTAGCCCCTCACCGGGGGCACTCATGGGATCCTGCGACCAGGAATCAGGGACTGCCTTAGAGACCATATCAACTTCTACAACAATCAATGTCTCCTGAGAAATCTAAGGAATACTAGGAATGTGAGAAACACTAGAGATCTAGGACACCTCAAAGTACCCTGAGGAGAAGGTAGGTACCCCACCCCCAAAACAGCGTAGGGTTAGGCAATGATAGTAACTCAGAAGGTAACGATTGATGCCTCCTATTCAACCCTAGAGAAAATCATCATCCATCATCGCTTGCCTGGATGGCTCAATCCCCTTTGAACCTTAGAGGCCTACTACATGATATGCCTCGCCATTCTAAGAAGCACCTTCTGAAATTCAACTCGGAGAAAGGGACCTCAGTCGATGACCACATAAGAAACTTCTACTTAGCCTTGCAAATGATGAATGTCTAGTATGATGATGTGACATGTCGTCTATTCCCACACACCCTCCTTATCCAAAATTGGGATGAGTTCTAGAAAACCTTCCTAGAAAAATTCTCAAAAGACAAGACTCCTTCTATGCTCCTCACCGAGCTTAGCACATTGAAATGCCATAAGAAGGAGAAGGTGAAAGATTTCAATCAATGTTTCACCACCATCCACAATAAGTTCCCCATGGATGTATCCCTTGATGGTTCCATCATGATTGATTATTACACCAGGCCCCTGCCACGAGATATCATTGTGTTCGTTAAATGAGAAGCCAAACTCACCCTGGTTGAGAATTTTGTTGTTGCGCTTGAGGTAGAAAAGGGCCTTATTTTAATCGGTGCCTTAGAACATGAATCTCGCAAGGATGCAAAGCCCGACAGTAAGAAAAATCAAGCCTCCTCAAGTAAAATCTTGGATAAGGATAAAGATTCCTTCGATTTTGACGGACTGCCTGAATCCCTTAAATAATTGACTAACGAAGTGGCTAAGCTAAAGTGAAGAACCAATGATTCTTTAGGAGGAGAAAAGCTTGCTAAGCCCTTTTTCTGAAAAACTAACAACCTCCCCCCTAAAGTATCACAAACTTCTAACTCAACTTTCAACTTGGAAGAGTTAGGATAGAATAACTTCTGCACTTTCCATCAAGATTCCCACTCTACGAAGACCCACCCACAATGGCTTCATAACATGATTTCCGTAGTCACCCATCTATTAGAAGATCAAGCTACTGGAGAAGGGGAAGAGAATACTAACTACTTTGAGGAGGATGCCTTCACTCTCGATGATGATACCCCATCTGCTATGCTAGCCTTCGATGTTATCCATGGTGGCAAGGTGTGCACTACTCAAGAGGCCTTCGTTGGAGATGCCCCCCCAAAACCCTCCAAGAATTACAATCTCAGGAGTAAAGGCATTGTCCCAGAATCTACTCTGGAAGACAAGAAATGAGCATTGTTACAACGGATCCTTTCCCCCACAAATGCCAGCCAGCCATCCACTTCTTCTCCCATAGGGATGGATGAGGTGAGTCTGAACAAGTCACCAACTGCTATCCAAGTAGACTCACCTACACCTAAAAATTTAGCTAAAGGGGTTACAAACAAAACCACCTCGACAATGCAACACTTAACATACGAAGCCTCATCTATGGTTTTAGATTACAATATCATATAAGACTTGAAGAAATCTAGAGCAAACATCTCTCTATTTGAGGTATGCAAGTTGGCCAGTCAGTGTGAGTTAATGGCCAAGTCCTTCGCTTCCCCTCCTACACCATCAAAATCCTCCACATCAAGAAAATGTAATAGTGCAGGCCAAGCCCTACCTATGGTCAACTTCAAAGCTGTAATAAACGCTGCAAATACCAACTCGAGATGTTTGACCCCTCATTTACTTTCAACCTTTGAGATGTTTAATTTTAACGTACAAAACTGGCTCCTCGACTGTTGACCATCGACCAATGTCATGCCCTAGTTAGTATGCAAGAAGCTAAACATCCAACCAGAAAAGACTGATGCCAAAACTATCCAACTCGAGAGGTCTCCAGTCCCGGCTATAGGAGAGTTGAATAATTTCATCATTCAGTTATCTTCTGATTCCAGAGTCCCCCATTGCATTGACATAATAGTTGTAGACATCCTAGAGGCCTACGGTCTTCTTCTCAGTAGAGATTGGTCTTGTAAATTGCAAGGCTACATCGCCATAGACTGGTCTCACTTGTGGCTACCGTACAAGGCAAGGAATAACTGGATTAGGGTCAATAGTGAACCTTGTATGAAACACACTGTAAGCGACCTCGAGGGCTCCAATGAGCCAATCCACTATGCCCAACAATGGTTGCGAGTATGTGTTATGTGGAATTTTGCATCTACGGATAAACACAATTTCCCTAGGTGGGTAGTTACACCTAGAACAACATATTTAAAGTGCTTATCCTTTTTCTATAGAAGATAAATAAGACAAGGGACCTACTTGTTATCTTTTGCTTCCCTTTGTCTCCTTTGTATGGCTCTTGTCACTCCTTCTCAAACTTAATCTGCTCAACAAGTACCTGCAATCATTAACAGAGGACAAAAACCAATCAAAGCAAGATATCTATCTACTATAAGCAAATGGAATCGAAAGAATTTACACATATAATCATCATACGTAAAGACAAGAATATGGGAAAAGGTGTAAACAACTTTATTAAGTAGAAGGAAGAATTACAACCATGAAGTCTAATCCATTGCAACTCTTCCAACTTGGGTTCCAACCAACATCACATCAAAATCACAACAGTTTGCTAGCATAAAAATACTTTCTTATAGTCTCAAGCATCACACCAAAAGTATCTCCTTAGAATTCTCAAAGTCCAACCCGTGATCACTTAGATGAGTACTCAGTTTATAGGAAAATTATGGTGGTTTGGTCATAAATGAGGGTATTGAATGGCCTTCCAAACTTAGAGTTAGTTTCCATGGAGGAAGGGATGAGAGGATAGGAGGTTATTTAACTCATTCCCTATCCAATTTCGAGCTCATAGGAGATGATAAGTGTGGGAATCTTCTAGATGGCTCCAGAAGATAAGAATATTCCTAGAACCATATAATGATTTCACACAATCTCGCCCAATGCAGGTCAAAGTGGTCCTAAGTGCTCTGGAAAGCACCCTAACATGGGCATACCTGCGTTGAAGTGCACTTACCCCTGACTAATTCTGCACTGATCCCTCAAGGAGGCATTTCTAGAGTGCTTCAGGCCAAGAAACTCTCGGGGAAGGAGGAATTCAAAGTGTTGACTTGTCTAGGGCATGTAGCAATTGAATTAGGGTTTGATGAGCCCTAAAAGTACTGATCTAAATGATGGGAGTGATGTGCTGAAATGGATCTATAACAACTTCCCCCTAAAGCATGAAGTTGAAAATGTCAATGTTGAGTGATATGCTTTATGATGCGATGAGGAGGTTCTGAAGTGGATGGTGACCTTCATTGATTACAATACATAATATCATGATATTTTTCTTTTTTCTCATGAATTTCTGAGGGAAGGCATACCCATGCTCAACATATAAAATTTCATTACAAGTACATAGATAGTCGTCTATAGATATATACCCATGATCGGATGATCACCAATGTAAAGCCATTGTATGGATTATTTGGTACATTTCTTGAAATCATAGCCTGGATGGATGAAACTAGATCCAAGGTCTTCTATTGTGTTCAATAGTTCACTCAAGTACAAGTCTAACCATGTGAATATGTGATCTGAAGTCAAGCATGGGAAGACACTGTCTGATTATCGACCAATGATGTAAGTCATTAACAGATGGGAGAGAAATCACTGATAACGATAATGACCCTCAAGGTACTACAGTACATTATGCATGGTGTGAATGGATGTTTTGATGTCGAACACCATGAAAATTCTTTTGGTCGAAGGCTAGTGATGTCAACCTATCACTGGAAGTGAGAAACTTGCCATTGATGTATTCAAGCCTCAAGGTACTGGAAGGGTGTTTCTAAGTCAACTTCTTGGATAATGTGTTGATGTTGACAAGAAGCAACTCATCGTAGGAGGGACTTGATGTATTCCACATCAACAACAAAAAATGAGCATAATGATTTTTTGAGATGGAATGTGACTGAAGACACAAGGTCCAGGATTGGCGGTCATGAAAATGAAGGTTTATGAGTATTGCAAAGGATGAGTTTAACTGAATGACTTCTCTTGAACATGTTGGTGACACTGAATGAATTGGAAGCATTGAGCCAAACCAAAGTAATGGAAGGTATAATAGACCAACGGTATGATAACCATCAAGCAGATAACCCAACCGAAATAGTTGCAGTGATGAAGTGAAAGTGTCATGTTCAAGAGAAACCTACTACCATAAAGTGGTTTACCCCTTTTTCCCATTTTCCCAAGTCATTGCTTACCAATACCTCTTTATTTTTTATTAAGCTTGAGGAGGATAACATATGCTTGTTGTATAATTCCACCCTTTGGGTGAATCCATCACTATGTGATGCTTAACAAGTCTAGTGAAGGTGAAACTTGATATTCTCATGATGGACAAGTTTGTCGCTATTTGATGTTTTAATGAGTCTAACAACAATGATAACTTGGTCCTTTTCATGTTTAGAGAGTTTGAAAAGGGACAAAAGGAAAACTCCACAAGTTATTTTTCATATATTTGTCTCTCAAGTTTGAAAAAGCGTGAAACAATACAAGAGAGAACCTATTGACCATGTTTGATCAAAATATTCCCTTTTCATAAATAATCTATCTCAGTCTAGAAAAGGGTTAAAACTATACTGAGTAGATGTCATTTCCAATCTGTTAACGAGATGAAAAGGACAAGCGCTCGAAAATATTTTCATATTTTGAGTGTTTGAAAAGAGCTTGAAGAGGACTCCACTTAGAGGAACGAGTGGTGTCTAGGATAGCAACTGGTTCCGTTGATGTTGTAACTTTTCAAAACCTATTGATTTATGTGAAGAGGCTGGCAAATAAGACCACTCATTGAAATTGTTCATTAAAAAGGGTAAAACAACCAAGTGCAAATGTATGATCGGGCAAGCAGATAGTGATGATGGAAGGAGAAAAACCAAGGCTCATCTGACAGAAGAGGCTGATAGAATAGAAATCACGAGGGTTAAAATGGAGATGGGTTCATTTTTACACAAGCTTGAACCATAGGGAACTATGCTTGGATTGAGTTTCATGTTTACAAAATCTTGAATTGAAAAACTATGCTTGGATTCAGTTTCATTTTTACACAAGTTTGAAATGAAAAAACTATGCTTCAATTCAGTTTCATTTTTTACAAAATCTTAAAATGAAAAACTATGCTTGGATTCATTTACATGCCCACAGCATGATGACCCAATTCTAGGTGCATGCCCCCCAAGCTTCATTGTAGAAATTTTGAATAATTTAACACATATTCAATGGAGATTATCCCGATCATGTACTATTGTGTAATACATACACAATACATAAGCTCCTCTACGTTGAAAATCAATATAGCAGCATCAATAACAATAAAACATCAAGAGTATTCACACATTAACACATCATGTAACTCGGGGAAAGCATCTCGCTAAAAACCCCAACTATCTGTATATTAATGATTGAGACCATGTAATATTACAAAGTACAATTTTTATCACAAGAAATCCAGTACTAGCTCCACCTGTTACACACAATACAGCTAAGATCTGATCTCCAAATCTATTCCACTGCTTGCCTACCTCCACTGCTCAATACCTGCTCAAGAATGAATGGGAATGGTTTACCAAACTCATATTTCACCTCCAAAGAATCACTCACACTGTGTTAGACGTGAGCAGAGGCTATAATACTGGGAAAATACATGAGCAAAATCATTAGCATACTCAATCCCTTGATTGTGCAAGATCTGATGCACAACTATAGTCACAACTCATAGTAATCTGATTCACTAACACCTGTCCCTGTTGAACTGAACATGCACTGACATGCAACTGAGTTAACTGATATATTATATAGTTGTATTATGAGTTAATAATTAGTTTAACAACTCATCATTAGTCTATTTGCAGTTAGACTAACTACAACTAGTTTAACCAAGTCAAACTGAACACAACTCCATCAACTCCACAATCAACTCCACCAAACTCAACTGATTGAGTTCTAACTGAAGTCATGCATGCAACAACCAAACTGACTCATAAGAAAAGTGTACATCCTTCTGACAGCTGCATGGGCCACATCTGTAGCTCAAACTAAGTGCTCCAAGAGGATAAGATCAAGTTTATAGTCCAAATATTATTATGAGACAATAATATTTGACTTTTCTATTTTGGACAGCCAGTCTAAAAATAGACTTTGATCACTCCTACTGTGATCACTCTTGCTATGGTCACTCCTACTATGATCACTCTTGCTGTGGTCACTCCTACTGTGATCATCCCTGCTGTGGTCACTCCTGCTCTGATCATCCCTGCTGGGATCCAAAAATAGAACTTGCACCATAATTTGCCTGCGGGCCCACTTAGTGAAGGCGACTCTTTTCACTAAGCTCCATCATCTTGTTACAATCTCAACACTCCCTCTCGACAAGATATGGATTATCAGCAACCCCTATCCTGCCTCGATGGTATTCAAATTTGCTCCTGGTGAGAGCCTTCGTCAGAATATCAGCATCCTGATCCTCTATTGGAATGTATGAAAGCAACATGATCCTCCACTGCACACAATCTCTGATTTGATGGTACCTGATGTCAATATGCTTAGATCTATCATGAAATACAGGATTAGCCGAGAGTTTAATGCAACTCTGGTTATCACAGTAAATCACACTAGGATCCAAATGAGAACCGAACAAACCAACCAGGATCTTCCTCATCCATATAGCCTCGCATGTAGCCAAACTTGCTGCCATATACTCGGCCTCCGCCGAACTGAGTGCCATTGATCTCTGTGTCCTGCTGTACTAAGAAACTGTTGTCGATCCAATACTGAAGACCCCTCCTGATGTGATCTTTCTCTCCGTTGGGCTCCCTGCCCAATCTGCATCCGTGAAGCCACATAGTTTCACCTCATCCTCCTGTCTGTACCACAAACCATATCCTGATGTGCTTCTCAAGTAACGCAATACGTGCTTGCCTGCCTTCCAGAAGAGCTTGGTAGGCTTAACCATAGCTTGTGAAAGCTGGTTAACTGCATAGCATATATTAGGTCGTGTATTGACCAAATACATCAGTGACCCCACCAACTGTTGATAAACAGTCGCATCCACTTCTTCTACCGAAGTGGCATCCTCCTTCCTCCAACCTCCAGGAAGAGGAGTATCAATAGGCTTGCAACCATGCATGTTGAACTTCTCCAGTATCTCCCGAGCATACTTGCCCTGAGAAACAAACAGTCCACCACTGCACTGCCATATTTTCAATCCTAGGAAAGAGTGAAGGAGGCCCAAGTTCTTCATCTCAAACTCTGTAGCAAGATCCTTCTTACATGACAGTATCGATAGCTCATCACCCATTAGAATCAAATCATCAACATACAGTACAATGATAAGAAACTTACCCTCCACCACAATCTGGTATAGGTTAGGATCTGCCTCGCTCTTGGAGAATCCAAGTCTTGTGAAATAGCTATCTATCCATGTGTACCAAGCACGTGGTGCTTGCTTCAACCCATATAGCGCTCTCCTGAGCCTACACACATGTGACTCGCTGCTGAAGACCTCAAAGCCTTCGGGCTGCTCAATGTACACCTCCTCCTCAATGACTCCGTTGAGGAACGCAGTCTTCACATCCATCTAATGAATGTGCCATCCCATCTGTGCTGAGAGAGCAAGAATCATCCGTATGGAAGAATACCTTGCGACAGGTGCAAAGGTCTCCTCATAATTGATCCCCTCTATCTATGAAAAGCCTCGGCCAACAAATCTTGCCTTGTACTTCTCTACACTCCCGTCAGCTGCCTGCTTAACTTTGTAGATCCATCTCGAACCCACCATTGATTTCCCTTCCAGTCTAGGAACAATCTCCCATGCACTGTTTCTGACAATAGAATCATACTCTTCCACCATGGCTTCTACCCATGCGGAATCCTCCATAGCTTCATCGAAAGAGGATGGCTCAGTCACAACACACTTGCTCATAAGAGCCATGTATCCAGTGTACCGATCAGGTGACTGTCTCTGCCTGCGTTGGGCTGTAGGTGGTCCTACAACTTTCTCTGCATCTTGAGCGAGTCGCTCAGTTTCTGTCAAGCGCTTTCGCCCTCTGATGGTTGGTGCTGCATGAGTGGTCTCTTCCACTCCATGAACCTCACCCTGTGGCTGATCCACGTCTTGAAGCTCATCCTTAGGAACTAATAGCTCCTCATTTGCATGCAAGTGTAGCTCCCTCTCAAGCGAACACTTCATGGCTTTCTGCTCCTGAAATTTTATATCCCGTCGCACGAAAGTTTTACCACTGTCTGGAAAATACACACAATAGTTGTGGGGCGTATCAGTGTACCCCACAAATATCCCAACCTCTGTGGTCGACTCCAACTTCTTCCTGGTATCCTTCGTCACATGCATGTAAACGTTAGTACCAAAAATCCTCAAATGAGAAAGATCAGGCTCATTACGAGAATAAGCCTCCTCGGGTGTACTCATACCAAGTATCCTATGAGGACAAGAGTTCTGCACATAAACTGTTGTATTGCATGCTTCCACCCACAAGTGAAGGGGTAGGCCCTGATCATGCAACATTGCCCGTGCAGCACCCACAATCATTCTGTTCTTCCGCTCAGCTACCTCGTTTTGTTGTGGGTTATGGGGAGCTATGAGCTCTATTCGACTCCCTTCTGCCTTGCAGAAATCCTTGACCTCGTCCGAGATGTATTCACCACCATTATCGCTCCTAAGAGCCTTCACCTTCTTCCTCAACTCCTTCTCGACCAGTGCTTTCAATTCACAGAACTTTGAATATGTCTCGCTCTTCTTCTACATGAAGAAGATCCAGCACTTACGAGATAAATCATCAACAAAAATCACATAATACCTATGTTTTGATGTCAAAGCAACTGAGAAAGGTCCACACACGTATGTGTGAATTCTCTCAAGGATCGACGTGGAGTGACTATCCTTCTCGTGAAAGGTGGCTTTCACAAACTTCCCCAAAGTACACCCCTTGAACTAATCTAACTGCGCAAGTGTGCCTTTAGGAAGCCCTGTAGTGATCTGCTACAGTATCTTCAAGGATCCATGGTGAAGGTGACCCAATCTCCTATACCACAACTCGCCATCATCCCGGCTCACCAATCCTTCTACCTTGCCTGCCATTGCTGCGCATCCAGCTACATGCAACTGATAAAGGTTCTTCACTCAAACCCCTATCTTCTGGGTCTCACCAGTTGTCTTGCTACGCAGGAAGGCCTTTCCCTCGCTGAAAACAACATCATACCCCTTGTCTTCTAACATTGCCACAGAGATAAGATTCTTCTTCAATCCTAGAACATGCATGACTTCCTTCAATACGAAGGGTTTACCAGACTCCTCTCAAGGAAATGGTACCGATACCAGTCGCACTGTATCTACCATCATCACCCATCTCGATGTGCACTCCAAGATTTTTATCTTCTAGATCAAAAAACAAATCTCTATCTCCCGTCATGTGAAAAGATGCACCACTGTCAAAGAACCACACCGATCCCATCACTCTTGAAACCAAGCATGCGATCAATGAAAAATCAATCTCAAACTGTGAGGCTAGAGCCTCTCCTGCTGAAGATCCAGCAGCCTGCTTGTTTTTCTTATTCTATGGACAATTAGTGGCATAGTTTCCGTGCTGGTGACAGTGAAAACACTTCACCTTGGACATATCCTGCTTCTTGCCTTTCGCACCAGCCTGAGAAGCTTTCTTGCTCTTCCGCTTCCTTGCTTTGGCAGCCAAAGCACAATTCTCTTCATCAGATACCTTTGATGAAGATCCATTCTCACCTTTATTGTTTCTGAGTTTATCCTTGAGCGCCAGGTCGCTCTTGCTTTGGAATAACATTTGCAATCCGTTGAAAGACATTTCAACAACATTGCTGCAAATTCGAATTCCACCAACAACCAACTCAACTGCTTCCGATCTAGAATTCGTGAGAATAGAATATTTCTCGTACAGAGATCGGCTGTATGGGCATTCACCGGATATATCAACTTCCAAAGGAAGGATGAATTCAGAGGCTACCTGGCCCGATTACAGACTCTGCCTGAAGAAATAGAATGTAAACACTTCCTGAATAGTAGATCTGATGATCAACTGCTCTGATACCATGTAGAAAATTTGAATAATTTAACAAATATTCAATGGAGATTATCTTGATCATGTACTATTGCGGAATACATACAAAATACATAAGCTCCTCTACGTTGATCATCAATATAGCAGCATCAATAACAATAAAACATCAAGAGCATTCACACATTAACACAGTATGTAACCCGGGGAAAGCATCTCGCTAAAAACCCCAACTATCTATATATTAATGATTGATACCATGTAAAATTACAAAGTACAATGCTTATCAAAAGCAATCCAGTACCAGCTCCACCTGTTACACACAATACAGCTAAGATCTGATCTCCAAATCTATTCCACTGCTTGCCTGCCTCCACTGCTCAATACCTGCTCAAGAATGAATGAGAATCGTTTACCAAACTCGTATTTCTCCTCCAAAGAATCACTCACACTGTGTTAGACGTGAGAAGAGGCTATAATACTAGAAAATACATGAGCAAACTCATTGACATACTCAATCCCTTGATTGTGCAAGATCTGATGCACAACTATAGTCACAACTGATAGCAATCTGATTCTCTAACACCTGTCCCTGCTGAACTGAACATGCACTGACATGCAACTGAGGTAACGAATGTATTCTATACTTGTATTATGAGATAATAATTAGTTTAACAACTCATCATTAGTCTATTTGCAGTTAGACTAACTACAGCTAGTTTAACCAAGTCAAACTGAACACAACTCCATCAACTCCACAATCAACTCCACCAAACTCAACTGATTGAGTTCTAACTGAAGTCATGCATGCAACAACTCAATTAACTCATAAGAAAAGCATACTTCCTTCTGACAACTGCATGGGCCGCATCTGTAACTCAAACTGAAGTGCTCCAAAAGAATAAGATCAAGTTTATAGTCCAAATATTATTATGAGACAATAATATTTGACTTTTCTATTTTGGACAGCCAGTCTAAAAATAGACTTTCATCACTCCTGCTGTGATCACTCCTGCTGTGGTCAATCTTACTATGATCACTCCTGTTGTGGTCACTCCTGCTGTGATCATCCCTGCTGTGGTCACTCCTGCTGTGATCATCCCTACTGGGATCCAAAAATAGAACTTGCGCCATAATTTTCCTGCGGGCCGACTTAGTGAAGGCGACTCTTTTCACTAAGCTCCATCATCTTGTTGCAATCTCAACATTCATTGCATTCGCCTAAGTAGACTACTCCTGGCTATTAGGTGGATGGAATGAAGGTTCATTTACGAGATCAAGTGAAAGACTCCACTGGAATCTTATGCGATCTAATTAAAGACTCAAGCTGGAGCTTTTCTCTAGGGGACCTTGTTTCATTTTTTAACGTGATTGACACAAGAAAAGGAATTCTACTCAGATTCCTTGTTTCATTTTTTAACGAGCTTGACACAAGACAAGGAACTATACTCTAGAACCTGTTTCATTTTTTAATGAGGTTGACACAATAAAATAACTATCCTCATATTCCTTGTTTCATTTTTTAACAAGCTTGAAACAAGACAAGGAACTGTTATCATATTCCTTGTTTCATTCTTTAATGAGCTTGACAAAAGACAATAAACTATGCTCGTATTCTTTGTTTCATTTTTTAGCAAGGTTGACACAAGACAGGGAGCTATCCTCATATTCCTTGTTTCATTTTTTAACGAGGTTGACACACGACAAGGAACTAACCGCATATTCCTTGTTTCATTTTTCAACGAGGTTGACACAAGACAAGGAACTATCCTGATATTCCTTGTTTCATTTTCTAATGAGGTTGACACAAGACAAGGAACTATCCTCATATCCATTGTTTCATTTTTTAGCGAGGTTGACACAATAAAAGGAACTATCCTCGTATTCTTTGTTTCATTTTTTAACGAGTTTGACACAAGACATGGAACTATCCTCACATTCCTTGTTTCATTTTCTAACAAGGTTGACACAAGACAAGGAACTATCCTCATATCCATTGTTTCATTTTTAATGAGGTTGACACAAGACAAGGAACTATCCTCATATTCCTTGTTTCATTTTTTAACAAGATTGACACAAGACAAGAAACTATCCTCATATTCCTTGTTTAATTTTTTAAAGAGGTTGACACAAGACAAGCTACTATCCTCATATTCCTTGTTTCATTTTTTAACGAGCTTGACATAAGACAAGGAACTATGCTCTTACCCTTTCTTTCCTTTTTTAACGAGGTTGACACAAGACTAGGAACTATCCTCATATTCCTTGTTTCATTTTTTAACAAGCTTGACAGAAGACAAGGGACTATGCTCTTGGACATGTTTCATTTTTTAATCAGGTTGACATGGTAAAATAACTATCCTCATACCCTTTGTCATGACCCATAAGAGGTCATGACTTCCAATAGGTTCTCATCAGATGGGAGAAAAATACTCTAGAAGGAGAGATCTAGTTCCAATGTTGCTAATACATAATATACAACACCACAGAATTGATCGTCCATTGATGTAGGCATGGAATGGGTTGCCACATAATTAACCCATGGCAGGGAAGATACCATTGGGACAAAAAGACCATTTATGGTAGATGGTTGATTGGAAGCCATATTTGGGCCGGGAAATGAAAGCTGGTCAACGGTGATAATTCTGCCTTCATGCAGAAAACACATCAGTTGAAAGAGTGTTGAAAAAATAGCTCCTATGTTAGAATCATAGTCACGCCGAAGAAGTAAATTGTAATCTAAAGGTCCTGGGACTACCACCACATTGAGATAAATCATTTTTCCTCCCAAAGTAATAGGCAACTGAGGAAGGATCCCTAATGGTTGACTGGTTCCTTTGTTAAAGCCAATAGATTCTCAGTAATAGGCACAAGTGGTGGCAAACCGAACGCTTGCCAAGCAGTGGAGTAAAGGATACTCACTGATGCACCTTCATCTATAATTGTGCCAAGTACAATCAGATTACAAACATGTACTATGATCTGGAAAGGCACATAAGAATGAAGATGACATCTTGCTTGTCGATTCCAATCAAAGGAAGTGACCATACTACTTTGAGGAGGTACCCTAAGAATAGGAGAACTACCCCCTTGAGTTATGGGAACGGGAGGATTTTCGCATTGTCTTGATGGAACAGGAGGGTTGCCTCCAAGCTCATTGGAATCTGAAGAAATGAAAAGAACCTGAGTGGTATCATACTCACTCTCTACGGGAAAGGTATGATAAAGTGAAGGTGGAATTGGGTCAAATATTTGCTCGACCTATGATTGGTTAGGTATAGACTCATGGGATTCACATTCAGAGAGAGTGGGATTCACCGATGGTTGATTTGGGTCAGTCAATTGATCAACTAGTTAAGGATTAATGGAAAGTAAAAACATTTGAAATACATGTCTAACATTGAAAGAACAACGAAAAACAATGAACAACAAACAACTAGGGTTGCAGGTTTCTGAGCACCATGGAGGGGCGCAAAGGGGGGAGCTCCACTCCCTCCTACAGGCAGGCAGTGGCCAGCAGGGGAAAGAAAAATTTAGATCCTGTCAGAGAACCTACAGGTAATAGTGATAAGAATATGGAAGGGGATCAGGAGGTCACCAGACCAAGAGACGACAACACACGAAAGATAAGGAGGAAGAAGATAGAAAACAGGGATCAGAAAACAAGGCACAAAAGGGGCCCTACAAGCCCAAAGCTGAGGTCACTCCCTAAGTTGTTTTAAATGATCCTGCCCTGCAAGCGCACAAAGATCACATGTAGACCTGTGCTATCATTTGTAAATTCATGGGATTATGGCCCACTGAAAAGGCAGTACAAACATGGATCAAATATCATTGGAAACCGAAAGGAAGCATTGACTTACACCTTGGGTCAAAAGGTTTCTTCACTATGGTCTTCATAAATATTGAGGATAAAGACAGAGTGTTTGAAGGAGGACCTTACTTCTATTCTACGAAAGGCCTCTATATGTGGCCGTGGATGATGAGTTTTGTTCCAGAGAGAGAGACTTTTACCTCGGTTCCAGTCTGGGTAAGACTCTACTCCCTTCCTCTTGATTACTGGCAAGAGGAATCGTTATCTGCCATAGGAAACAAGCTAGGATGTTTTGTTAAAGTCTCTGAAGCCACCAGACTGGGAAAATACACCTCCTTCGCAAGAATATGTGTTGAGTTGGATCTTTCTGGAGCCCTACTAGATGAGGTCATCTTGGAAGTTTTTGATGAAGAATGGTTACAAACAATAGATTATGAACATATTCCTTTTAGATGTCGCAGATGCCATGAGCATGGGCACCTATTTAGAGACTATCCCCATAGCAAAGCAGAGAACAAAGACAAAGGAAACACTATGAAGGATAATGAAAGCTTTCACAAGTGGGACACAGAGGGAAAGCAGGCAAAAGGGGGCCAAAACAACAACAAACAGAAAGACAACAGGCCAATTTGAACAAGTTCCCGATTCTCAAAGAATATGAGGGAATATCAAGGGAAGATTAGGTAATGGAAGGAAACCCAGAGGAAAAGGAGAAAGCGGATAATAGGGAACAAGCACTGGATGCTACTAAACAGAAAGAAATAATGCCATATAATGAAGCACTAGAGATGGATCAAGAAATGATTCAAAGTGAGATGGAAACTAAGGATCAGGAACTGTAGGAGATTCTGGATAGAGAAAACCTAGATCTGGAAGGATTCTTGAAACAAGGAACCATGGGAGAGGTAGACTCATTACCTCAAGAAGAGTGCAATAGAGTACAACAACTGTTCCTATGGAAAACATAGGACAAAGGAATGGAAAAACAAAGAAACAAAGAAAGATCGGATAACGAAGGAGTGAAATCTATGAAATCTTCACTAGGACTAGCTCCCAGAAACCCAGGAAAGAAAAGAGGAAGAAAAAAGTAGAACGAGCTACTAATGGAATGTGGAAAGATAATGATTGTGTTATGAAACCAGCTCAAAAAATATAGAATGGATAGATCAACACCTTAGAATTTAGCCTCTTCGAGGGGGCAACCTCCTTTATATTACATAAATGTACAATTCTTGGATGATTCAAATGACAAAACCTCCTTTCTATATATAGGATTCTAAGGAGTCACAATATAACCCAGCCAACCTAACAATAATAATATAAAGCCACAAAAATAACAATAGAAGGATTCTATGGGGCACGGTAATAACAATATGCGGACAATCAGGGCACAACAATATTAATAAGGGATACAACTACAATAGTAATGGGGTAATCTCTAGTATTATAGGGGCTTAACATGCCCCTCTCCTTCAAAAAAGTGTTGTCCTCAATGCTTGAGTAGTTTTGGATGCTTCTGTATAAAATTTTCATCCTCCCATGTGGAATCTTCAACGGATAAGTTCTTCCATTTGATAAGATACTCCAAAATTGATCGATTTCGTAGCTGTCGAGTTCTTGTTTCTGTGACTGCTTCCGATTCCAATATAATTTTTCCTTCCTCGTCAAGTTTTGGCAATATTGTTTGAACTAGGAGCTTGTTGCCTATAACCTTCTTTAAACATGAAACATGGAAAACTGGGTGCAATCAAGAAGTTTCAGGAAGCTCCAATTTGTAAGCCATAGAACCAATCTTTTGCAATACCTTGTACGGGCCATAATACTTTGGTGATAATTTACTATCCTTCCTAGCTTGCTTGAGGGACATTTTCTTATATGGTTGTAGCCATAGGAATACCCAATCACCTACATCAAAACTTCTTTCACTGCAATGTTGATCTTCCTATTGTTTCTTCTATTCTGTGCTGACACGAGGTTATCCTTTAAGAGTTGGACTTGTTGATGATGTTTAATGTGATGTTCCACTTCTTGAACCTTAGAATTTTCTATTAAATATGATGTGATGGATGGTGGCTGATATCCATAAAGTGCCATAGATGGGGTCATTTTTGTTGCTGTATGGAAGGAAGTGTTATACCACCATTCAGCTAGAGGCAACCATTTGACCCATTGTATCTGTTTATTAGATTCAAAGAAACGAAGATATCCTTCCAAACATTTGTTTACTATCTTAGTTTTCCCATCAGATTGAGGATGATAAGATGAGCTATGAGCTAACTGAGTACCTGTTTAACCCTAAAAATTGGGTCTACAACAAGGGAGATACCCACCGGGTCCAGACCTTGGTTGGCAGCTCCTTATCCGTTTGGTATAGCGGGTCCAACTGGGGATATGGGACCAGTTTCCCAATCTATGAGTGTGTGTGTGTAGAATTTGATGTTCCTGATCTAACAGTTCCTAATTAAGATATTCTAATTTTAACTTTAATCTAATGCTATGCTATTGTATTCTAATAAGCGGCAACATCTAAGTCTATACTAACCTGGGATGTAATTCTTCTATTATGCGATCTAAAAAGATTTCAAATAACAACTGGTAATAAAGATCATTCAGCTATTATGAGAAAAGAAATCAATAAGGATGTACCACTTCGAATAAAAAGTTAGACAAAACAATTGTAAAAAACATATCGCATAATGAGCTATTCATACATTAAGCATAAATAAATAGCTATCACCATACAAAAGTGCCAAATGATAATTCAGGCATTCATGCAGTAATATATAAACAACTAAAAACTGTATATCACTTTAACACATAAGCAGAAATGGTTAAGAGATAAAAGTACCATTTATAACTAGTCCTACTCATTAGCTTCAAGCGACAATGATTTATCTCTCCTTGATCTAACATCCACTAAGAGTATAGAAGTGCAACATCAGTAGCAGATATTAAATGTAAATATCAACAAATCCTGTTCCATTCATTCATCAAAACCTCCTCGGAGGGTGCAAAAGTGCATGTTCTGAGGACAAGTTTTTGACAAATTTCTGGACCCTTCTCTAAATCCATGAGAAGGGTTTAAATACTACTAACTAAATCTAAAAATAACTTATTTACAAAAATTCAGGATGCGGTTTAAATGACCATCCTTTTTCTAAGCAAAAAGAAAGAAAAATTATTTCTAAAATTAAATCTAATATCTAACTATTTCTACATTTGCTCCTTAACGTTGCAAGCATTCAGTATTTTCTTGAGTAGAGTCGGCTGACTGTCTTCTGCTTTTAGTTGAGCTAAGCAAATAGAATTGGTGAGAGATGGCACCATCTTCTCAGCAAAATTGATGATATACTTGAGAGTCATCCACTGACTATGTGGCTTTACCGTGTATGCCCAGTAATAATCCTAGTTCAACTTGGTTAACCCTTTGGATTGCTTCTGCCTTTTCTTTAGCTTTCTATTTCCAGTTTGTTTTTATCATTTCTTTCTTGCAATTTTCGGGCTTGCAGGTGACTGAGCAATTAGAAGCTTTCCTTCTCGAGCAATTTTCTCAGCGATGCGCGATTAGCGCTAGGCGCTAATCGCGCATCGGAAACTGCCTCCGTTCTTTGATCCAGGATTCTCTGATGCATTTTTTGCCTTTTGCGCCTCTTTCTCTTATCGGGTATAAAGCTCAAAATTTGTAAAAATAATGATTTCGTGAGCTCTTGACCCTCAGCATTAAACTATCTATTTCTGATATCAGCATCGTTCAGTACCCCTTTAAGCATGGTTGTATATGAGAGATCCATAATGGATGCCTCAGCAGAATTCTGTGAATCTGCGGCTCTGTTGCATGTGGTGTCTGTTTATAAGGGCACCATTTCTCTGTCTTTGGACATTGGAGCCTTACCCTTTTTCCCCATAGTTTCCTGCACATTGCTTTGTGTAACTTTTGTTCTTTGTTCCTACAGTTCACAAGTGAGGTGAGAGTAATGATAATAAATAATGACAGGAAAGCTTTAAATGCCACGGATATGCAAAAACACGCCACCTTACGTGAACTGGCTCTTTGGAAAACACAAAACCATATTTTATTAACAACTGGCATGTAACTCATTAATTATCATTAAAGCGCGTAACTGGTTCTTGGTTTATGGAAAAAAGCTTTTTCTTGAATATTGAGCCAGGAAAATCTGCGATGGAATGTTTCTGCGATTTGCATCACAGTATCGCATATCGCTGTATCGCATTACCGCAATATCATCATGCTGTTCTATCGCAAGGTTGCTTGATCGCAATATCGCAATATCGCGAGATCGCAATATCGCAAGATCGCAGATCGCTTAATCGTTTAATCGTTATGTGTATTTTATGCGATTTTGTGATATGCGATATGTGATATCGCATATCGGCGATTTTAAGGTTTTCCAACGTGAGTGCTCATTAATGCATGCGATGCGATGGAGTTTCACGTCGCAATCTCACATTTTTTATCATTTTGGCTCATAAGAAGGTGCCCTATCATTCTTTGCGCGATGCGATATTTCTTAAGGAGTGACTTTACTTTCTTCATCATGAAACTTAAGCTTTTTAGATTTTTCAAAAGTTTCTTCCTAATTCCATGATGTTAAGTTTTATCCAAAAGGAAATATAAGCTCTAATTGATTTTTTTTTAATTTTTTGACTAAGGGTCCCCACTTATATAGTGTTATTGCTAATACTAAATAAGGAGGGGGGTTGTTGGTGGCCACAACAATTGGTGATTCATTTGGAAGAACCGGTTATCACTGTTTTTCTATTGAATTTTCTAAACTTCCAAAACAGAAAATTTTTCAGAAAGTTAAACTTTATTATGGAATGATAAAGTACATTATACTCTAACCTGTCAATGACTTTTTGTTTCAACTATTTTCAACTTTGATTTTTTGCTCCCTCGAGCTAGTCCTTGTATTTACATCAGTTGTTACTTGGTCTGTAAAGATAAAACAAAGTCTTCTCTGTAAACTAGTTTTAAATATGCTCATTTGTCGTAGGTAGAGCCTCTGCTGCCAGCAAGCGTTTACACCCTTGACAGGGTTACCTGTTACCTAGCAATGATCCTATATCCTACTTAAAGCAACCTACAACTGTCAAAGAAGAATCCACATCCACACTTATTGCTTTGATTTTCTTTTTACTCTTAAAGAACAATGCCTTGGTTTGATAGCCAATTTATGACACAATCATTCACTTGATTTATAACTTTGTTGAACAAGATGGCTCGTGATGAGACCCCTTGTCTTTTGATTGCAACAATCTTGAGTCATTGCCCTGTTGTGGTGTATAGTATTTGGAAAAGTCAGCAACTTATAATGTCTGTGATTATGATAAGCCAACTCGTGATGAGACCTCTTATTCTTCAAGATGAAGTGTATCCTTGGGTTGTTCCTCTGAAATTTGTGATTTCCTTAGCAGGGAGGAAGTCATTGTTTCCTTAAGATAGCTCTGGATGACAATAGTAGAGTTTTTTGGAAATAGTTTTTCTACAGAGAATCTTTATTTTGTTATTGATACCTTTCATTGTACTGACATAAAACAATTTCTTCACTAAAGGTTGTTTTCATCAAACTTTATGAAGTTGAAACTAGTATCATATCTAGGCTAGAGTCTTTAACTGTATCTTTCAATAATAAAGATCAATTTTCCAAAAGATTTGCTATTTATACAAGCGAAAAAATCAAAATCTGAAAGAGAATTGGTGTCTTATTCGTAAATGCCTAATGTAACCACTCACAACTGGTTTTATTATGAAAAGAAAAACAATTACTCTACAAAAATAGAAGAATAATCTTCTATGGAAAATATTTCTTGAGAATTTGTCCGTTAATAGGCAAAGAGTCTCTCTTACCTGCTAAATCCTGTAACACAAACGTTGATGGACCTATGACTTCTACAATTTGAAAAGGACCAAGCCACATTCTTTGAAATTTTGTATGTTTCCCTTTCTCTTCATGAGCCTTGTCCCATTTTAAAACTAAGTCTCCCATCTGAAAATATTTTTTGGTCATTATGTTTGAATCAAAAGAGGATTTTACTAGTGCTTGATGATGAGCATGGGTTTTCTTAGCCTGTTCTCGTTGTTCTTCTAATTTTATTATTTCCATTTGTCTTAGTTGTAAGGAGGAAGTTGGTACTTCATCAATGTATTGAACTAGAGACAAAGAGGGAATTGCTAAATGAGTTGGAAGAACCACTTCTTTCCCATAAACTAAATTAAAGGGAGAAGTGCCGATAGAAGCTTTTTGCATTATTCGGTCTGCCCATAAAGCATATATTAAAGCCTTATGCCAATTTTTATGATTTTTGTCAACTGTTCTTTTGATAATCCTGATTAGGTTTTTATTTGTAAACTCAGCTAACCCATTTCCTTGTGGGTAATAATTGGCTGAATATTTAAGTTTGAATCCCCTTTTAAGTGCAAATTCAGCCATTGCATTTCCAGAAAAGTATGATGCATTATCAAACATTAAAGCAGAAGGAATCCAAACCTGGTGATTATAAATTGATCTATGAACTCAATGATATTTTTAGCATTAGCCGTCTTGAGTGGAAGCGCTTCTACCCACTTAATAAAATAATCTGTCGCTGTAGGGATATATCTATGCTGCGTAGAAGAGTGAGGAACGATCTCACCTATTATGTCCAATCCCCACTCACTGAAAGGTTGCTCAATGTTAACTGTCTATAGTGGCAAGGATGGTTTCTTTTGTCTCCCAGTAGTATTTTGGCAGACTTGACATTTCCTCACGTAATTGTGCGAGTCTTTAAATAACGTGGGCCAGTAATAGCCTGCGCGCAAGATTTTATGTGCAGTAGCATCTCTAGCATAGTGTCCGCCTGCTGGCCCATCATGGAGTTCCTGCAAAACTTATTCAGCTTCAGATTTCTCAAGACATCTAAGAAGAACAGAATCATAATTTATTCTAAAAAGAATATCATTTATGAGCTGATATTGTTTTGCTTTCAACCTTAGAGCTCTTTTCTTAGTATGATCAAGGTGTGAAGGAGCATACCCATTCTTAAGATAATAAATGATATCAGCGTATAATGATTCTACATCATTTAGGCTTACCTCACACATTTGTACCTCTGCAGATGGAATTTCAGAAATTTGCGACACTCCAGCCATCATTTTACAAAAGCCTTGACCTTTTACAATGTTTGCTGGTTTAATTTCTATATCATATTCCTGTAAGGCAGTAACCCAATTGGCCCTTTTCTCACCCACATCCTTCTGTACTAGAAGATTTCTTACTGTTAGAAATGGTACTATAATTTTTGTATGGGTTTTGAGTAAAAAAGGTCTGAAGTATTTGACTGCTTTGAAAACAGAATAAGCCTATTTCTCCACATCTAAATAATTTAATTCAGCGCCTTGCAAATTTGAACTGAAAAAGGAAATTGGGGCGTCCGCTTTTTCTTGATTTGCTTGACTGAGTATCGCACCATATGACCTATCTGAGGCAAATGTATATAGAATGAAAGGCTCTGAAAAATTCAGAGTTGCTAAAGATGGAGCATTAATAATAGCTTGTTTGATCAGGTTGAATGCTTCGTGTTCATCTTGACCCCATTTAAAATTTCAGTTCTTTTTAATCATGGCTTACAAAGGAGACACGATTCGTGAAAAATCTGGAACAAATCTCTTTACAAAGTTGATCTGACCAAGGAAAAATTGCATGGCTTTTTTTTTGTGAGGTAAGGATATTTCAGAAATCTCTTTGATTCTGTCGGAATTGATGTGAATTCCATATTTTGACACTATGAATCCTAGAAGTTTCCCTTCACTTAATGCGAAAAATGATTTTTTCGAGTTAAGTGAAATTCCATACCTTAAACAACGTTGGAAGATTTGTTTTAAATCTCTAAGATGGTCGCTTCGTTTCTTGGAATACACTGTTATATCATCCAAATAAATTACTACAGATTTATTGACTAAACCTTTGAATGCGATGTCCATGGCTCTCTGAAATGTGGCACCAGCATTAATCAAACCAAATGGAATCTTTCAGTATGCATATGTGCCCCATTTAGTTCTGAATGTGGTTTTTAATTGATCATCAGGATGTACCAACACTTGATTGTATCCTGAAAATCCATCCAAAAAAGACATTAATTTTGAGCCTGCCATTGCCTGCAATATCTGTTCCATAGGTGGTAAGGGAAAATTATCTTTTTGGCAGGCCTTGTTAAGGTTTCGAAAGTCAATGCAAATCCTAATATCTCCGTTTATCTTTCTAACATGTACCATATTGGGGACCCATTTAGAATGTCTGACGGGAAAGATTACTCTAGCTTTCAATAACTTATTGAGTTCAGTCTTTATCTGATTTTCTAAATTGGGATGGATCTTTCTCAACTTTTGTTGGACAGGTTTTTCATTATCGATCATTGGAATAGTATGTTGGATGATGGAAGTGTCTTATGTTTTGAGTTCATCATAGTTCCAAGCAAAAGCATTTTTATATTGTCTCAAAATAGGAATATACGCTAATTTTTCTTCAGGGGCTAGGCCGAGACCTAGATTAATGTTTTGTGATTTGGCATCAGTTCCTAGGTTTACTAATTTGTAATTCAAAGTTGAACTTTGGAGTTTTGAATTGGTAGATATTTTAAACTGATCTTTCAAATCGTACAGGTCTTCTAACTTGACTACCGACTTAGGTATAGCATTGTTAGTGTTATGTTGTTGCAATTGTTGATCATGTTGGTTTTCGTCAATTATTTGATTGGAGTAGGATCCTTCAGATGTGAGGAAATTTATGATATCAGGATCGTCATTGAATACTCTCTAATTTGTGATTTTATTAGGAATAGATGGTCTAAAGATTAATTCTATTGAGAATCTATCTGGACTAAAATCTTCTGAAGGAATAAGCTTAGAAGCTACGTTAGCTAAAAGGCCTGCACTTGCATTCTGGAGTCTGGGAATTGAAGAAATATTAAATTCTATAAAATTCTCAGTCAGATCTTGAACTAAGGATTGATAATGTTTTAAATGACCTGATAAGCAATGTACAGTATTACATTCCTGTCTGACTACAATTTCAAAGTCTCTGAAAACTTGAAGGTACTTGACGTCTAACCCGATTGCTTTGTACAACCCTTGGACCAAAGCCTCATATTCTGCTATATTGTTGGTGCAATAAAATTCGAGTCTGCATGTTAGCATAATTTTATCTCCTTTTGGACTAATTAGAACGAATCCTGCTCTTGCTCCTTCGTTAGATTTAGAACCATCAAAAAATAATTTCCAAAACAAAGATTTATTTACAGGACTATCTAAAAAATTAATACATTTTGAACTATCCGTTTGAGAAAATTTTTTGACTTGGGACAAAACAAAATGTTCTAAGTAAGGTGAAGTATGAGCATTAAAATTGCCGAGGAAAGAATCTACTGAGTAATTGCCAATAATGCTACTGTTATATGCTACTAGTTCATTTTCCCCCTCTAGCTCCGTTACTATGTATTTCTGATGTAGTTCTCATTCAACTTTTATTTGATTTGGTTTACCATTGTAGGGTAGCCACATGTACGACCAGTCCATTGCGAAGTATATATGAAGTTTTTCTAACCAATCCCTGCTAAGAATTAAGCCATAAAATTCTGTAATATCAACAACTAAAATGTCAATAACTTCACATACCTTTGGGTTGGATGACAGCCTTATGGTTAATTGATTTAGTTCGCCAATCACTTTGACTTGAGGTCGATCTAGCTGAACTATGCACACAGTGGATTTCTGTGCTTGAACGTTTAATTTGGCATATATGGACTTTGGTAAAATATTCGATGAAGCACCAGAATCCACTAAGCAATTATGCACATTTTTATTGAAAATTTCATAAGTAAGGAGAAACGGGGGAGTATGAGATCTCGATCTTCCTCCAATTAAAGCGATGTCATTTGGATCAATCTTATTGGTCGCATTAGTTGGAGGTCTTCCCATGTTATGGGAAGCTTGAGAAAGTACAACGGTAGGCAAAGGTGCAACTGGCACAGCATGTAATTCTTTCAACATTATCTTTTGTTGATGCTTTAACTTGCTCAATTCGTAAAGAGTGATGTTGGCCCTAGTCTTTTTCATATCTTGTATAATATTGTACTCCATTTCATCCAAAACGATTAGCGTTTTAGATGGAGTTGATGAATCTGTTTTGACTGGGCTGGTTTGAGTTGCTTTAGATGTCGTTTTCTTTGTTGCGAATTTATCCTTTATTGCAGAGCTTGCGCTCTTTGGCTTAGGGATAGTTTGGGGAGGATCAAATTGATTTCTACTTCGTGTGCTAACTGGGAATACTTCTTGATCTTCTTCTTGTGGGAGGATGAAATCCCACATTCCTTGTAACTCTACAACTTCTTATTCATCGTTTTACCCTTCAGTGGCAATTTCCTCTTCCTCTTCTTTGGATTCAACATTTGTAATAGCATTGGGTGGCTTTGAATCCGTTGAAGGGCCTCTTTTAAAAGCTCTGTAGGGATTTTTTGAAGAAGTTTCTGCTACTTTCTTCTTGATGTCAACAATTTCGTTGGACATGGTCTTCAGAACTTTTTGCAATCCTTCCAAATCGAATGGATCGTTTGTTTGTTTCTTCTTAGAATCTTCCTTGAAGGTGACTTTCTTGGATTTCCATTCCTCTATGACGGATTTCTTCTTTAGGGCTATTATACGTTTCTCTACTGCTATTACTTCTTTCATGTTTTTGGCTAAGGTTGTTTTATTAGCCCTTTCCATGAAGATTGATATGTTTGATGGTAAAGCAGTCATATACCATTCACTTCCTACTTCTTCACTAGGCTGGGAAGCAGTGGGAATTTTGTTTAGGATTTTATTGAAACGTAAATTGAAATCTTTGATAGGCACTCTTGACTCAGCCCTAAGGTTAGATAGGTCATTGATTAGCATTGTCGTAGACCTGTCATCACCAAACTTGGTCAGGAATTGCTCTTGGAAGATGTCCCAACTAGTGATAGATCTAGAGGGTAATGAGAAATACCATGATCCAGCTGTTCCTTGCAGAGTATAAAGGAAAAGTTGAACAACAACATCTTCATTAGTAACCCCATTGAGATTAATGGATAGCATAAAGTTGTTTATATGCTCTTTTGCTAGCCTGCCTGCCTCGGGATTAAACTTAGGCAACTATTTCTCAGGATGGGCCGGTATTTGACTCAAGGGTGCAGGCATTAAGACTGCCCCAGGGTTATTCCATGGAGATTGGGCCATTGCTGAACTACTAACAGAGGAAAGTGCAGAAGATGATCCCTGCAGTTGGGAAGATGAGGATATTATGATTGCAGATGATTGAGGAGGAGTTGTGGGGGTTCCAGTCGGTGGATGGACAATGATCTGAAGTGGAGGAGTGGATGGTTGACTTCGCAGTGAAGAAGTTGAGATGGATGATGATGATGAAAGAGTCTCGCTATCAGACTCCTTAGGTGATTTCCTTTCTCTTTTCCTTTTAGGAAGAGGTAATTCGGTTAGTTGAACGCCAAACGTTTCACTCTTTAATCTGGTCAGGGGATGAGCAGGGTTATATTGCGAAGTCACACGGCCTTGAGATTTATCTAATCTTTGAGGAGAAATGGAAAATCGCTGAAGTTTGTGAATCAGAGATTCGACTACAGGGGGTTCAATAGTAGATTGTTCTGAAATGTCAGGGTTTGTAGCAGCGATTGATGCTCCAACGACTTCTAACTCTGGATTTAAGTGTAATGGAGAATTCAGGGGAGATGGTGAGGGCGATTTACTCTCAGAATGGTATTCAGATTTAGATTTACTTTCCATTCATATTTCAGACCCTCCTTCTAGTGCCAAATATGTTGAAGCCCCGAAAATCGGGTCTACATCAAGGGGGATACCCGCCCGGTCCGGACCTTGTTTGGCAGCTCCTTATCTGTTTTGTATAGCGGGTCCGACTGGGGATATGGGACCAGTTTCCCAATCTGAGTGTGTGTGTAGAATTTGATCTTCCTAATCTAACAGTTCCTAATTAAGATATTCTAATTTTAACTTTAATCTAATGCTATGCTATTGTATTCTAATTAGCAGCAACATCTAAGTCTATAGTAACCCGGGATGTAATTCTTCTATTATGTGATCTAAAAAGATTTCAAATAACAACTGGTAATAAAGATCATTCAACTATTATGAGAAAAGAAATCAATAAGGATGAACCACTTCGTATAAAAAGTTAGATGAAACAGTTTTGAAAAACATATCGCATAATGAGCTATTCATACATTAAGCATAAATAAACAGCTATCACCGTACAAAAGTGCCAAATGATAACTCAGGCATTCATGCAGTAATATATAAACAAATAAAAACTGTATATCACTTTAACAGATAAGCTGAAATGGTTAAGAGATAAAAGTACCATTTATAACTAGTCCTACTCATGAGCTTCAAGCGACAATGATTTTTCTCTCCTTGATCTAACATCCACTAAGAGTACAGAAGTGCAACATCAGTAGCAGATATTAAATGCAAACATCAACAAATCCTATTCCATTCATTCATCAAAACCTCCTCGGAGGGTGCAAAAGTGCATGTTCTGAGGACAAGTTTTTGACAAATTTCTGGACCCTTCTCTAAATGCATGAGAAGGGTTTAAATACTACTAACTAAATCTAAAAATAACTTATTTACAAAAATTCAGGATGCGGTTTAAATGACCGTCCTTTTTCTATGCAAAAAGAAAGCAAAACTATTTCTAAAATTAAATCTAATATATAACTATTTTTGCATTTGCTCCTTAACATTGCAAGCATTCATTATTTGCTTAAGTAGAGTCAGCTGACTGTCTTCCGCTTTTAGTTGAGCTAAGCAAACAAAATTGGCAAGAGATGGAACCATCTTCTCAGCAAAATCGATGCTATACTTGATAGTCATCCACTGACTATGTGGCTTTATCGTGTATGCCCAGTAATAATCCTAGTTCAACTTTGTTAACCCTTTGGATTGCTTTTGCCTTTTCTTTAGCTTTCTGTTTCCAGTTTCTTTTTATCATTGCTTTCTTGCAATTTTCGGGCTTGCAGGTGACTGAGCAATTAGAAGCTTTCCTTCTCGAGCAATTTTCTCAATGATGCACAATTAGCACTGGCGCTAATCGCGCATCGGAAACTGCCTCCGTTCTTTGATCCGGGCTTCTCTGATGCATTTTTCGCCTTTTGCGCCTCTTTATCTTATCGAGTATAAAGCTCAAAATTTGTAAAAATAATGATTTCGTGAGCTCTTGACCCTGAGCATTAAACTGTCTGTTTCTGATATCAGCATCATTTAGTGCCCATTTAACCATGGCTGTATATGAGAGGTCCGTAATGGATGGCTCATCAGAATTCTATCAATCTGCGGCTCTGTTGCATGCGGTATCTGTTTATAAGGGCCCCATTTCTCTGTCTTTGGACATTGGAGCCTTACCCTTTTTCCCCATAGTTTCCTGCACATTGCTTTGTGTAACTTTTGTTCTCTTTTCCTGTACTTCACAAGTGAGGTGAGAGTAATGACAATAAATAATGACAGGAAAGCTTTAAATGCCACGGATATGCAAAAACATGCCACCTTACGTCAACTGGCTCTTCGGAAAACAAAAAACCATATTTTATTAACAACTGGCATGTAACTCATTAATTATCATTAAAGCGCGTAACCGGTTCTTGGTTTATGGAAAAAAGATTTTTCTTGAATATTGACCTGGGAAAATTTGCGATGGAATGTTTCTGCGATTTGCATCGCAGTATCTTATATCACTGTATCGCATTACCGCAATATCATCATGTTCTTCTATCGCAAGGTTGCATGATCGCAATATCGCAATATCGCGAGATCGCAATATCACAAGCTCGCAGATCGCTTAATTGTTTAATCGTTATGTGTATTTTATACGATTTTGCAATGTGCGATATGCGATATCGCATATCGGTGATTTTAAGGTTTTCCAACGTGAGTGCTCATTAATGCATGCAATGCGATGGATTTTTGCGTCGCAATCTCGCATTTTTTTGTCATTTTGGCTCATAAGAAGGTGCCCTATCATTCTTTGCATGATGCGATATTTCTTAAGGAGTGACTTTACTTTATTCATCATGAAACTTAAGCTTTTTAGATTTTTCAAAAGTATATTCCTAAGTCCATGATGGTAATTTTTATCCAAAAGGAAATATAAGCTCTAATTGATTTTTTTAAATTTTTTAACTAAGGGTCCCCACTTATATAGTGTTATTGATAATACTCAATAAGAAGGGGGGTTGTTGGTGGCCACAACAGTACCAAGACAAGAAAATAATTCTATCCAAAAATTTCCAGTGAAAATGGGATCTCTGTCACTTAGAATAATATTTGGGTTTCCATGTAGCTTTTGAATTGTTTCCATAAATGCAGTAGAAACTGTATTGGCTATAAATGGATGTGATAATGCACAAAAGTGTGCATACTTGGTAAGTCTATCAACTACCACCATGATGACACTCTTTCCCTCAGACTTGGGTAAACCTGTGATAAAATCCATTGAAACCTCCTCCCAAAGTTGGCTTGGAATGGATAGAGGTTGTAATAGACCCGATGTCTTAATTGTTTCAACTTTATTTTTTTGACAAGCCAAACATTCCGCCACAAACTTTTGAATATCCGATTTAAGGCCATCCCAAAAAAAATCCTTCTTAACCCTGTGGTAAGTTTTTAAAAATCCTGAGTGCCCTCCTAAGGGAGAAGTGTGCAATTCCATAAGAATCTTTTGTTTTAGTTGTGAATTCTTACAGAGGTATAAGCAATCTTTGTACCATAACGAATCATTTTGCTAGCTAAATGTATCAGATGTACTGGAATCTTGTTGTAACTTTTGAATAAGTGCCCACACTTCTTCATTATTCTTCCATTCCTCCCTTGCTTCGTTTATCCAATCTGCTTGGATAATAGAAATGGTGCACAACAATGCTTCCACATCCTCGTCCTTTCTTGAGAGTGCATCTGCCACAACATTTTGCTTCCCTTTTTTGTAGATGATTTCAAAGTCATAACCCAACATCTTTGTGACCCTCTTTTGTTGCTCTTAAGAGGATAATATTTGTTCTAAAAAGTGTTTAAGGCTATCATGATCCGTTTTTACCTTGAAGTGTCTTCCCATTAGGTAGGGTTGCCATTTCTTAAGTGCATGGAGTATTGCCAACATTTCCTTCTCATAAATAGCTTTGTGTAAAAACTTTCCCTTGATTGGATGACTTTAAAAAGAAATTGGTCTTTCATCATGCATTAAAACATCACCAATTCCATTTCCTAAAGCATCACATTCCATAATAAAGGTTTTTGTGAAGTCCAGTGTAGCTATGACCGGTGCTTGGCACATTGCCTCTTTAAGATGTTTGAAGGCCTTTGTTGCTTCTGGAGTCCATGAAAATGCATCTTTCTTCAATAATGTTGTTAGAGGTGCTGCTATTCTCCCATAATTCTTAACAAACTTCCGATAATACCCTGTCAACCTAAGAAATCCTCGCAGATGCTTTATGGATGTGCGGATTTTCCATTCCTTAATGGCTTTAATTTTTCTAGGGTCTACCTTAACTCCTTCATGAGATACAATTTGACCCATATATTCCACCTCTTATACTCCAAAGAAGCATTTGGATGTTGTTGCATATAATTGTTTCTCCTCCAATAGTTGTAGCACCTTGTCAACATGTTCAACATGATCCTTCCAAGACTTGTTGTAGATTAGTATATCATGAAAAAAATACTAACACAAATTTTCGAAGAAAGGGTTTAAAAATGGAATTCATCAAACCTTGAAATGTAGAAGGTGCATTGGTAAGGCCAAAAGGCATGACCAAAAATTCATAATGACACTCATGATTTCTAGATGTTGTTTTCTGAATGTCTTCAATCTTCACTCTAATTTGATGATATCCTGAACGAAGATCCAACTTGGTGAAGTAAATTGATCCATGCAATTCATCCAGTAATTCATCAATGACAGGAATGGGAAACTTATCTTTAATAATGAGCTTGTTGAGCTCCATATAATCCAGACACATGCACCATGATCCATCCTTCTTGTGCACCAATACTACTAGAGCAGAGAAAGAACTTTGACTAGGTTGAATTATACCCGGCTCTAGCATTTATACAACCATACGTTCAATTTCACTCTTCTGGGCATAGGGATATCTGTATGGCCTGATGTTTGGAGGAACACTTCCTCGAATCAGACGAATAGCATGATCATGATCATGAATAGGTGGGAGACCTTTGGGAGTCTCAAATACCTTGGAATGATTGTCCAAGACTTTTTGCAGATCTGGAGAAATAAATGATTCCAATGTGGAAACATTTAGCAAACATAATTGTGCAATTACACCTCTTTGTGCCTTTTTTAGAAGCTTTTCCATACTGTTAGAGCTGATTATCTTTCCCAGTTTCCCTGCAATACCCATTAATTCAAATTCCTTTCCTTCCACAGAAAATTTCATGAAAGGTTCTTGAAAATTAAAAGCTATTGTACCCAAGGATTGTAGCCATTGGACTCCTGGTACAATATCAACACCTCCCATTGGAATGGAAATCATTGGGCTATTCAGTACATATTCTCCCATGAATAGCTTGATATTATGGCACTTTCCAGAGAAATTTATTTTTCCTCCATTTGCAACCATCAATTGACACTCTAGTGCTGGATAGAGGAAGCAATTCAATTCTTTTGCTATCTTCAATGAATAAAATTGTGTGTACTTCCTGAATCAATCAACACTATTACCTTTTTCTTCTTGATTTGTCCTTTTGTGTTGATGGTTTGAGGAGTGGTAATTCCAGCCAATGCATTACAAGATATGGTCAGATTCATTTCTTCTTTATCTAGGCTTTGTTCCTGGAGTATATCCTCTTCTTTTGACCTTTCTTGCTCCTTTTCTTCTTCCTCTTCACAATCGACGTAGAATAATTTCTTCTCAGCACACTTATGACCTTTAGTGTATTTGCTATCACAACTGTAACAAAGCCATTTTGCTCTTTTTTCTTCCAATTTCTGTGGTGTCTACCTTATAGGTTGTGGGAGACTAGGGGCAACAACACTTCCATCTTTATAGTTGTGAGTGGTATGCTTCCTGGTTGCCATAATTTTTCTTTCCATTTTTATTGCTAACCTGAATTCCTTCTCTAATGAATCAGGTTGCCAAAGGAAAACATCATGTTGGATATTATCCTCTAAAGTCCCTATGAACACATCAATCCTATGCTCCTCTGGAATATTTTTTACCCTTATGTTCAATTTTTGGAACTCCTCAATTTTCTCCATTATTGAACCCTTTTGTTTGAGACTTATCAATTGGCTAAAAAAAGTGTTGCTTTTTGTATCCTCATAATGTGCTATCAATTCTTCCGTAAAAATTGCCCAAGTGATAATTTGTTTATGAGAGCAAAGCCATTTATACCATACAAACTGATTTGGTTCCAAATATAAAGTTGCAATACATACCTTTTGTGTGTTTTGCATGTTATTGAGATCGAAAAATTGCTCCATTTGTAATATCCATGTTGCGAGATCCTTGCCATCAAAATTCCTGATATCAATTTTTGGAATATGGTGGTTCTTCATTCCAACATTAGATTCTATGAAATCATGATTAACATTTATTTTGTTCTCATCATAATTTTCCTTTACTACCCTTTCACCATTAGTAAGTATTTCATGTAGAAACTTTGTCAAATCTGTCTTCAAATCAATCTTCAAATCATCCATCTTAGCTTCCATGCCATTCATCTTAGCTTCCATGCCCTCTATCTTAGATTCCATGCCATTTATATTAGATTCGGTTAGCTTTTGTGAGAGTGACATTTGTTGCACTTGGTCTTGTAATTTTGATATATCATGTAGCATTTCTTCCTCTTCTTCATGAGTCATGCTAGGTCTTTCAAGTTGCTTACTAGGTGTTTGAATTTTCTTTCCTCAGGGCATTAGCTACTGATAATAATGCTCTACTATGCCCTTTGAATTATTCAAAATAATTTTTCAAACCAAGCTTAAGAAAAAATTTAAAAAATCTACACACCTTTTTTCACTTTCTAGGAGCTTGATATTGCCTTTGATGTATCTCTGTAATTTCAGATCATCCAGTTCTAAAATTGTTATCTACAGTAGTTCTCTATGTCCACTTTCGAATTCCACCTGTCTGATCCAAATGGGATTCTCCAATGAAGAGTTATGCCAAATCTCCCACAGTGACCTGATTATAGACTAGTTCAGAAGTGCAAAGTTGTATGACGTTCCACGAGTCACTGTTTCAACCTTTTTCTCTGAAAACTATACACAAGAAACTATAGTCCGTCCTCTTTCTCTACCTTCTTACGAAATTTCAATTTGATTCTCAGAGAGAAAGTTATGACGATTTTCCCCAGGTCACCTATTTGGAATGTAATTTAGGAGTTTGCAAAAATACCAACTTCCTTATATCATATCTCTGCAAATATAACACAAAAAGCTTTGAAATTCAGACCCGAGGTTCAGTGTGACTTCTTCTCAAATGGGTTTTTTCTTAGCTTCTGAAACATCGCAGAAAAGAAGTTATAGCGAAAATGCCATGATCACCTATTTGGAGCAATGAAACTGTAGAATCCAAAGATTTGATACCAAACGTTATGAAACCAGCTCAAAAAAGAATAGAATGGATAGATCAACGCCTTAGAATTCAGCCTCTTTGAGGGGGCAACCTCCTTTACATTACATAAATGAACAATTCTTGGATGCTTCAAATGAAAAAACCTCCTTTCTATATATAGGAGTCGAAGGAGTCACAACATAACCTAACCGACCTAACAATAATAATATAAATCCACAAAAATAACAATAGAGGGATTCTATGGGGCACAGTAATAACAATATGGGGAAAATAGGGGCACAAAAATATTAATAAGCGATACAACTACAACAGTAATGGGGTAATCAGTAGTATTATAGGGACCTAATAGATTGATTCAGGTAAGATGAAAGACCTAACTAGTTACTCCTTTACAAATCCTTAATGATGAAGTTCATATCTTGGAATATCAGAGGTTTAGGTAATAAAAGGAGGCAAAGATTTCTTAGAAATAAAATTAAACAAGAAGCTCTGGATATGATCTTTATCTAGGAAACTAAATGTTCCATTCACAAAATCAAAGAACTTAATAGTAAGTGGCTCAATAAGTATGAGTTTATTGAAGTTAAAGCAGATAATACAGTTGGAGGTTTACTCACTCTTTGGAACCCCCACAAGATTGGCATAATAGATGCAAAGGCATCTAGGAACTATTTATCAGTGGTTATACAACCTGTGGGAGACAGTGTGACCTACTTGGTCACGAATGTCTATGGGCCGCAAAGACTGGATGATAAAATCAAATTTTTGGATTCTCTAGTAGAACTCAGAAATAGACATGTAGCAGTGCCCTGGGTATTGGGAGGGGACTTTAACATGATCAAATCACTCTCGGAAAGAAAAGGGGGAACAAGAACTTTAAATAAATATTCTACAACATTTCTAAATTTTATAGATAATATGAAGCTAGTTGACATGGATATGAATAATGGCCTCTTTACCTGGGACAACAAGAGAGGAGGGGAAGCTCAAGCGGCCTCAAAACTAGATAGATTAATAATATCAGAGTACCTTATGCCAAAAGACAAGGAAATGATAGTGAAAATTCTCTCTTTTGGTGGCTTAGACCACTGGCCTGTTCATATGGAGGTGCAGGGCATCGGCTCCCCCAAGAATAGACCTTTCAGATTTGAAAATATTTGGCTTAACCACCCCAATTTCATTAGTAACATAGAAATATGGTGGAAAGAGGATCTGCACATTCAGGGAACTAGTATGTTTATGCTTCACAAAATACTTAAATACGTCAAGCTCAGACTCAAAGACTAGAACAAAAAAGTATTTGGAAATATTTTTGCAGCAAAAAAAGAGGTTAAAGACAAGATGCAAAAACTCAATCAAAGTCTTAGTGCAGAGGGCTTTGATAAAGTCGGAGATGACCAAGTTACCAAACTTTAGCAAGAGTGGGAGAAATTATGCAAACAAGAGGAAATATATTGGAGACAAAAATCCAAAGTTTAGTGGCTAAAAGAAGGGGAACAGAATACCAAAATTTTCCACAGATCCACCATGGTGAACAGATCTCATAATAGGATCTTTTCAATCAAGGATGAGAGAGTTCATCTTTGCAACTCCCATGAAGATATAGAATCTGTGGTAGTACAACACTTTCAAGGCATAACAAAGGAGTCCATGGTATACAGAGAACCCTTTATCAGAAACTTAACGAGGCATATACCCAAGCTCGTGTCTAGAAAGGACAATTTCAATCTCAACAAGCCAGCATGGAAAATTTTAGGGGCTAATGTTCGCCCAGTGGGCTAATTTTCCATGATTTTTCCAGAAAAAAGATTCGCCAATTTCCAATTTTATAAAAGACGATTCGCCCAAATTTTAGAATATAAAATTATTTTACCTTAAAATTTGCCAACATTATATAGAGACTATATAAAAAATAACTATAAATTTGAATAATTTTACAAATATATCAATAAACATTTATAATTTGCATATTAGGGATTAGCGAGATTCGCCAATGTTTTAAACTTCAAGAAAATTTTCCATCCTTAAAATTTTCCTTGCAAGCCAGTTACTGAAGAGGAGGTCGGTGATGTAGTTAAGGAAATGCAGAATGCCAAAGTGCCAGGCCCTGACAGTTTTAATGTGGATTTCTTCAAAGCCTATTGGAACATTGTTAAACAAGATATTATGAATGTGGTGGAAGATTCAAGGTTGAATAAAACCATTCTAAAGGTGCTCAATACTTCATTCTTATCCCTGATCCCCAAGTAGGACAATGCTCAGACTCCAGATAGGTTTCGGCCCATAGCTTTATGCAACGTGGTGTATAAAATTATATCCAAAGTTGTAGCCAATAGACTCAAACCCCTTCTCCCTACTCTGGTGTCCGTGGAGCAATCAGGTTATGTGGAGGGTAGACAAATTCTCAATAATATCATTCAAGCACATGAAGTGGTGCACTCATTGACGAGCAATAAGAAGGCTGGCATGATTATGCAACTGGACCTTGCCAAAGCTTATGACAAGCTGAATTGGACCTATATTAGGAAGGTCCTTCTTGCCTTTGGCTTTGATCATAACTGGGTAAGATGGGTAATGGCACTGGTCACTTCTTCTAGTTTTTCAATATTGGTCAATGGTTCTCCTTCCAAGACCTTTTCTCCATCTAGAGGTCTCAGACAAGGAGACCCGCTATCTCCCTTCCTCTTCATCCTCATGATGGAAGGACTTGGGCGGTCTATCAAGCATGAGAAAAATGAAGGTCATATCAAGGGTATCCAACTTTCTGACAATGGGAATGCTTTGTCCCATCAACAATTTGTGGATGAAACTATGCTGCACAGAATCCCCACAGTAAAAGAAGCTCTTGCTTATAAAGAAATCCTGCATGACTTTGCTATGGCTATAGGTATGGATGTAAATCTATCCAAATCTAAGATTTTTTTCTTTAATACTAATATTGCTATTCAAAGAAACATCTCTAGAATTCTAGGCTTTCAAAGGGAGGTCCTTCCTTCCAAATATTTGGGAGTTCCTCTTACTGCTAAACCTTTGCACAAAAGCATCGGTAGCCGATCATCAATAAGATGTAGGATAAAAGCCAAAAATGGACAATAAGACCTTTAAACTTGGCAGGCAGGTTGGGGTTGACAAAAGTTGTTTTGAAATCTATCCCCATTTTCATGCTTTCAGCACTTCCAGCTCCAAAGGGAGTTTTACAAAAAATTAGAACTATTCAAAGAGACTTTCTTTGGGGTAAAGGGGAAGGGAAAAGGAAATGGGCCTTGGTTTCCTAGGATAAACTCTGCAAACCAAAATCTTATGGGTGCCTTGTTCTTTATGATCCATATGTTCTCAAGGTTTTAGGTACAAAGTTATGGTGGCGGTGCGTAAAAGAGCCAAAGGCTCAATGGGCTCATGTCTGGAAAGAAAAATATGCCAGATCTTGGCAAGAGAATGATAATATAAGGATGACGGGAACCATAAAAGGATCTTCTGGAATAAGGCCTAGGAGAATAGAGACTTAGTGCAGAAAAATAGTTTCTGGGAAATCAGAGAAGGGGACCTTGCACTATTTTGGGAGGATAGATGGCAACAAGAATAGACTCTACTAAGAGAGGACTTTTTGGACCTAAAGAAAGAAATAGACAACAAAGGGCTATTCAGAGTTAATGATTTTTGGGATCAACCTAGTCCAGAAGATAAATGGAGAAACTGGAAAAACATAGAAACTAGAGATGACAACCCTTTAAAGGAAAAAACAGAAATACTAATGCGAATGTTGGATCCAAGGAAGATTCTAGTTTTTGAAGGACATGATCAACTCAGATGGGCCAACAATAAAGAAGGAAACTTCAATATTAAGGAAGCCAAGAAGATGTATCTAGAGCTGGACTCCCAAGTTCCGGACAAGGTATGGGAGAACCTCTCGAAGCATCAAGGATGGATGAAAATTAAAATCTTCATGTGGTTGGTTCACCACAAGAAAATTTTGACTTGGGAAAACATTAGAAAAAGGTGTGTTATAGGACCTTATAGATGCCAAATCTGTAAAGCCCAAGAGGAGATAATCAAGCACCTTCTCAATGACTGCACCTTTACCTCTGAGTTGTGAGATTCTTTTGCTACAATCTTCCAACAGACGGATAGGGACATAGATAGCATTATCAACACCCTAAATAACTAGAGACAAAACTTTTCTGAGTATGAGTTTCTTTGCATGGCTTGGGTTTTGAGTCCAAGTTTCATAATTTGGAATGTTTGGAAAGAAAGGAACAATAGACTCTTAAAAAATGTTGACAGCACCACCCAACACACATTTGAGTAGATCCTCAGATAGCTCAAGGAGACTGTGGACACCATTGTTTACAAATCCTCCATAAATCCACCTTCAGAAAGAGAGAGACAAATTCTCTGTCAGTTGAGAATGCAGGGACTTATACCATAGGGAATGGATAGGATGGTCATGAATCTGCCTAGCAAGCCAGATTATTGGAATCCTCCCCCTCAGGGTTTCCTGAAATTCAACATCGATGGGGCCTCTAAAGGCAACCCAGGTCTTGCTGGTTATGGTGGAGTGCTACGAGATAATAGTGGTTGTATTATACTAATTTTCCATTGAAATTTGAGAAAAGCTACCAATAATATGGTTGAATTAATGGCACTTGAGCAGTGTCCAGATTTCCTAAAGCAAGACAATCTACAGAACATTATTATTGAGGCTGATTCTGAGTTGATTATTAACTCGGCTAAAATAATTTGTTGTGGCACAGAACTGGAAAATGTCTCAAGGCACTGGAGGCTGATACAGGTCTTTCAAAGGATTCAAGATCACCTACTAGACTTACGCACTCTGCGTTTTACTCATGTGCGACATACGGCCAATAAAATAACAGACGTTCTGGCCAATAAAGGAGTGGCTTGTACTTAAAACAGAGTCAAGATCATCTAGATGGAAATGCCTCAGAATAAACTAAGGGATCACTGCCTTAGATAGGCAAAAGAGGATTCCAAGGTTTATCATAAAAGGGTCATAGAAATAGGATCGGGTTGACCGTTAGGCAGAGTTCTTACACAAGCATGGTAGTTCTAGATATGCAGGTTTATGTTTGTTATCAGTGTACAGAAGTTTTAGTGGCTTGACAGAATTCAGGGATACTCTTTTTCCCATGGTCAAAGAAACAGTACTTAGTCTTTCTCAGCAGCCGCTCTTCCCGAATTTTTGGCTAGCAGTAGCTTTACTGCCCTCGAAATGGTTTCTGACGTATCGCACCACTTTCAGGCAGACAACGGTTTTCCTTCTGTGGGAGCGATTCCACTCACCTTTCAACACGTGGCCCAGGATGGACAGGCAATACTGCTCTCATCGTGAGGTAATCCTCGACAAGGTTGGGCCTCGTGATATGTATAGGGATCGTTGGATCTACTATGGGAAATCGATGGCCAGGATTTCACGGGCATGTTGCTATGTCCTTTTAGCAGATTATCTTCTGAGATGTTTGCACATTCTATCGAGTATCACGTGCATCTGGCAGATTTCGGGAGGTGTATGTGAACGAAGGTTAAGGTTTAACTCAGAACCGATAGTTTACTCAATTTACTTTTCCTCAGTTTTTCAAGTCCGATCTGTGTGGCTTTAGGTGGGCTTACTGGCCACCTGAATTGTATCTCCGTCGTTGGATCCTTGGCTCGGGATCTAATGGATATTGTATGTATTTAAGCATTTTGTGCATTATCTTTGTTTTTGCATTAATAGAAGGTTCCACTCTTGCATTAGCAAAAAAAAAATGGAAAGTCTCCTGTACCTAGATGGAAGTCGATGCAGAGAAGCAGGACGGTTATCCAACACTTTTTTGGCTTCATCTAGATAGGCATAAAGGTGAATGGGGTGATTCCCTTCACATAATCTACAGGGAGACTTAACTTTATCCCTTTTTCCATGAACTTTACTACCACTAGTTGATTGTGTGTCACCAGCATGATCTCCAGAAGTTGATGACATAGGATGGCATGGACGAGAAGACCATTCTTCTAACATCTGAGGAATACCATAACAATTTCAAAGAAGATGGTCTCCCATACAAAGTTTGCATGGATATCGAACTTTGTGAGGCTCATCAGACGGTTTCTCTGAGAGCACAGTAACAATAACTCACCTCCTCTTAGTTGATTCAATCTAAATTGTATTCAATCTCTATAAAGTAATCAAACTAGAAATGATATCAATTCAGAGAGTCCAATAGCGATAACCAAACTTTTACAACGGATTAAATCAATGCGATTCACTATCTAAGTAATTCACTTTGTAATAAACATAGCTCAAATCAAATGATAGCACTGTAAAGCATATAAAGAACATATACTACTGCAATACAAGAAACGATAAACAGTGAATAAGGTAAACTCATAGAAACAGGAAATTATCAAACCAATCAAACTTTATGAGAATTAGAAATATAACACAAGAAAGCAGTTAAATGCACCAGAGGTTTTCCCTTATCCGCCAGTGAACATTACTAAGCTACTTCAGATAATGCGAGGGAACAACAACTTCAATTATATATTAATCATCGAACTTAAGTAGCATTACAATATAGTCATATTCTCTCAACAGCGAGAGTTTGTAATTAAAATTACAATTCGAAAAATAACAGAGATTCCTCTCATTTCTTCCTACAATTGCTTTCTTTTATAATCAGAAAGGGGTAAAGGGTAAATGGTAAATGCGATCCCTCAGGATCTCCCAATCCTGAGGGATTCGCAACTGATTGCTAACTTCAAATACCTTTCCTATTTCATGATAATCCCTCTGATTCACCCTCAGCCTTGTCCACAACTGACGTGTTCCTTCCTTTGTTTGTCGGATTTTGTTGTTCCATCATTAGGGAACATCAATTTTTCCTTTTGTCGCTTTCCTGCATAAAGAAGGGTAAAAGTTAGCTAAATCATAACTGCAAATAATTCATCCGTTTCTTACCATAATTTCTCAATATATTAGCGCATTAAGATATGAAAACGATAAGAATCAAGGAAAAAGTTAATGAAATTAATAGTAAATACATACCCATTTCACCACTCAACATAATCCCCTGCTTACACTATTTCTGAAAAGTAAGTAATGCTGATGGAGTGTAGTTAAAGAGTAGGCTAGAGAAGGAGAATCAAAAATTGGTCTGAGACCATGGTGTTGAGCTAGGAGCACAAAGGTGGGTCCTTCCTTTCCTTTAGGAAATTCGCAGATGGCCCTGTAACCTTCAGGAGGATACCAAATGATGGGGCTACGAAAGCAACATCCTAGCCAATATGGTCCTCTTAAAATAAGGTTGCTATAGGTGACAAAATAGGCTGCAGATGCTTTAAAATTTCTGTAGTTAAATGGCTCCCTATCCTGCACACTACTAGTGGAGGTCGTCCACCTGAGATTGGATGTGGCCAGAGAGATTTCTTGAATGGATTGAAAATATGACACTCTGTTCTATACAATCTCCTTACGAATAGGCCCTAAAAATTTATTCACCCCTTCCCTTTTCATCAGAATCTTATGGTTGGCAAGCATTTGCAAAGGCTGCTTGGGTTCGCTTCTTACCCAAAGATCCAATCCATGTTGTTGTCTTTGGAATGTGTTATGAGCCTTAAACCATTTAAGTTGATTGACTGCAAACAAGATAAAGCCCTGGAATTGAAAATCTCCCACAAAAGGGTTAGGGTTATTTTCCACCTCGTCCTCTAATACAAAATTGTGCAGGTAAAATTCAGAAAGCAACATTTGAACCTTTACACCATGTTGTTTGAAACAATTTTTAAAATCTTCAACTATTTTTAATTCAATTGATTTTCTAGCTCTCAATGATTAAATTTTTAACAGCAAGTATCCTTTTAACAAGAACAAGGCATAATTAGTAGCAGGAGATCTGCATGCCAAGACATCTATATATAATGAGCAGATGGTATCTATTCGACTTATGACACTATCTAGATTGAGCTTGATTCTTTCTATTTTCTCTTCTACTTTTCTGTATCTGTCGAAAGTATTGCTCTCTGTTGCATTCATTTCTTGAAGCTGTCTCTGTAGCTCTTGATATCTCTATCGGGAAATGGTTTCTTGTTCAAGCCATTATAACCCGAGTTGAGCTTGTGCCGATTCTTCCTAAAGATTTAGTATAATAGGGTCATTGTGTGTCATGGCTTCTTTATCTTGTAAGCTTGTCTGAGTACTTATGCTATGATAAAGGATGATTTCTATCTGAATTTCCTTATTATGGGAGGTCCAAACCTCCGTCTGAGTAACCCTGCTATAAGAGGGTACATCCTCTGTCTGAGTAGCTACATCTACTAAAATTGCATGATGTTCCTTTTGAATGATGACTGGCTGAGTGGGTATGGGCTCAGTTTGAGTCCCTGTAGCCCTCCCTTCATATGATTATGTTTGTACAATCGTGTTTACTATCTCCAGGGTTTTGTCCAGAACCTTTATCGTTCATATTTCTTTTATTTTTCTGTTGAGGCTTTTGCCTATTTTGCGAAGCCTCTATTGTTCTTTCCTAAGCTTTTTCAATTTGTCTCTATACTTTTTTGGAGGAGAAACTGTTCTGCTGATAGTCTTGTTAATAGTTTCTGCTTCTAAAGAGCCTAGTTGCTCATCCTGGCTCTGTTCTAAAAGGACCGTGTCTCCTGATTCAATATCAACTTCCTGAATTATCTCTATCTCAAATTCTTCTTCTTGACCTATGTTCTCTGTGCTTAGGCCTACCTGGCTGTTTTCCACTGGGAGCGTGTCACCAGGTTGGTTCTCTACTTCCCGAATGGCCTCTGCATCTATCTCTACTTCACGGTTTGCATCTTTTGAGGGAGATAGAATTCTGGTATCGCCAGGATTCTCAAGAGATTGGGTTGCTCCTAAATTAAGATTAAGCGGGCTTTCAGGCTGCATGTAAACATTCATGTTGGCCAGGACCTGGGCTAATTCAAAATCATGCAACAAGTCCCCTTTGGGGATCATATTTGGTGTTGATGGAAGTCCCAATTCATTTCTCTGTTCATCTCAAGAATGCCATGTTCCTACCTCATGGTCTAATTTAGGCTTATCCTGTCCTTCTAGCTCTAGTTGCAGGTATTGTTCACTTACCGGGCTAGATAATTCTATAGGTTGACTAGCGCTGCCTTGAGGATTTGTAGACTCTCCCTATTTTGACCTCAACCTTGTGGATCGTCTATGCTTGTGAGGTATGCTCATTGAAAGGGAAATCCTCTTTCTTTTTGGCACAAGGTTAGGTGCTGGCAAGGCTATACCTCCTTCGACGGCTATCATTAGATCACCCCAGGTTGATGGTTGTTGGGAAAGGTTATAACTAACTATTAACCTGATCAAATAATGATGGCTCACTACAGTTTCTATATGTTGGGACTATCTTAGCCTCTCGGCAATGTCATGCAGTAAAGAATTCAACATTGCAGGTAAATTAACAAAGCACTTTCGTTTTAGAACTGTTAAAAGTTTGATTTGGCATGGCGTTACCACGTTTTCACGCCCATCACAGGTAATGTAATTCTGGACGATTTGTGCTAGTTCTCCCCATGTTCCTCCAAGAGAATATGGTCGAATGCCTTTGCCCTTCTTAATTAGCTCATCTCCTTCATCCCTAAAAGCCTCGATAGTGTCATGCAACTTCAACTACTTACCAACCCATACTGGTCCTTCTATCAGTAACCCGGATACTTTTGCTATCACAATGTCTGATAGCATGATTTGTCTGCCTCTTACGACCAATTTCCATTCTATAAATTTCGTAAAAATTCGATGGCAATTTCCTCATTGGGTGGTTCAAATATTGTAAACTATGCTATCCATCCGGCTCGAGCTAAAATTTCCCTGGATTCATCAAAGTCAACTAGTATTAACGCTTCTTGGTGCACTATTCTTCCTCCCATGATGCTTAAATTTTGGAAACAATTAGGGTAGTTGAGATAGCACAACATCGAACAGATCCGAGTGATGGAACAACAAATGGTTGTAATGGTTCTATTAGGGGATACTTTATAAATATAAATACTATTATTGAGGGCTGTGTTATAGACATTTTTGTGCCTTACAGCATTGAGCATGAAATTTCCATAATCCAAGGGATCCAAAGTCCCTAAAAGAGTTGTTCCTACCCTTAAAGGAACAAGGTCAACCAATGACAGCTTCTCCCAGAAGTTATCCACCAAAAACCACTCAGAAACAGTCAATTCAGGATCAATTCAGAGGCTCCACTAGCTGCCTGCGTTGAAATTCAGAGGCTACACTGGCTAGGTGCACTGCAACACGGGTGGAAGCACTACCAGGGTGCACTGAGTGGGAAATGACAAATGGCAAGCTCATTCAACGAGGTGGAAAGACCCTGGAAGCTTCCAGAATCTTCTCCAATGACACTTGCCTCAATGAATTCGACTAGTGATGAGTAAGAGGCTATCAACCTCCAAGTGGAAGTAAGAACTGACGGAGAGAAGCCACAAGTCAAAACATAAGCTGACTCATCCTCTCTGCTTACATCTATATATGGTTCTCTCACCCAGAGGTTCAGGAGGTTGGAATTTTTTACTTTGCAGAGAATTGTTGTTGGTTTGAGATTGAGATTAGTACATTGGGTGATTTATGCTTTGTTGGAGGAGAGGAAGGGATTCCTTTGCTGGGAGGTAGATGCTGGATCGGGACTCACTTGGTTGTATCTCCTCTTGAACCTTGTTATCATATCAATAAAGCTATTTGAGTTTCTCCTATATGCTTGTATTTCAATGATGTTTTGTTATATTTGCATATTTAGTTTACATCTGATCCTAAACTAGTTATGAATGTGAATCTATGTCTTTTGTGTAGTTTTCCTCTCTTGTGATCTTGCAGCAACTGGGTGAAGCTGGACCAGTGAAAGAGCAGGAAGCGAGAAGCGAACAAAAGAGAGAGTGATTGGATCGACGAACTAGCGGAAGACACCGGTTAGTTATATCCTTCTTTCTCTATTTACATCTCATAAAGAAGAATACTCAGATAGTTTTTCCTGGTTTGTTGCTAAGTCACTATCACACCTTAGAGTGGGATAGGGGCATTCCGAATTGGATACTTTTCCCAACAACAAATTCGCGACTCGGCCGGGGATCGTATCTTGTTAGTTTATTTGTGTTTCTATTGTTTTTCATCTCATAGACTCAAGAGTGCCGAATCGAACTGCATTTGCCATTTTCAAATGCAAAGTAGAGATCTGCTGCTCTAGTCCATTCGCTGGGCCTGTTTATGATCTGAACAGCTGATCCACAAGTGCTCTAACAGCCCTTTGTGATAGATCTTAGTCCTCCTTTAAATCATCCTCCTAATTGTACCTAATTGATAGCTTTTATCCGGCCAAAAACTGTAGATTAAACTGCAAACTGTGACCCAGAACCCAGAAACAACTCTCGTTTCTACTTCAGCGCAGACTCTGTGAAGAGGTTCTGCATTTCAACGTAGGTCCTGTGAAGACTACCTGCGCTGAAGTTCAGTTTCTCTGTGCTGGGGGTGCACTGATCAGCCCTTGCCTTGTGCAGCTGTGGTTCCCTGCTTCCTTTTTCTCAGTTTTATCTCTGTTCTTGCAGCCTGTTATCAGTCAGTGTACCTATCTGAAACCCCTTTTCTTTGCCTCAATTCCGCCTCAGTTGTATAAAGAAACTATATTTTTTCTTTGTGTATTTGTTACATCATTTGTAGTTTCCCATCACAAAAGTAAACTAGTCATACTGTCGCCCTTAGATCTAGACCTGTCGTAAGTGTCGTTTTGATCTTAGGAGTGAGTTTGTTTGTTGTTCACAGTTGATTAAGCTTTTACTTTTGTCGTTTGGTTTGAATTTATGCATTTCTAGTGTCGAAACAAGTAAATCATAAAGTGTCGTAATCGTCTTTTTGATTTCGAAAAAGGAGCTTGTTTATGTTTTCACTTGAAATCGAATTCAAATTCGTACAACATCTTTCTTTTTAGGCATCAATATTAAGAAAGTGAAAACAAATACATGCATATGTGCATTTGCATTTTGATATTTTGCATGCTTTGATTTAGGAAAAGTGCATTTACAGTGTGCTCTATGCTCTTTGAGAAATGATTGTGTCTTTCTTTTCCCCTTGTAGCTAGGATTTTCATTGTTGAAAAGATATAAAAGCTTGCTTATCATCTTTAGACTGCATTTACGAATTGTATCATACATCTCGTGGTGATCCAAAAAGGCAAACTTCTAAGAAAGATCAACCTAAAATAAATTGAATGAACTTAACAACGCTTTGTAACTTAACGCACAACATAGAGGTCTAGGCTAGAGACGTGTTCCGGCGTCATAAAACCTGGTGACTATCAATCTCGCTGATGGTTGGGTGATTCCTCCTGAGAGACGATAGCGCCAGTACGGATTGTGCTCCCACGTACCGTCGAGTATATATTGGGAGACCCCTATAGGAATAAAAACTTTTTCCTTAGGAAGCCGTGTTGACCGCCCTATTGATCGCAATGCACTGAACACAGCATTCAGGAAGATTGACCGCCCGTACCTTAAAAAGTATTCTGCGGTTTTGCGAAAATTTTGGCACACCCTCTACCTAGAACTCCAGAGAAGTTCCTTTTGGCCTTTTTCACACTCTATAACGGAAAAAGTCCATCCCAGCATTTGTCACTTCGGGCTCGTTAAAACATCTAAGGCGACTAGAGTCATCTTTTGCTTTTTCTCGACTCTTTAAAACTGAAAAAGCAAGTTGTGTCTAAAGCATCGTTAAAATTTATTTTAAACAGAACAATCACCCTTTTTTCCTGCGTTGATCTTTAGGTTGAGAAAATGGAGCCCACCAACCAAGGAATTCCCCTTGGTGGAAATCCTAGTCCCTTCTCCTCTTGGGGAGATGTTGGTGCGCCCCATATGGCCACATTGTCGCTTCCAGGACTGACAATTGGTTTACTGGTCTGGCTCTTCTCAACCAATGTCGTTCAGAACACCACTATTCCTGAACGGTCGAATCAAGAGTTAGACCAGTCCAGAGTTGCCCACCAGCCTTCTACTTCCTCTAATTCTTCCTCTCCTCCTTCCTCTTCGCTTGACAGAACTGGTAAAACAAAAAACCAAGTTCCTAAGGAGAAGAAGGAAAAGAAGAAGAAAGAGAAGAAGAAGAAGGAGCCAAAAGCGACTGGGGGCAAACAAGTGTCGTCTGACAAAAATCCACACACAGCACTGACTAGGCCTAAATCGCCATGTGTCATATGCAAGGGAGACCATTTCCACAGAGATTGTCCCTGCATCCCTCAGATACTAAGGGACTGGTCTCCCCGTTTGCACAACCCGGTGGCATCAACCTCTGATAGCCATGTTGAATGCATACCGTCAACTAGCGAAAGTGAAGTTCTCGGACAAAAAGGGAGAGCTAAATCCCCCTGTAGACCGTGCGAAGGCAACCACGCCATCCACCGTTGTCCCTTCTTAGACGAAGCGAAAAGAGTTTTGGATGATTGTCTGGTTTCACCGTTACGACTTCCTCCTGGATATAAAAAACTCTTGCCGAGTCCTTCGTTAGTTGAAAATCCAGCTGGCTCGCTCAAGTGGTCAGCTAAAGCGCCGGTCATTGAAGATGAACCAGCTGAATCCATACCCGACGAAAGTCAAAAGGTCGAGGCGGCAATTGACCCGGTCTTGCCTTCAAAGGTCTTGTCTTCGAATTATACAGTCACTGAAGAGGATAAAGATGACACCATCCAAATTCTCTTCATCACCACAGACTCCGACGAGCACGGGGGCACCACCCCCATTCCTTTATCGTAGGAAGGAAGTTCGTCAGAGCGATACCCGGTCGTCTACTCGGTCCCGCCACCAAGCAACCTAGTTCTGTCCTTCGACTGGAACCAACTAGGCAGACCCCGCTTGCCGGCCAGCATACCATTCAGAATTATCATCCAAATATACAGAATGGTTATGGCTGGCACCATCATTGATGAGGGGGCATCTGTGAGTATCCTTTCCTCTACTTCTTGGAAAGCGCTTGGTTCGCCAGCGCTTTTGCCTGAAATGAGAAATCTGACAGGCTTTGATAAAGGAACCAGTCGACCTTTAAGGATCCTCGCCAATGTGCCCATAACATTGAAAGGGAAGACCATTCAAATGAACGTGATGGTCGTTCAAGGACCCTTGTATTATAACCTACTCCTTGGACGAGACTATATATATTGCATGGGAGCCATCGTCTCCTCACTCTTTAGAGTAATGTGTTTTCCGCACGAAGGAAGAGTGGTCAAGCTCGTGGACCAGCTTTCATTTCCTGGATCACACATCGCAAATAGTCATAGACCGTCCCTAAATGGTCTCTTCATGCAAGAAATGTCTCAACCCACGGTCCATCCTCCTGATGAGTGCGAGTAATTCGGAGGGATATGACTGGAACCCAGGGGGCATGCGTCCTGGTCTGCTTCGGCTGGAAAACTTTGGGTATAGGGTAGGTTTCCGTGGGAGAATATGACTAGTCTGTACCCCGTCCGTCTTGGAAGAGGGGTTATTCTAGAATAAGATTCTTTTGTTAAAGTTATGTGAGTTGACATAACTGAGTCAATCACCTTTGTCTATCTCGGTAGACATTGCCGAAGAAGTGTTTTGTTTGAAATATTAATAGAACAATCTTTGGGTGACCTGTAAGAGGTAGGCCTCTCTCGCTGAAACAATTGTTTTATCGGACTAAAGTAGGGGTAACCTTGAAACTCTGTTTTATACCTCGGGGCATGCAAACCTTTTTGAGTGCAAGCAAGGGGCGGCAATTTATTTTTTTAAATTTTTAGGTCCTCCCTTTAAACCCGTAGGTCTAACCCTTTAAACTCGTAGGATTAGTCGTTTCCAAACTTGCATAAAGAAAGGATTCCAGGAGCAAAGCTTTGTAAGGCGCAAGCTCCATAAAAATTGGGATCTTACATGAGACATTCTTATCATATGACTGGATTAATCGAGCAGTTTTAGCACATAGTTCATGCTCGTTAATAAAAAAACATAAGACCGAGCAGCGTTTTTCCGCGTTTAAGCTCGTTAAAAAATGAACTACCCTCCGGTAAATAACCACCGTGAATGTAATATTATCAGCCATTAAAGCCTTGGTCGTGTTTGCACCGTCACCTCCACTTTTCCATTGGCCGATCATTCACTTCCATTTGATTGTTTACCCATTTTGAGGAACAACTGCGAAGAGCGATTTCACTAGCCATCCTTGTGACACTGCCGTGCTTGGAAAATTCCAACCCTTACCTGGAATCAGCTGCTACCCATTTCATCACTCGTTGTTCAGAAGACGAGTCTTCTTTAAGCTCTTTTCATCTGACTCGTAAAATATGAAAATATTGCCGAGTTTTGGCCTTCCAGCTCGTTAAAGCGACCGGAGGTGCTATCCCTCCTCTAGATTTTAATATTTTTGGACCTGAGGGATTATTGCACAAGAAGATCAAGCGCTTGTTTTGTTCGGCTCGTTAAAACTATCGAAAATTCATCCCTTCTGTACTGTTTTATAATTTTTCAGACTTAAGGGATTAGATGACGAAAAAGGACTCTTGGAGTTAACTTTACGTACCTTTTCAGAATCTCTAAAAATGAAAAGGACTGAGTTATCTTTGTCGTTAGACTCGTTAAAAACATTAATAGCGACAAACCTGTCTTTAGACGAGAACGAGTTTCACTATCGCTAGGCTCGTTAAAACATAGGGATGGGTTTGCCTGAAGGGCAAATTATAGAACAAGCATATGTTATCCTCCTCAAGCTTGACAAAAATAAAGAGGTACTGGTCAGCAATGACTGGGGAAAAATTGGGAAGAAACTCAAAAGAACTTTTTTGGTAGCAAGTCGCTCTTGAACGTGACACTTCCACTCCATTCCTGAGTCGGGTTTGGTTGTTTCATTCACCGGCCACATCGCCATGGTCTCGCCATACCATCCATCTTTGGGGTAAATGCTACCAATCCATCACATAAGTGTCGCCGATATGTTCAAGAGAAGTCATCCAAAGAAGTCAACCGTGTCCCATCCACTACCATACATTATCCTTCATTCTTTCATGACCGCCAGCCTGAACCATATATCATTAGATCGTTTTCACCTCCATCAAAATCATTTTCTTTGTTCCGTGTCACTGATGTGGGATACATTAAGGCCCTCCTTTGACGAATCGCTTCTTGTCGACATCAGCTCATTATCCAAGAAGTTGATCTAGGGACACCCCCTTCAGTACTTTGAAGCTTGCATGCCTCAATGGCAAGTTTCTCACTTCCGACGACAGGTATACATCAATGACCTTCGACCGAAAGATTTTGCATGGTGTTCGACGCCAAGTCCTTTATTCACACCACGTGAATTGTACTGCAGTACCTTGAGGGTCATTATCATTATCGGTGATTCCTCTCACGCTTGTTAACAGTTTACATCATTGACTGGTAATCAAGCGATGTCTTTCCATGTTCGACTTCAGAACATTTCTCACATGGATCGAATTGTACTTAGAGTGAAGATCGAACGAGTTTGAAGACCCCGGATCTAGTTTCATCCATCCAGGCTGCGATATATATTCAGGAAAAATAAAGACATTGACATGTACAGCATTGCAGCACAGACAATCATCCTACCAAAGGATGATGATTTCAGCAGGATCATCAGTCTATCATCAGACAATTGTCTGTCCTATGTACATAAAAATGAATTTATAAAGCTGAGCATGGGAATGCCCACCTCAGCTAGATCATGAAAACAATATGAAAAATAATGTATTGTATTGTATCTTATTACAGGTCTCCTCCCAACATTGAATGAACTTCAGATCCTCCTAATAAAGCATTTCACACGATAAACGGCCTCATACTTTAGGGGGCAACTGTTATAGACATTTTTGTGCCTTACAACATTGAGCATGAAATGTCCATAATCCAAGGGATCCAAAGTCCCTAAAAGAGTTGTTCCTACCCCTAAAGGAACAAGGTCAACCAATGACAGCTTCTCCCAGAAGTTCTCCACCAAAAACCACTCAGAAACAGTCAATTCAGGATCAATTCAGAGGCTCCACTAGCTGCCTGCATTGAAATGCAGAGGCTACACTGGCTAGGTGCACTGCAACGCAGGTGGAAGCACTACCAGGGTGCGCTGAGCAGGAAATGACAAATGGAAAGCTCATTCAACGAGCTGGAAAGACCCTGGAAGCTTCCAGAATCTTCTCCAATGACACTTGCCTCAATGAATTCGACTAGTGACGAGTAAGAGGCTATCAACCTCCAAGTGGGAGCAAGAACTGACAGAGAGAAGCCACAAGTCAAAACATAAGCTGACTCATCCTCTCTGCTTACATCTATATATGGATCTGTCACCCAGAGGTTCAGGAGGTTGGAATTTTGTACTTTGCAGAGAATTGTTGTTGGTTTGAGATTGAGATTAGTACATTGGGTGATTTATGCTTTGTTAGAGGAGAGGAAGGGATTCCTTTGCTGGGAGGTAGATGCTGGATCGAGACTCACTTGGTTGTATCTCCTCTTGAACCTTGTTATCATATCAATAAAGCTATTTGAGTTTCTCCTATATGCTTGTATTTCAATGATGTTTTGTTATATTTGCATATTTAGTTTACATCTGATCCTAAACTAGTTATGAATGTGAATCTATGTCTTTTGTGTAGTTTTCCTCTCTTGTGATCTTGCAGCAACTGGGTGAAGCTGGACCAGTGAAAGAGTAGGAAGCAGGAAGCGAACAAAACAAAGAGTGATTGGATCGATGAACTAGTGGAAGACACCGGTTAGTTATATCCTTCTTTCTCTATTTACATCTCATAAAGAAGAATACTTAGATAGTTTTTCCTTGTTTGTTGCTAAGGCACTATCACACCTTAGAGTGGGATAGGGGCATTCTGAATTGGATACTTTTCCCAACAACAGGCTGTTATCATACCACATGCTCTGTGATCATGGAATGTTGTATCATTCTGCAAAATCCAATGAAAGGATGATAGTGCATGCATAAGTACATTGGAGGTCCCACCCCCTTCGAAATAATAGGTCACCTACGACTGAATGAATGAAAGGATAATCTGCTGGCGGCGAAGTACAGGGGTAATGGATTAGTAAATTACACATATTAATGAAAGGATCATAAAGGATATTGGAGTGGTGAAATCAAGGTTTGTACCACAAATTATGAATAAGTGATAGGCTGTCGTGATGTGATATGATAAAGAAAATGGGACAATATATGTAGGAAATAATACTTTACTGCCATTATTCCACTTAAACTATTGTGAATGATAAAAAAATATTACTCATGCATAAAGGTTCAAGGTATGTTAGGGACATAATCTCTCCGTAAAAAAAGATAAAAGCATAAGAAGAGGGTATTATAGTGATTATTGATGTAAAATAAAGCTTCAATACCATTAGCAGAGCTTCTATTGCCTGCAGGCGTTCGTAGCCTCGACAGAGTTGCTTTCTAACCCTTGGGAACCATGGTCCTCTATGTATAATTGGGGAAGTGCATTATGATGTCCATAATTGAGACCAATGTGCTAGCATGGTAACTAGGTGATCACATTACCATTCACCAGGAAGTAGCGAAAGTGGCCAGGTCGGCTCGTGATGAGACCTCCTATTTCCAAGGACTTTGTTTGTTTATGCATCCATTGGATCATATCCCTAGTGTGGTGGCCATCGTGGGAATGCGACTTTGCTCCTTCCTTATGATCATGGTAGGATGGCTCGTGATGGGACCCCCTATCCTCCATCTGTGGAAAAAAATAATAAAATTGTTAGTATATATATATATATATATATTATTCTTTTATTTTCATTTTCTTTTTTTAGACTCCCCATTTTATACATAGAGGGTGGCTCAGCACTCCTTAAGAGTAGGGATGGTGGAAGAAGTTTGAACATATCAATATATAAAAAAATATACCCATAATCTTATTGATAATACATAGAGAGAGTTATACAGGAAAAGGGCAACCAGCATGGTACAGATAATCAATCAATTTTGTTTATAGTGGAAATGAGGGCAGTGAAGTGATATAGATAACTATGTCCGTTTCTTTTTCGATCATCACAAAGCAATATTGTTAAATATCATAGTACTCAAGATATTTTCCTGTTCCACTAGACTCTATACTTGTTGTCCTTAAATATGTATTGTACTTTTCATGACATTAAGAGGATCATAAAGAGTGAACTGGGATGGTCTAGGGATGAAGAGAAAGAGGATGTTCTCAAAAATATTCACAAAGTCTTGTTCCTTGAAGGGAATAGAAAAGGAAAAACCCACACAAAAAGTGTTGTTCCTTATAGGGAACAACAGCTATTCCGTGTAAGGAACAACAAAGAAAAATCACAAAAAATGTGTTCTTCCTTATAGGGAACAGTAGTTCTTCCCTGTAGGGAACAACAACTATTCCCTATATGGAACAACGAAGAAAATAACACAAAATGATGTTGTTCCTTGTAGGGAATAGCAAGGGGAATACATACGAAAATTGTTGTTCCATATAGGGAACAATAGTTGTTTCCTGTAGGGAACAATAATTGCTTCCTGTAGGGAACAACAAGGGAAATACATGCTAAAATTTCTTTTCCCTATAAGGAAAAACAAATGTCCCTTATAGGGAACAACAAAGCAAACTGTATGCAAAACATTTGTTGTTCCTTAGAGGGAACAACAGATGTTCCCTGTAGGGAACAACAAAGCAAAATACACACAAAAATTGTTGTTCCCTGTAGGGAACAACAAGAAAGAAATGCACACCAAGATTGTTGTTCCTTAGAGGGAACAACAGTTGTTCCCTGTAAGGAACAACAAAGAAAAATTCACATGAAAATTGTTGTTCCTTGTAGGGAACAACAAAGCGAAATACACACGAAAGTTGTTGTTCTCTATAGGGAACAGTAAAGGAAAGTACACACAAAAGAGTGTTGTTCCCTATAGGGAACAACAACTGTTCCTTGTAGAGAACAAAAAAGAAAAAATAGAGAAAAAAACTAATATACCATCTACTATCCAAGCCATTCCAATCAAATAGAAGGAAAACAAAAAGACAAATTTATGTATAGGTTTCAAGAAAATAAATTCTTCACTAGACTGGTGCTGTGAAAGGGTTGCCCTCCTGAGCAAGAATTTGTATTGTGGAATCTTCCTGTAACTATTGGAAAAAGGATTCCCTCGTATGTTGTTTGTGATAGAGACGTACTCGATGTCCATTCGCTTTAAAAGAGTTGTTACACTAAAATATCATCACCATGATTATTTGCAGTCAGTATGGGTCTATCATCACCTGTACTGTCCTCCTAAGCAAGTCTAAGGCCTCAACTGTTCAAATCAAGCTTTAGAAGTGGGAGAAAGACATTAAAAATCAATGTAACTCTGGTTCCGCACTTTCTTTCATGGTCACCTGCGGTCCTGCACCTTCTGTGTACAAAAGCCGTGTACCTACCCCCTCTGTTCCTAACGGTGTAGGTGCAGACCCCTATGAAAGTCAAAAGGTGCAAGTTTTATCTTAAAAAACTCACTTTGGGTTAATTCTAGAGTTTTCTAGAAGGAATTTTGACGTGGATTGTTCGCTCTGAGGTGGTTCATGCATCCCAAAAGAGAAGGAGCTAATCCCTTGACTAAAGGAGCTATCCCTTTGAAGGAGGGCTTTATCCCTTTGAAGGAGGACCTAGTAACTTCCCTCCATTGCACTACAAATACAGGCATTGGGGTGAGGACTAAGGAGGTTAGAAGCTGAACATTTTGAGGGTAAATGATGGTGAAATTAAGACTCTTTGTTTGAGCTTGAGAGGGGAGATCACATACCTCTTGGTTCCATTGGAGAGTGAGTGAAACTTGTCAAAGTAGAGGAGACATCTTGTTGGACCCTGGGAGGAGCTTGTACAACGTCAAGGCAAAGGTTGTAAAGTTCTTCTTCTTTTGAATCAATATAATCAAACTTATTTTTCTCAACAAGTATCTTATGTTATTTGCTTCATGGACTCCTTGACTTTCATGTTAAATATGTTTTATGCAATTTGTTTTTCAGGTGCTATTTAATTTGTTTTCCTTGTTTGTGTTTGCAGATTCGCGAAAAGGAGCTCATTTGGATCAAAGGAGCGAGGGCATCCACAAGCTTGCATTGGACCAAAGGTAGGCCCTAAAAACACTTGTTTTCTATTGTTTATTGAAGCATATTTAGAGAAAGATAGTGTCTGGTTGGTTTGCTTGTCGTTAGGTCTTCTTTAGATTCTAGGAAGGTCTATCTTGTCCGCAAGATCAACACATTCCATGGGACAAAATGGCGACTCCACTGGATGCGTATATCATCCTTGCAGTAGATTATTTTACTAAGTGGGCCGAGGCGATGCCTACATTCGAGGCAGATGGAAAGACAGCTGCAATTTTCGTGTTCAATCATATAATTGCTAGGTTTGGTGTCCCACAAGCGATAATCACTTATCATGGGCGTCATTTTTGAAACGTTATGATGACCGAACTTACAGGCCAGCTTGGTTTACGTCACGATAGTTCAACTCCTTATTATCCACAAGCAAATGGTCTGGTTGAGTCCATCAACAAAGTTTTAGTTATCATGATCCGACGGATCATTGGGATTCATCGGTCGAATTGGCACAACATGCTATTTTCAGCGCTTTGGGCGTACCAAACTTCAGTAAAAACATCAACAGGGTTCACTCCTTTCCAACTAGTCTATGGTTTGGAAGCTGTTTTACCCATTGAATGCGAAATCCCGTCACTACAAATGGCCATCGAGTTACTTCCAGCTACTTCCGAAGAGGAAAAGCGTTTGTTATACTTAGATCAATTAGATTAGAATCGACGTGATGTTGCATTGGAGATCGAGACTCACACAAAACGTATGAAAGCTCAGTATGATCGGAATGTGACCCCTCGAAATTTTTCGGAAGGAGACCTAGCGTTATTGTATGATAAAGCTAATGATAAATTAGGCACTGGGAAATTCATTCCTATGTGGCATGGTCCCTATATTGTTAAGCGAAAGCTAGCAAAAGGGGCCTACAAAATGGCGACTCCGCTGGGGACTTGATTGTTTTCTTTGTCTATACTTTGACTTGAGAAACTGTATTTTCTGTTTCTATTTTTGATTTGATGATTGTGGGATTGGGTGAATTTAGTTAATTATGAGTTAGTTTTCATTTTTCATAGTTTTGGGAGAGGTACGCACCCTCTGAGTTAAGCACAGTGCGTACCTGTACGGACTTTTTCTTTGTGCATAGAGCGTGGACGCACCTGTGTAAACAGGTTGCCTGCGTACCCTGTCAAAAATTTGAAAAATTTTAAATTTTTCTCTTTTTTATCAGTTTAGAATTTGTTTATAGGTTTTAGCCATTGCCTAGACCTGCTTGTTCCCTGTCAAAAACTTTCCTCGGTTTAATTTCATTAGCATTAGGGTTTTAGGTGGAATTCCTAGGAATTTTGCTTGTTGGGTTTGTTTTTCGTTTTTGGTTGTGTAGTGGGTCCGAGCTTAGAAGCCGTAGGGACCTTAGATTACCTTGGTGTCTACCAGTCTTCTTATGAGTCTGACCATTTATGAAATCTCCCCTTGTTGAGGAATCCGCTTTGAGTTTTCTCATTTCAAAATTTCCAAAAGCTTGTATTTGAAAGTTTGGATTTTCATTTTTAAAAAAGAAAACGAAAGATCTGGTTGTTTTTTGACTGATTGTGATTCTGCATAAATTAGTCCTTAGCTCACATTTGCCTAAGTAAAACATCCTCAAAAAGACGCTTTAGTAAGCTTTGACTTCAAATAGGTTTTTTATAGTTTGTAGCTCTCAAAGTTAGTCATTTTCATTAGTTTTGAGTGTTTTATTTACAAAATATAAAAAATCTCTTTTGGAAAAGTTTGTTTTTTGTAGTGATTGAGTGCTTTGAAAAGAAAAGGGAAATTTGTGTGAATAGCTAGTTGTCTTGTTTTGAGTGCTTTGGAAAGGAAAAGCTCTTCTTTTAATTTGTTTAATTGAGAAAGATTTGTGTTTATGAAGTATTTGCATTCTCAAACTCTTTCTTAGTTTAGAAGTTCATCGAAGAGAAAAGATTGTTTAAATCATCTTAGGTGCATCGTTTTAGTGATTTCGAGTCGAGTCTTTACACCATGAGTTTCATCTCCACCACCTCTTGACTTAAACAACAACCACTAAAATTAACGCTTAAAGTAAAATTCACCTAGTAACATTTTATTTCTAGGGCTCTGATACACCAACTTAGCTTAGGCTAGTGTCTTGGAGTAGGAGAGTAATTAACTCTCCAATATAGTAAAAGCAAACAAGTAGTTGTTTCTTGTGGTAGGAAGAAATCCAATTGTTGCATTTATGCTCTGGGAAAGCTCCTATTAAAGGAGAAGCACGAGATCGTGTCCGAACCAGTGTCGGGATCAATCCTTCCTCATTGGGAATGATGCCAGATATTCACGTATTAAAAACGGTAAACCTCGGATTAACTATTGTCGAGGAGCCTGGGGTCACTTGTTGGTAAACCTTGGATTATGTCAAGGAGCCTTCAAGGGGATTGAGCTTGCTACTTTGCCCTTGCGTGTGTATCGGATCGTAGATTGTTCCCCCAGGTGTATTTGTCTTAGTTCGTAACCTTAGTGGCCATATTCTTTTGGATGCTTCCTAAGGTGACAGTGGTGGGAAGATCCCACTATACATGGAGCAAACATCGGCTAGACTCACTTGAATTTTCTGGGGGGTTCACTTCACTCGAGACGGTTAAGTGGAGGAACTTGGTCCAGTCTATTCATTAAGCAGGTTGCCAGGGTAACTGTTCCAATCGCCATTTCTGTACTGAATTCTGCGACGTTGGATTTCATCACCAACTAGTGTTTTCGTTCTAGAAAGTTACTGTTTGTGTGTGTTTGATCTCTAGATTCTTTAGGCGTGTCATTCAAATTTGTTTGGTTCTTTAGAGGCTTTAGGTGGTTTTCATTGAGATTTTACTTTGTTTGCGTGTGAAGTAGTTAAAAGTTTTTAACTGTGGCTGAATTACCAAGACAGTCCCGTAGACTTCGGGGCCAGTCTCCTGAGTTTGTAACCGTGGCTGATTTACTGAGGAAGTCCAATAAACTTCGGGGCCAACCTCCTGAAGAAGTCTCGAGCCAGCTTGAAGGCTTGAAAGTCCTCGTAACTCCTAGTGGTAGTAAAGTTGCGTCACCTGAAGAAGGAGAGTCTTCATTGGTTGTACATCCTGATTACCAAACTCTAGTAATAGGTTATAATCCTGAATCTATTTCGGTTTCCGAACATGCTGGTAGCTTTTCATCTACTAGTGATATAGGTGAAGAACCTGAGATATCTAAACCTGTTACTCCAACATCGGGGTTTGTCTCTCCAACTTCTAGTGGGCCTAATTCACCTAGGGTAGAAAGAGTCATCACCAAAAATCTTCCTTCTGGTTTGATAGCCATTGAAGAACTTGCTCCGGAAGAAGAAGTAGGCATACCTATCCCTGAAAATCAACCTGTTATTGATCTAAGGGAGTGTGAATCAATTTTTTACAGTCCACCTAGAAGTACTACTTGGTATCTTTCTTTGACTAATTATTTGGAAAACCCAACATTACGTTTTTCACCACCTCGTGCTCCTTATCATCCTAGAGGTTTTTATAATCCCGTAAATATGTCAGGTCAGTCATCCATGTTTACTCAATCGCCTGAATCTTTTTTTTACGGTGGTCCTTCTGTTCCCTCTGGGTATGAGTCACTTTCTGGTACTTTTTTGGGAGCATCTCCTCAACCCATTGAACAAGGGTTATTCACTGGAAGCAATGGTGCAAAGCCGTTGAGCGTAGAAGAAATTCTCATGATGTCACTTTCTATTCTCAATTCTCAACCTTAAGGTGGCCAGTTACCGCCTGGGGACAGCCTCAATTAATGCCTGGGGGGCAACCTCAAGGTACGCAATTTGCATCCGGGGGGCAACCTCAAGGACAGTACGTACCTATGGTACAATACATTCCTCAAGGTCAACCCCAGACTCAATAAGTACCCCAAGGTCAACCCCAGTATCAATTTATACCGCAAGGTCAACCCCAATATCAGTACATGCCTCAGGGGTATCTACCCCAAGGTCAGTACTCGAACCAAGGTTTCCAACCACCCCAAGGTCAATCTTATGTTCAAGGAACGAGAAATGTACCTTTCAATTATCAATCCTACCCTCAACCCGGTTATGGTCCTCAATATTCTCAACCTGTTATGGGTCAGTAACCCAGAATGAACATAGTGTGGGATCCATCGCAAACTCAACATGTGTTGCAGCCAAGTGTACAGTTGTCATCTCAAACTGGACAACCCTTAGTTTCTGGTTCACCCCAGCAACCAGTCCAGTCTAACATTCAAACTTTTGTACCTTCAGTATTTTCTCAGTCTGGGCCTACTACACCTCGTACTCCATCTCAAACGACTGCTACAACTGCCGCAACATCTATTCAATCTACCCCACCTACTTCTGGAGTATCGACAGCGTGGTTTCTACTGTTCATGTATCTACTCCTTAGACATCTTTACCACCATCTGGATCCACGATTCAAACTACGGTTCAGATGCCTGTAGGACAACCTAGTTTAAGTACGGTTGTCACAAGTCAACCATAATTCACTTATCAACCGTACAAGGGACAGTACCAATTCGGTCTTGCTGTCCAGCAGCCAGTTTATCAGTATCAACCGTATCCTGGGTACACTTATCAAAAACCTCAACAACCCCATTACGATCCAGTTAATCCTGTTTTTCCGGGAGGATACAATATCCTGAACACGATTCCTATTCCTAGTTATCCCAGATATCCTCCTCCTGGGGCTGGTCTCATGACCCAGAGTTTTAGGGATCCTAATCGGCAGTTACCGTTTATCGCAAATTTGGACTTACCTGATTTGTCACGCCTAACGAACGATTCAATTAATTATCTTCCGTTTTGTCTGTCAATGCCGAATAAGTTTCCCAGTGACATTCCCAAGTTCGAAGGTAAATCTGGAGAGGACCCGTCGAACCATGTGATGACTTACCACCTCTGGTGTGCATCTAACTCCATCACAGATGATTCGATCCGTCTTAGACTTTTCCAGCACACTCTAATTGGTCTTGCGGCCAAGTGGTACATTGAGTTACCGCGAGGACGACTTACCACCTCTGGTGTGCATCTAACTCCATCACAGATGATTCGATCCGTCTTAGACTTTTCCAGCACACTCTAATTGGTCTCGCGGCCAAGTGGTACATTGAGTTACCACGAGGACTTTTTATAATTTTAGTCAGTTAGCTACCTCGTTTTTAACTCATTTTCAGTTGCCAGTCAGATATGACAATGGCATGGAATTGTTAACTTCGCTAAAACAATCGACATCCACGTACATTTCAGATCATATTCATGAGTGGAGATGTCGATGATGTTTAGTGAAGGTATTTATTCCGGATCAAATCTTGGCTGAGTGGTTTGTAAAATCTTTGTTGCCAAGGATCACTGAAGATGTTGCTAAAGCTGAAGTTGTTACTGAGGAGCAAGTGATTGCTCAAGCACAGTACCTTGACTTGGTCTATACTCAGTCAGGTACGTTACACGAAAAGATCCCTGACCTTCCCAAGTCAAATCAAATCACTACAGCTCCTTCGGGATCTCATGCCGCTGACGGTATGATTAGTACAGTTAACACTAAAAGTAAGAAGAAGTCTTCCAAGAATTCTTCTCCTATCATAACCTTGCCTGATTCCCCGATAGGAGATTATTCTGTAGAGGTTTCCACCAATATTCACATTGTAGAGTCATCTACGGCTAAATCAAAATCCGGTGGGAAGAAGAAAGGAAAGAAGAAGAATAAAATAGACAAAAGTTCAAAGGAGAAATCTGAAAAGGCGGAATCCAATGATGAAAAGCACAAACCTCGTTATCCATGTCTCATTTGTGACGAAGAACATTTTACAAGAGACTGCCCTCATCGAGCAGAGGTTGCGAAGATCGTCAAAGGTTCTCAAACTCCTGTTGTTTTGAAGGATCCATTTCCAAGTCAAGATAGCAAGATGATAGGTTCTTCCTCGAGTGCCAATGAAGAACCCATATTGATGATGTCCCATGTGAGGATTGCAACTCGATCGCAAGATTATGGTAGTAAGAGTCTTGTTGATGGTAAATAAGAAAAATCTTCTCATTCTAATCGATCAACCTCAGCTCCCGGTTCCGATCCACTACAGATCGAGAAACCTAATCCAGACTTAGTAATCAAACTGCCCGCCAAGGGTATACTTCGAAAGTCAGCTTTCAATCCACATGCGAGAGCGGCACAGAATTATAACATTGTTGAGGATTTAGTTGTTTCACCCTCAGCAATATCGGCTTTGGAGGTGTTGCAGTCATGCCCAACACAGCGTAAGTTACTTTTGTCGGCTATAGGAGATGTTGACGTTCATGACTCGAACCTAATAATCTTTGATCTAGAAAATAGTACATCATGTTTGCCTCATCAAATGGCTCTCCAGGTCCCCATGACAGTAAAAAATAGGCCTATTCATCAGACTATAATTGATGAGGGAGCTTCAACGTGTATTATGTCGATACAGTGTTGGAGATCGCTTAGTTCTCCTTCACTGAATCAATCCCCGACAATTCTTAAGGCCTTTGATGGCCGTGGGTTTCATCCTTTTGGCATTCTACAGGATTTGCCTATAGGGGTTGGAGGAAAAACTATTAGTCTAGATGTGGAGGTGGTTGATGCCCCTCTAGACTACAACCTTCTCTTGGGTCGAAGTTGGTCTTACGCTATGACAGCGGTCGTTTCATCGGTCTTTACAGTAATAAAGTTTCCACATAATGGAAAGATCGTAACAATAGACCAGCTGGCTTACTTTTCATCCGACCCAGCCTCTTCGGAGAGTATTCAGCATGTCGGTAAAACGACTATCCCATATAAGGATGTTGGAGTAGGATTAGTTAAAGATGCCGGTTTACTGGGAAATTTTCCTTTTCCTCCAATCAACGAATCATCTTCATTTGCAACCATTCATATGATTACATTAGACACTATTTTTTATGACGATCCTTGGATCGTTCCTTCTGAATCTGAAATAGACTCATTTGGTAATTCCATGCCTTTGAGTCCATATGAAATTGCCTATGAAGCTGTGCAGTCTTTTGTCGACCCGTGTTCAACCGAAATTGACTTAATGAATGTGGTCCGTGAGGAATCACTTTTCACATCAACCTCGGATTTAACTACGTTTTCTAAACTTGTTCACTCTGATGAGAAAATTCGTGAAATCCTATGTGTAGATGATTTACCATGGGAAGATATCCATCATAGATCTTCGTTTTTACTTGAGGATGATCGTTTTGAAAATGATTTATCATCAATCTTTATGACTGAATATGTCAAGGAGCCTCAGAATCCAATGAAACATCCCGATTCAGAGTTAAATTTGGGAAACATCTCGCGAACTATTCCCATTGACATTTCGGTTAAGCTCGGAATTGTTGAGAACATTCATATAGGTGCCTCGTGTACAGATGATGAAATTCAATTATATAAGGCCCTATTTCAAGAATTCCGCGACGTGTTTGCCTGGTCCTATGAGGAAATGCCAGGAATTGATCCCGCGATTGTTGTTCATGAGATCAAGACTTACCCGGACGCTAAACCCGTTCGGAAACGTTTGCGTAAGATTCACCCACGAAAAGCTACTGCAATTAAAGCAGAAGTTGAAAAACTATTGAAAGCAGGTTTCATTTATCCGATCCCGCTAACGGATTGGGTATCAAATATTGTTCCGGTTAACAAAAAACAGGGGACAATAAGAATATGCATCAAATATAGGGATATTAATCGAGCCTGTCTAAAGGAAAACTACCCAACTCCCTATATCGATCAAATAATTGATGATTGTGCCGGCAGTGAAATATTTTCCTTTATGGACGGTTTTTCTGGATACAATCAAATCAATATTCTACCTGCCGATCAACCAAAAACGGCTTTCATTTTTCCATGGGGGACATTTGCTTATTGAAAATTACCTTTTGGGCTTAAAAATGCTGGAGCAACTTTTCAGAGGGTGATGTCTTATGCGTTTCATGACATCAAGCACGTTGTGCAACCCTATCTCGATGACTTGCCTGCTCATTCATTACATCGAGCTGATCACCTCGTCCATTTACGAGTAATCTTTATGAGGTGTAGGCATTATCATATTCTGCTGAACCCACAGAAATGTGTCTTCTGTATAGAAACGGGTCGATTGTTGGGATCTGTAGTTTCGAAATCCGGCATTCGCGTTGATCCCTTGAAGGTCGAAGCTATCATCAATTTGCCTCCTCCTTCGAGTCTTCACCAACTCCAAAGTTTGTAGGGGAAAGCAAAGTTTTTATGACGATTCATTCCTAACTACGCCGAGGTTACAAAGGGTTTTACATAGTTGTTGAAACAGAACACTCAATTCTCTTTGGATGAGATAGCTCAGAAATCTTTTGATGCACTCAAACACGCGTTGACCCATCCACCGTTGTTGCATCCTCCCAACTATAACCAGGATTACTTTTTGTATCTCACCGCCTCACATTCCATGATTTGAATGGTCTTAGTTCAGGAAGATGAATTCGGAACGGAACATGTGATATATTACCTTAGTTGAACGTTAAATCCAACTGAGCTAAAATACTAACAGGTGGAGAAATTGGCATTGGGAGCCGTTCAGGCTGTACAACATTTTCGTCAATACATTTTACTACGTAAAACTACGGTAATTTCGGATTGCAACCCTATGATCTACATTTTGACCAAACTATTGCTAGGGGGCAAGTACTCTAAATGGATCGTTATCCTGTAGGAGTTCGACTTGGAGTTTGAGAAATCTAGGTCTAAGAAATCTTTAGTTTTTGCAGAGTTAATGTTTGACTTCCCGCATGCTGACACGGAAACTGTGGTGGAGGAGCCCATTGCAGACGAATCCTTGTTTCTAATAAACACTTTAGATCCGTGGTATGGGGATATCATCGTCTATCTCTAGACCCAATCCTCTCGGCCAAAAATTTCAAGGTCGGAACGTTGGAAAATTCGCTTCCAGTCCCAACAATTCAAAATTATTGGAGATACTCTTTATCGCCGTGGGGCGGAATCTATTTTTCAACGTTGCTTAACTCACAAAGAAGCTGAAAGGGTTCTAAATGACTATCACTCTGCGGCATGTGGCGGTCATATGTCTGGGTATGCCACAGCCCAAAAGATATTGCGCGTTGGCTATTTTGGCCGTCCTTGTTTAAAGATTGTATTACGGCGGTCCGAAAATGCCACAACTACCAGATTTTTGATCATAAGATGCGTGCTCCACCTGCTCCTCTCCACCCTATAATTGCTGTTGGTCCTTCTGCCAAATGGGGTATCGATTTTATTACATGTAACCCTCACTCGGCCAGGGGGCATGCATATATCATCCTTGCGGTAGATTATTTTACTAAGTGGGCCGAGGCGATGCCTACATTCGAGGCAGATGGCAGGACACCTGCAATTTTCATGTTCAATCATATAATTGCTAGGTTCTGTGTCCCACAAGCAATAATCACTGATCATGGGCATCATGTTCGAAACGTTATGAGGACCGAACTTACAGGCTAGCTTGGTTTACGTCACGATAGTTCAACTCCTTATTATCCACAAGCAAATGGTCTAGTTGAGTCCATCAAAAAAGTTTTAGCTATCATGCTCTGACGGATCATTGGGATTCATCGGTCTAATTGGCCCAACATGTTATTTTCAGCGCTTTGGGCGTACCCAACTTCAGTAAAAACATCAACAGGGTTCACTCCTTTCCAACTAGTCTATGGTTTGGAAGCTGTGTTACCCATTGAATGCAAAATCCCGTCACTACAAATGGCCATCGAGTTACTTCCAGCTACTTCTGAAGAGGAAAAACATTTGTTATACTTAGCTCAATTATATGAGAATTGACGTGATGCTGCATTGGCGATCGAGACTCACGCAAAACGTATGAAAGCTCAGTATGATCGGAATGTGACCCCTCGAAATTTTTCGGAAGGAGACCTAGTGTTATTGTATGATCAAGCTAATGATAAATTAGGTGCTGGGAAATTCATTCCTATGTGGCATGGTCCCTATATTGTTAAGCGAAAGCTAGCAAAAGGGGCCTATGAATTGGTAGACTTTGATGGGGACTCTTTGGGTAAACCCAGAAATGGCCTTTACTTGAAGAGGTACTATGCTTAAAAGAATGGCGTATGGAGAATTTTAGTTAGGATAATTTTTTCTTTCTAGCTGGTGTGTTTTAGTTTACAAGGTGTGCTTAGCTTAGAGAGTGTTTTTCCGTCATTATTCCTGCTTATCTTGGTTTTACTCTTGATATTGCAGATGTCTATGCCTCTCCAAACATACATTGGATTTGCTGATGGTGCTTGTCATAATACACAAAACATCTCTTCCGCAGCTTGGGTTATCTATTCGCCCTCTGACGAGTTAGTTTCTATGCATGGGGTAAGCCTCGGTCAAACAACAAACAACATTGCAGAATACAGTGCAGTGATTGAGTTATTGTCTAAATCTATTTCATTTGGGATTCGGAGTTTGATAGTGAGGTTAGATTCTGAACTCGTTGTGTTACACCTTAATAGAGTGTATGCCATTGGAAATCCAGTGTTATTAAGATTATTTTTGAGAGTGCATCTCTTGGAACGTGAGTTTGATTATATTGAATATCAACATATTCCAAGGTCTTTAAATACATTAGCAGATGAAATTGCTTCTCGAATGTTAAATAGACATTTGCAATAATCATACATGTAAATTTAAAACCATTCCATAAACATGATTTACAAGATAAGCCGGTAATAGTGATATATATATATATATATATATATAGGAGTGTGTCAAAAAATACATCGTCTTCGATCATAGGTTGAAAAACACCTTATGATCAGCAAAAATGATAAGTACAAAAAACAAAACTGTCACATGTGCCCACAAAAGGCGATCATCCTATCGCTGGTGATGATCTCTATAAGAAAACCACTGCCCGGGCCACCTTGCAAAGGAACCTCCTAAAAGGTCCCAGGACTCCAATCACATAGCGCTGAAGTCGATGAGGAATGTCGTCTATAGTGGTCTCAGGAATATCCCCTGTCAAGCACTCAAGATGACCCTCCAACTCGACCAAAACCTCTGCTGATTCATCCTGTGGGGCTGGCGCGGGTGCAACTGGTTGCCTCCTCTCGAAAGGCTGGAGAGTGGCTGGTCACTGTGGACCCACATCTGCATTTGAAATTTTTACTATCAAATTTGAGACGATGAAAAATATAAAAAAAAATTAAAATAGGAAAAGTTGAAAAGGATTTTACCTGACTCGTCCCACTGCTCTCCTGGTGGAAGAGCCATGTCTGGGTCACCACGGAAATCCATCCCAGTGTAAGGGAAGTCCTGAATGGAAAAGACCTGGTTTTCCAACCATTGGAAATACTCAAGTTTGAACCGAGCAACTTCTGTCCTCTCGTCCGGGTGACGGGCCATGACTGCGACCCATCGCATCAGTTTGGGCTCTCGAGGAAGCCCAACTCCAACAGTAAGGTGCTGTGGGATCAGCATAGGAACCCTCTCCAGGCCAAAACTCACGACCAAAGCCCCATAACCAAAGGTCTTTAGTCGTCCGCTCTTGGCCCTGGCCAGTTGGCCTTTCACACTAGCCAGCACAGCATTGCACCATTTGAAGATGGTGCCTCGAAAGCAATCAACTGCCATACGCATCTGGGATCCGGTGGCAATATGTAATGCGGCAGCTCCGCAAAGTCTGGTGACAGTAAACGCAATCACCATGAGCTCAGGACGGGATATGGTCTTTATGTCTATCCCTTTGTCTTTAGCCTGGCTGTTGCAGTACTCTAGCCGGAGGCTATCGACAGACTGGCCACCTGGCCTAGTCCCGAATAGAGTCAAGTCTTCGCCTCTCTTAGGCAAACCAGTCAAGAAATAAATTTCCTCCGTCTTGATTTCGAGCCGGTGCCCGCCAATGAAAAAACACTGGTCCTGTATGCTCCATCTGTCAACCAGCCACTGTAAGAAATCCACCTGAGCCCTCATGCCAGGAATGGTCCAAAATTTGTACAATCCGCACGCCCTAAAAGCATCAAGTGAAGGTTGATGATTCCATGCAGTAGTATCCATGTCCTCATGCTCTCGGTCATGCCAATCTAGCATGATATACTCTCTGCATCAAGTATAAAGATTAATTAAATTGTTAGAAAATATTTTGATTGGTCCATTTTCGAGAAATTTTGGGTTCAAAACCCTTGCGGCGGGGTACGCACCCTCCGAGTTAGACACAGTGCATGGGTACACACTTTGTCTACACGGAAGGTGCGGACCACGATATTTTTCCCAATGGAGAAAAAGTCAGGGTCCGCGGGTCCGCAATGGTAAACCCGCGGACCCCCGCGTGCAGGTTTTGCGCCTAAAAATCCTCCCAAAAAATGAAATGAAGGACTAAATCAAGAAGCTAAACGGTTGAAAATGAAGAGTAGGATGATGTGGATTACCTGGAGAAGATGGCGCTCGATTCTGACGGTTGGATTTTTCACAATATTCACGGGAAGTTTTCTAAGCAAAAGCACTATTTTCTCAACCAAACTCGAACAGTAAAAATGAATTGACAAAGGCCCTTTTTATAAGTTTTTTGAGTAAATAAATCGCAAATTTATTTATGTTTCACTTTGAAAAGGTATTTTGCAACGCTTTTATCCATTTCAAACAGGTATGAGTAATGTTTGTGTTTTTGTGCAGAATAAAGGATTATTCAGGCGAAATCTATCATTTTCAATGAAAAAACAAGTAAAGTCATCTTTAAGCCCTTTTCTGACTCCTAAAATATGAAAAGATTGCCAAGCATTTCTTTTACACTCGTTAAAATGGAATTAAAAGACAGTCTACTTACAGCTCTTTTCCGACCGTAAAAACACGAAAAGATTGCCGGATTTTTGTCGTTTCAAATTGGATATTGGTTATAAAATGACGTGTCGTTGATCGCTCTTTTAATTTTTTGGATCAATGACACTAATAACGAAAAGTACTCCTTAGTCGTAAAAGATCAAGTGGTTCTCTCAAGTATTATTTTATACTTTTTCGGGCTTGGGAGACACAAATTTACGAAAAACGTCAAACCTGGGGTCTTCTTACGTTTTTTCAGACTCTCTAAAATTGAAAAACGCCGAGTTTCTCCTATACTGGAATCGTTAAAATTTCACAGTAAAGGACCTGTTCAATTACAAACAGGAACGAACCACTCCTTCTTAGGGTTCGAATCTAAACTAAGTTGGACTCATCTGAAGGATGATCTTATAATCAAGCAAATGTTATCCTCCTAAAGCTTGTCAAAAATAAAGAGGTACTTGCCAGAAATGGTGGGGGAAAAGAGAGGAAAATGAGTCTGTTTGTCATACTTTGTAACCAATCTTGAACACGACACTTTTATTCACCTGGGTTGGGAAATCTTTTGCCTAACAGTTGGTCAAACCACATTGAAAGTCTTCAGCCGGTTTCTGGGTATTAACTTTGGGTCAATTGTTACCAAGCCATCTGTCATGTCGTTATGTGTTCAAGAGGTCACTGCCAGTAAACCATTCATCTGCAAAATATCTGTCATCCATCTTGACCATCCCTGAGTTAGTCCTTGCAACTAAATTTCTTCAACTTGATCTATGATTTCGTGTTGTGGGCTTGCCTACGACAGATCGCTTTCTATCGACATCAACTCATTATCTAGAAAGATGATCTAGAAATTGTCAGTACCTTGAGATCTGCATGCCTCAATGGCAGGTTTCTCGCCTTTGACGACAGTTTACATCATTGACTTTCGATCGAAGGATTTCGTGATATGTTCGACATCAACACATTTACTCACATCTCATGGATTGTACTGGGTACTTTGAGAGCCATTGACATCACTGGTGGTTTCTCTCACACTTGTTAACAGTTTACATCATTGACTGGTAATCAAGTGGTTTCTACCATGTTCGACATCAACACATTTATTTGCATGGATAGAATCGTACTATTTCGGGATATAGAAATGAAGACCCTGGATCTAGTTTCCACCATCCAGGCTGCGAGGAATTTTGTATTCATTATGTTGTGGACTATTCATAAACAGATGGCTGCGTCCATACTGTGTTCACATGAGTCTATACTTGTAACGTTTTACAAGATCATTCCTATATCAGAGCAGTAGATAGTTTTCTAGTTAGTTTTGATCTGACTATGGGAATGCCTACCTCAGCGATGATATGATCTCATATATATATCTTGCATTGAATTTTTTTACAGGTTCCGACCGGGCTATCGACAAGATGATCCTTGAAATGATAAAGTACTTCACTCTTCCTATATGATAAATGAAATCCTCATCTACTACAGACTTCGCACTTTAGGGGGCAATCTGTTACACTAAAATATCGTCACCATGATTATTTGCAGTCAGTATGGGTCTATCATCACTTGTACTGTCCTCCTAAGCAAGTCTAAGGCCTCAGCTCTTCAAATCAAGCTTTAGAAGTGGGAGAAAGACATTAAAAATCAATGTAACTCTGGTTCCGCACTTTCTCTCATGGTCACCTGCGGTCCCGCACCTTCTGTGTACAAAAGCTGTGTACCTACCTACTCTGTTCCTAACGGTGTAGGTGAGGACCCCTGTGAAAGTCAAAAGGCGCAAGTTTTATCTTTAAAAACTCACTTTGGGTTAATTCTAGAGTTTTCTAGAAGGAATTTTGACATGGATTGTTTGCTCTGAGGTGGTTCATGCATCCCAAAAGAGAATGATCTAATCCCTTGACTAAAGGAGCTATCCCTTTGAAGGATGACCTAGTAACTTCCCTCCATTGCACTATAAATACAGGCATTGGGGTGAGGACTAAGGAGGTTAGAATTTGAACATTTTGAGGGTAAATGCTGGTGAAATTAAGACTCTTTGGTTGAGCTTGAGAGGAGATATCACATACCTCTTGGTTCCATTGGAGAGTGAGTGAAACTTGTCAAAGTAGACGAGACATCTTGTTGGACCCTGGGAGGAGCTTGTACAGCGTCAAGGTAAAGGTTGTAAAGTTCTTCTTCTTTCGAATCAATACAATCAAACTTATTTTTCTCAACAAGTATCTTATGTTATTTGTTTCATGGACTCCTTGACTTTCATGTTAAATATTTTTTATGCAATTGGTTTTTCAGGTGCTATTTAATTTGTTTGCCTTGTTTGTGTTTGTAGATTCGCGAAACGGAGCTCATTTGGATCAAAGGAGTGAGGGCATCCAGTAATAGCCCATCTATAAGACTTTATGCCTAGTCCCGGAGTCTGTAAAATGTCCACCGCAAGGCCCATCGTGGCAAGCTTTTAAGATGTCAAAGATTTCGTCTTTCGTGACACACCTTCGGATATGCATATTGGCTCCTATGTGAAAGAGGTATCCTTCGATCCAAGAGAATTGATTGTTGCATTGTACTATTAGCTTTCTTTCACTGGCGTCAGGTGCTTGGGTAATTTTCCCACTACTAGGTAGTTTGCGACATCCATGTACCACGATGTTTTCACAGTTACAGCAAATAGGCACTCATCAGGGAACCGGTCTTCTACTGCTGCCGAGTCGTCTGTCTTTGGCACACGTGAGAGGAAGTCTGCCACCGGATTTTCCTTTCCTGGTTGATCCTTGATTGTTATGGCGAATTCCTGCAAAAGGATTAACCATTGTGTCACTCTTCCATTCATAACAGGTTTATTAGCTAAATATTTAATAGTAGAGTGATCAGTATACAAAACCACAGGGTATCTTGTTATATAGTGTCTCAATTTGTTAATACCATAGATTACAGCTAGAAATTCTTTCTCGGTCACAATGTAATTCAACTAAGTAGGAGTTAAATTTTTGCTGATGTCGTATATCGCATAAGGTTTGTTATCTTGCTCCTAGCCGAGAACTGCTCCAATGGTTGTATCTGATGTATCAGATGAAATCTGAAATGGAAAATCCTAGTTCGAGCCCCGTAATACTGGGGCTATTAATACTAGTCATTTTAACTCTTCAAAGGCAATGTCACATTTGTTAGTCCATAAAAAATCGATATTTCATGTTAAGGCATATAATGGTGCAGCAATTTGGGAGAAATTTTTTATAAATCTTTTATAATATCCAAAAAATCCCAAAAAACTACTTACCGCAATTTGTGTGTAGGGGGTAGATATTAAGAGGATTATCTGAATTTTTGCTAGATCTACCTATATTCTAGCTGTTGAGATGTAGTGACCCAAGATGAGGCCCTCGATCATCATCATGTGGCATTTCTCATGGCTGAAGCAAAGCCTAGTAGTAATGCATCTTTGCAGGACTTTCTCCAGCATCTGTAATGCTGGCTCGAAGTCATCTCCATAGGTTGTAAAATCATCCATGTACACCTCGAGTCCCTCGTTAATCAAGTATGAAACAATGTTGAGTATGGCTCTTTGGAATGTGGCAGGTGCATTGAACAATCCGAAAGGTAATACCTTGTAAGCAAACAGCCCCCAGGGGCTGGTGAAGGTAGCCTTATCCTAGTGTTTAGGGGCAATTTGGATTTGATTTTATCTGCTGAAGCCGTCTACGAAAGAGAAGAATTTTTTACCTACCAATGTGTCTAAAACCTGGTTGATGAATGGGATGGGTAAGTGATCCTTTTGGATTGCTTAATTAAGCTCTCTATAATTAACACATATACACCACTTCCCATTCTTTTTAGGAACCACAACTAATGGAGAAACCCATTTGCTATCAGATATAGGATAGATGAAATTTACATCTAATAGTTTTTGTAGATCATCTTTAACAACATCTTTAAGGTGAGGGTTTAACCTTTGTTGAGGTTGTCGAATGGGTCTCACATCTCTCTTGGTATAGATACAGTGCATGGATAATTGGGGATCAATCCCTTTCATACCTAGATAATCCCAAGCAAAAGCTTCTTTATATTTTCTAAGAAGCTGAACAAGCCTTTGCTGCTGGTCATCAGTTAGGGTTTTGTTAATGTTTAGGACTTTCCCTGGCTCAATTTCAATGGGTTTACTATTATAAACAGTTGTTGTTGGTATTGTTTGGTCATTGATATCTTTTAAGAGATCTTGCTCAATTTCGTTATCCAGGGCTACTTCGATCATGTGACATCTTAGATTAGATACGACATCTGGGTGGTTAACGTAAGTGTTAATAATGTCATCTTCTGTTTGATTCTTAAATTCAAGAGCATCTACTACAGTTAGCAGTGATCAAATGTTTTTATTTAAATATGTTGTAGGTTGTTTTCTAGTTTTTATTATTGTTAGGCTTGGCTGAGCTGGAGGATATAAAGCTAGATTTTTCACATTACTTCCTCTTGCTATAGTTATACTACTTGTTCGACAGCTTATATAAGCATATGCGGTCGCTAGCCAAGGTCTTCCTAGAATTACGGGATGTCCATCTAGCCAGTTTCTAGGATTAATACTCAAGAAATCTGTTGGGTATTCACAAGAATCTACATACACTATTACATTCTATAATGTCCCTTTTGGTTCGACAACCGATCAGCCAGCAAGTTCTAGCAAGGTCGTAGTTAGATCTAAGATTGTAATGCCATGTTTTTTACGGGTTTTTGTTGTGAGAATATTAATGGCTACTCATAGATCAACTAATGCATTGGGAAAGGAACATCCATTTATTTGTATTGTGACTATAGGGTTTCCTGGGTCCTCATATTTCACCGATGTTTCTCTTCCTGATAATAAATCAACCAAAGTTCTGAATACGTGGGAAGTTGGTGTTTTTTTTATTTTCCTCTTAGGCTTTTTAGTACACAATTGCTTAATGGTTTTTGCATAGATTGGAATGTCCTGAACAGCCTAGAGGAGGGGTATTTTTACACAAATATTTTTTAGTTCTCCCAGAAGATCGAAATCAGGATATTCTATTGGGTGAGGTATAATCAACCTTTCTAGGAATGGTGGAGAAGAGGTAATAGTTTGATCGTGGCTCTTCTATTTAACCATATTCTCTATTTGGGGTGTTTGTTCTACAGGTAACGGTTCTTCTAATTGTATATTTTTACCCCCCTCTGACTCAATTATCTGTCCAAACCTTAATTTCAGTTCATTACACTCTCTCAACTCAGTTTACAAGTCCAACCCTTCAATAATTTGTACCGATTAGACTGGTCTATTGTTGGGATTCGGGTTGGGCTGGGCTGGGAGCTATGGTCGTAGATTGGGTTAAGGGTTTTGCTACGATGTGTAAGGCGCTGGTAGTGTAGGTTGAGGCAGGGGGATTGTTCCTGCTGGCTAGTTTGTAGGTCTTTGCCAGCTTGACTGCCAGTTCTGGTTTTGTGAAGTGGAGGGTGGCCATTGGGATGGATATGTATTGTTCTGCCAGAATGGTGGAAAGTAAGAGGAATTTGGCCAACTATTGTTCTGATTTGATTGATTGGACCAAGGTGGCATAGAGAATGGTTGCTGTGACTAATTAGGAAAGGGTGGTTGGTTCTGCCATGTAGCTCCTGTGTATTGTTGAGAATTATATTGCGAGGGTTCAAAAAATGAAGATGGGTGGTTAGTCATACATATTCGTCATGTTTTCCATTTGCGACATTGATTTAATAGGTAGATTGGTTCAGTTTCTTCCTCTGCCTCTTTGAATATTGCTTTTAACCCTAGGACAATGGGCAGTTTTCTGTGGCATGATCTTTAGTGCATATGGCATAGGTCTGTACCATATCTAGTGGACATTCGTTATGATTATGCTTCTTCTTGGATTGAGGGAAAAAGACCACCAGGTTCTGTTCTGCTTCAGCCTGCTTCTGTTTAGCTTGCATAATGTCTAATTGTGTTGTCAAAGTTCCAAAGATATCTATTTTGAAATATTCCAGCAGGTTGCCGATTTTTGCAAGAGTAATGCTTCCACCAGAGCTTTTGTTGTCCTTGGTGGTCATATTTCATTTTGATGGTTTCAATCTCGTACTGCCTCTTGAGCACCTGATACATAAATTAATAATGTTAGCATAGTCTTCTTGATATATATCAGCTTTACCCATAAGATTTAATGTCTCTATCCATTGGTCTTTCATTCCCTTAATCAGTGTAGTTTTTAGCACATTATCAAGAAAATGTAGAGATGCGTAGGGAGACCTTTGAAGGTTATATTGAAAACGCTCCACATACTGTTCCAACATTTCACTAGGTCTTGCTACCATTTGCAATATTTCATCTTCTAGTTCCCTAGATCTGCAATAATCTTGATATTTTTTAAGGAAAGTAGTTTTCATTTGATCCCAATCAATTATGGTGCCCCAACCTAGTCCCATAAACCAATGCAGGGCTACTCCCTTTATTGCAGAGGGAAACAACATCAATTTCTTGGGATTAGTGGTGTAATCATAACCTCGACATTATACATCAAATTCAAACAGAAATGCATCTGCATCTTCTGATGTGAGTTGATGAGAGGGAATATTTTATAGATGGACAACTTTCATGGATGCGTTGACAGTTGTGTCAACGATAGGATATTATAATGTAGAGGTCTGGTGTGCTTGTGGATTATTGGCCATTTGATCAAAGATATGCCAATACCCTTCCAAGATCTCTTGATCTAGAGAGTTATCCCTAGGATGTCCAGAAGGGATGGAAATGATCTTAACAACAATCCCTTGATCTGGGATACTAGGTGTCCTTTGCTCAATTACTACCTGAGGGGATCTTGGTTCCTTTGTTTCCCCTATTTCTCCTCCTCCTTCATGAATATTGCAAGAGTTCCCTTCTTACAAGGGAATTGTTCGCGAATTTTCAATGTCTTGAAAACTCTGCTCAATCCTTTCAGTTTTACTATGGACCTCAATGTAGGCTATATATGGTGAGCTTGTGGCTTGAAGGGAGATAGTAGGTTGTTGGGAAGCAACGGTCTGGGGACCTACTAATGGCTGAGATTCAGCTTTTCTTAAGTTTTCATCGATGAAAGTTGATCATCCAAGGGTCACCGGTCCCTTAGATTTTTTAGGTCTGGGATGTAGAATTGGATTGTTTTCTGGTCTTTTCTTCTTAGTCATTCATGCAAAAAATTCAAATGTTTATTTCTACATTAAGGTCCTAGTGATTCTGCTCGAAAGCGGGCGGGGGAGTAGGCATTTTACTTGCTCCATATGCAGGTTCTTACCTTCCATTTTTAATGCTCAATTCTCTCTCAACGGACAAGCACAAAATACCTACTTCACTTTTCTGTAAATGTGCTGAAACAAAGGCGAAAGAGAAAGCACTTTACTTGCACGTTACATAGGTTATTACCTTTCGTTTTCAATACCCAATTCTTCCTCAACGGTAATTATCAGGTATACATCACTCTTTGTAAAATGGCTACACTCTCCCCAGCAACGGCACCAAAATGTTAGATGATAAAAGGTGCCTTTTAAAACTCCTAATTATCCAACATTAATCATCAACTTGTGCAAGTCCTCTTATTTCAAGAGTGTACATAGTATGTGGTTGCTATAAATTCAAAGAGTAATGTTTCCTAAATTGTAGTATAGATCTTTGACACAAGCGTAAATGGATGCATATAACAAACTCAAAAATCAATTATTAAAGGAAATATCAAAACTCAATCCTTTACTGAAATATAACCCTACAACAATTCAAATAACAATAGCATCAGCCGAGAGCACAGTAACAATAACTCACCTCCTCTTAGTTGATTCAAATTAAATTGTATTCAATCTCTATAAAGTAATCAAACTAGAAATGATATCAATTCTAGGAGTCTAATAGCGATAAACAAACTCTTACAGCTGATTAAATCAATGTGGTTCACTGTCTAAGTAATTCACTGTGTACTAAACATAACCCAAATCAAATGACACTGTTGTAACGCATATAAAGAACACATACTACTGCAATACAGGAAACCATAAACAATGAATAAGGTAAACTCACAAAAACAGGAAATTATCAAACCAATCAAAATTTATGAGAATCAGAAATATAACACAAGAAAGCAGTTAAATCCACCAGAGGCCGGGCCCTTAGGCACCAGCAAACACTGCCAAGCTACTTCAGATAATGCGAGGGAACAAAAAATTCAACTATATATTAATCATCGAACTTAGGTAGCATTACAACATAGTCATGTTCTCTCAAAAATGAGAATCTATAATTAAAATTACAATTCGAAAAATAACAGAGATTCCTCTCCTTTATTCCTAAAATCACTTTATTTTATAATCAAAAAGGGGTAAAGGGTAAATGGTAATTTTTATCTCTCAGGATCTCCCGGTCATGAGGGATTCACAACCGATTGTTAACTCAAACACCTTTCCTGTTTCGCGTTGATCCCTCTGATTTGCCCTCAACCTTGTTCGCAACCAACGAGTTCCTTCCTTTGTTTGTCGGATTTTATTGTTCCATCGTTAGGGAACAACAATTGTTCCTTTTGTCACTTTCTTGCATAAAGAAGGGTAAAAGATAGCTAAATCATAATTGAAATAATTCATCTATTTCTTACCATAATTCCTCAATATATTAGCGCATTAAGATATGAAAATGATAAGAAGCAAGACAAAAGGTAATGAAATTAATAGTAAATACATACCCATTTCGCCACTCAACAAACGACTTGGTTACCTAAGGATGGATAGAAACCTAATGTAGTCCTCCCATATATACCCAGAAGTAGGTGGAGGCCGAATCCATGTTAACATTGTCTAATGCAAAATTACACAGTGAGAGAATTCCTTTATACTTTATGTACTATAAAACCACCCTATATACGCGAAGGTATGTGGACGAGCTATGATATACTTATATATGTGGAATGAGGTATCACACTCAGAATGTATCGCAGATGAGTTAGTGATGTTGTGTGTGGAGCATGATTGTTCAGAGGTCTTTGTTTCAGTCGGATGTATACCCCAGGAAGTTTTGTACACCCCTCCACGTGGGGGGGTGCGGGGGGGACGTGTCCCCCCCGCGGGGCTCGGCGGCAGCGCCCCCAAAGCCAAAAATAAATGTAAAATTGCCTTGTAAAAGTATATTAATTTCTAGTCAATCTGGGCCATTCATTAGGCAGATGATCTAACAGTAGAACTTATGTTTAGTTTAGGGTTTTTTTCCCTAGAAGGAAACCCCTCTATTTGTATGAGGGTATTGTATTTGAGGCTGTGAAATAGATGTGTATTCTGTGAGCGAGAAACAGAGAGGTGAGATTGTGAGAGAAAACAGAGGATATTACAGCGGATTTGTTATAGGTTGTGTCTCTTCATTTTGCTGGATAATAGAAAGGAAGGACTGGCTATTTGGGGTGGACGTAGCCCAAACTGGGTGAACCACGTATATCTGTGTCTCCCTTGCTTTGTGTGTTTTCTGTGTTTATATTTCTGCAATATTTTATGTGTTCCATTGCTCCATAATATATAATTTTCTAACAACTGGTATTAGAGCCGAAGGTCTATTTGGCTGATAAACTTGCAGGAAAGAAGGGTTCCTGGTTCGAGTGGGAGCAATGGTGGAAGATGGTAAGTTTAGGGTCGAGAAATTTAATGGCCAAAACTTCTCGTTGTGGAAGATGCAGATGGAAGATTATCTGTATCAGAAAGATCTATACCTACCATTGGGTGGAAAAACAAAGATGCCGACGGGTATGAAAGACGAAGAATGGAACCTTCTCGATAGAAAGGCACTCGAAACAATACGGTTGTGCCTTGCTGCGTCAGTTGCCTTCAACATTTTAAAGGAAACCACGATAGAGGATTTGATGCAGACGTTGTCGAAACTATATGAAAAACCCTCAGCCTCGAACAAGGTATTTCTTATGAAACAATTATTTAATATGAATATGTCGAAAGGTGGATCTGTTGCAAACCATTTAAATGATTTCAATGCAGTTACAAGTCAGTTAAGTTCTGTAGGGGTAAACGTTGATGATGAAGTTAGAGCTCTGTTATTCTTGTGCTCATTACCAGAAAGTTGGAATGGTTTGGTAATGGCCATTAGTAACTCCATTTCTGGATCTAGTACTTTAAAGTTTGATGATTTTGTCGGTGCTATCCTTAGCGAGGAAATGCGATGGAAAAGCTCCGGTGAGACATCGGGAAATGCTTTGAGTGCAGAGTCTAGAGGAAGAAAAATGGAAAGAGGAAAGAGCTTAGGATATCGTAGTAAATCAAAGAAAGGCAGATCCAAGTCCAAATCGGGGATAGTGTGCTGGAAATGTGGAAAGAAAGGACACCTAAAGAAAGACTGTAGATCTCGGAAGGGAAAAGAAGGAGATGCACAGCAAGAGAACAATCATGAAGCAAATGTGATAGGTGAGGTGTTACAAGATGCTTTGATTCTTTATTTCGAAAATATTACTGATTCCTAGGTGGTAGATTCAGGGGCTTCATTCCATGCCACACCGGATAAGAAATACTTTCATGACTATGTTCAAGGAGATTTTGGACAAGTTTGTCTGGGTGATGATAAACCCTGTAAAATCGTTGGAATGGGTGAGGTTCTTGTAAAATAGCAGAATGGAAACCAATGGCTATTGAAGGAGGTAAGGCATGTTCCAGATCTAAAGAAAAATGTGATTTCAACAGGGTAGTTAGGCGGTGAAGGTTGTGTGACAACTTTCACAGATAAAGCTTGGAAGGTCACTAAAGGAGCCCTGGTAATAGCAAAAGGCGAAAAGGTTGGTACATTGTGTTTATGCAACGGTATTTCTAACTCTGTTAATGCTTTAACTTCCAAAGGAGAAGATGCAACATTATGGCATCATAGGCTCAGACACATGAGTGAAAAGGGGATGAAGATTCTTCACTCAAGGAATTTGTTGCCAGGTTTGAAGAATGTTGATTTGGACTTCTGTGAGAATTGCATTTATGGAAAATAGAAGAGAGTCATATTTCTTAGAGTTGGGAAAGAAAAGAAGAATGAAAAATTAGAGCTTGTGGATACAGATGTATGGGGACCTGCTCAGGTATCATCTCTCGGTGGCTCTCGTTATTATGTTACTTTTATTGATGATGCAACTAGAAAAACTTGGATTTATTGTATTAAGAATAAATTTGATGTATTTGATACTTTCAAGAAATGGAAAGCTTTGGTTGAGATTGAGACAGGAAAGAAATTGAAGTGTCTTAGATCAGACAATGGAATGTTGGAAATAATACTAAGAGGGGGGGTGAATCAGTATTATCAAGTTCTTTTAATAAATCTTCCTTATTTATACTTTGAATTATTTTTGCATGTCAGTACCATAAAATAATGAGCATGAACAAAGAAAATAGATAGTCACACCAAAGAACACCAGATGTAAGGTGGAAACCCAATGTGGGTGAAAACCACCTGCTGCAATATGTCTCTATCTTCTTTCAAATTAGAAACTCCTTTTACAATGGTTTTGTACTGGTGCAGTCCTTTACCAGTACGCAGGTTGCAACCTACAGAGAGCTACAATTCTCTCTCGTTTTCCAGTCTCTCCTGGAAGGGAGCTACAACCCCCCTACTTCTTTTCTTTCAAGGACCACTTTTCATAAATTTTCAAACTGGATCCATGAACATCAAATGATCATCAAGTACAAGTAAATCACCTAGTCAACTGCGGTAACCAGATCAATAGTAATAGTAAACTAAACCCAGAACACCTTATCAACAGAGAAAAGTTAGTCAAATAAATGCCTTGATACAGATACACAGTTTTTCTTTCTCTGGCCTGCGTGGCTACGCACTTCACCTTCTGCTCCCCTGCGTATACCCGTAGAGAGCCTTCTGCTGCACCGCGTACCCACGCACTGTTTCTTCAATCACGCTGCGTACTGTTACTGTAGGCATGCACCCACAGATACTATCGCGCCGCGTACTGCTACTGTAGCCACGCACCCACAGATGCTATCGCGTCGCGTACCTACGCACCTGCGGCTTCTGAAGTGCCACGTACTTTCCCTGTGCCTACGCTCCTGAACCTCTATCGCACTGTGTACCCACGCACTGCGCCTTCTTCTGCTCTGCGTACCCACGCACTTGCACCGTTAATCACCTGCATACCTCTGATTAGGGCCGAATTGGCAGTCCCCCTGTGTGCCACAGATAGTCAGATGCTCAGATCTGATCATGCACTCAAGAGATCACCCTTCATAGATTCGCTTTCAACTTCACTTTTATATAGATCAAGCTTTTAAAACAATAACCCAATATTTCAGATCTTAAGATATTCAATTTGCAAAAGATACCTTAGCCAAGTGATCTCCTTCCCTGTTTATAGTCAAGCCCTTATTCACACCATGGGGCAAAACCATCAATAACCAATACAAGGGATCCAAACCGGGGCTAAAATAGATCCTATACCATGGGCCAAAACCATAGAATCAAGAGCGGCGGGATAAATACCACGGGCCAAACATAGGAAACCCCACGTGAACACTCTTCTCTGCCTTGAAGTAAGTGAACTGGGGGTACGCACCTTCTGAATGGGTGACCTGCGTGTGTGGCCGCAGTCCCTTCACAGCATACCTATGGGTATGCACCTTTATAACTATTCTCCTGCATACCTCTTAATTTCCAACATTTTGAGAGCCTGATCAGAGCATTGCCACTTGAGGGTGTTGCCATCAAGTACAGCATATGTATCATAGAGCCATACCAGAATCATAATGCCAACAATCTCCCCCTTTGGACTTGATGGCAACCTCAAGAGCCTCAACATCATTCTCCCCCTTTGTCATCAAGGGCAAAGGCTTATGCTCCCCCTAAGAACATGCTCCCCCTGACTATAAACCAGATCTGCAAATAAGAACCATAAGCCACCAAAACACCATAAATCACCATGAAAGAGATAGAGACATATTGCAGCAATATTCAGACCAACATCCACGATCTCCTTCTGTACGTCCTCCATAATGCCAACAATGCATTATATGCTCCCCCTGAACCTGTGCCATTCGATCTTCAACCAATCCACAACCCAACACATGTATGCATATGCCCCAGATGAGCCTTGTGTACAACCAACCATCAGAAGAGATTCAACAAGATGATGCATCAACAACCCCCAGCTTTTGCCTGAGGTATTCAAAGGTCTCCCTGGGCAATGGTTTGGTGAGTATATCAGCAACTTGTTCCTTAGAAGGAACATACCCCAACCTGACCTTTTGTTCGAGTACTTATTCCCGGAGAAAATGATACTTGATCGGTATGTGCTTGGTCTCTGAATGCATGACTGGGTTCTTTGAAATGCTGATTGCACTTGTGTTATCACATAAGATGGAGATAGGTGGTGTACAAGTGATTTGAAAGTTCTGCAAGGTCTACATCATCAAAGGAGTTGAGTGTAGCAAGATGCAGCAGCAACATATTCTGCTTCAGCTGTAGACAAGGCAATCGAACATTGTTTCTTGCTGAACCAAGATACTAATCTGGAACCCATAAAGAACGCACCACCACTCGTGCTCTTCCTGTCATCCACGCTTCCTGCCCAATCTGCATCTGTATAAGCATGAAGTGTGAGATCTGTATCTCTAGGATACCATAAGCCATAATTTTGAGTCCCTTGAAGATATTTAAAGATTCTCTTCACTGCCTAAAGATGAGTTTCCTTCGGATTTGCTTGAAATCTTCCAACTATTCCCACTGCATGCATGATGTCTGGTTGGGTACCTGTCAAATAAAGTAGACTTCCAATCATAGATCTGTAGGTTGGTTGATGCACTGCTGCTGATTCATCATTTGCACTGAGGCTACATCCTGTGACCATGGGTGTACATACTAGTTTTGCATCTTCCATGCCATATTTCTTCAAAATCTGCTTGAGATACTTGGTTTGAGACAAAAAGATCCCTCCTTCTTTTTGTTGGATTTGCAAACCAAGAAAATATGTCAGTTCTCCCAGCAAGGACATTTCGAATTCTTTCTGCATCACCAAGGCAAAGCTTTGACTCATAGCTTCTTCATTGCTGCCAAAGATAATGTCATCTACATACACAACAAGTATTAGCAATTTGTCATTTTCAACTTTTATATAAAGATTGTTGTCTGTTGATCCTTTTGAAAAACCTTGTTGATGAGATATTTGTCCAAACGATAGTACCAAGCCCTTGGAGCTTGTTTGAGACCATAGAGAGCCTTTTTCAATCTGCATACAAGATTTGGATCATTTCCAAGAATGAAACCATTTGGCTGCTCAACGTATACTTCTTCTTCCAAGTCTCCATTCAGAAAGGCTGATTTCACGTCCATTTGAAATAATTTGAAGTTTTGAAAGCTTGAGAGAGCAAGGAACATTCAGATTGCCTCAAGTCTTGCAACAGGAGAAAAGGTTTCTTCAAAATCTATTCCTTCTTACTGTGCATACCCTTTACAAACAAGTCTGGCCTTGTTTCTAATTACTTCTCCATTTTCATTTAATTTATTTTTGAAGACCCATTTTGTCCCTATAACATTCTTATCCTTTGGTCTAGGAACCATCTCCCAAGTGTTGTTCTTTTCGATCTGCTCAAGTTCTTCATCCATTGCTTTCACCCAACATTCATCTTTGCATGCCTCTTTCACATTTTGTGGTTCAGTGGAAGAGAGTAATGCCAAATAGCTTGAAGCTTCTGCAACTCTTCTTCTTGTTTGTACACCTGCTTCTTTCTGCCCCAAAATCTGAGATTCTCGATGATTCTTCTGAACATATCTAGATGGAGTCTTCTATTCTATCCTTATCTACTCCTCTGGTTATTCTTGAGGTTCTTCTTCTTCATCATTCTGTCTTTGAGGGTAGTCTTCATCTTCTTCGATATCTTCATGATTTACTTGCCTAGGAATGTATTCCTTCTCATCAACCACTACATCAATGTTGTCAACAATTCTTCCAAGCCTTTTATTGTAACACTTGTATGCTTTGTTGTGTGGAGAATAGCCAAGAAGAATGCCTTCATCTGCTCTAGGTTCAAGTTTGCCAAGTTGCTCATCAATATTCTTAATATAGCATTTGCTCCCAAAGATTTTGAAGTGCTTTACCGAGGGAGTCTCACCATATCAGAGCTCATGAGGAGTTTGAGTGTTGTTCACCCGGACATTTGTTTTGTTGAGAATAACAACCGCGGCATATGCAGCTTCACCCCAGAAAGTTGCGGGAGTTCCAGACTCATCAAGCATAGCACGAGCCATTTGTTGGACTGTTCTATTCATTCTTTCCACTACTCCATTTTGCTGAGGAGTTCTAGCTGTAGAGAATTCTCTTCTTATCCCATGTTCTTGACAGAAATCGAAAAATTCATTTGAGGTAAACTCCCCACCTCTGTCGGATCTGAGGAATTTAATTTTTTTATCCTGATTCATTTTCAACCAAGGCTTTAAAGGATTTGAATTTTTCGAATGCTTCATCTTTGTGCTTCATAAGTCCTAACCAGACAAACATGGAGAAATCGTCAATGAATAATATCAAGTATTCTTCTCCTCGAGGTATCCTTTTCCTGAATGGTCCACCTACATCTATATGTACAAGCTCAAGAGGCATGCTAGCTGATCCTTCCTTCTCTGGAAAGTTAGTTCTGGTTTGCTTTCCAAACTGACATGATTTGCATATGGTGTTGTCTGGAATTTTGATATCTGGAAGACCGCGAACTGCCTAATATTTGCATGCTTTCCTTATTTGTGAAAAGCTTAGATGACCCATCCTCCGGTGCCATAACCAGTGTTCATCATCCTTACTTAGATAGCATTGTTGTTGTCCTTCTTCAAATATGTATAGATTATTTGGAGTTCTTTTACCTTTGATCACCGCTTTACCTGTATCAAGATCACAAACAAGACATCCATTTGATCTAAATATCACCTCGGTTCCTTGATCACACATCTGGCTGACACTCAGAAGATTATGCCTCAATCCATCAATATACAAAACATTTCCAGCTTTGACCTTTTCTTTTAACTGAGCAGTGGCTTTTCCTTTTATAGCTGCAGGAGTATCATTTCCAAAAGAAACTTTCTTTACCTTTTCTAAAGCAGAATACGATTCACGTTTTTCTTTATCACCTGTCATATGCTTCGAACATCCACTATCAATGTACCATAGATTTTCCTGTCCCTCTCCATAAAATGCTATCCCACATCTTTCTGTTTGTTGTTCCTTTATTCTCCATGCTTTGGTGCTTGAGGCTTGTTCCTTTGTCTGCTGAAACCTGCTCCTGTATTCAGAATCTTCATGACCAAAGTTATTGCAAATAGAACATTCAACTTCATTTTCAAGAACCGAAAAGTTGTTATAGGTCCTTTTTGTAATCCTGGTCATACTTCTTTGTTTTTGAGCTTCTCTAGTCATGATCGTTTTATATGCAACACATTGAGCTGCTTTGTGACCAAAGTTATGGCAAGAAAAGCATTGTCTATTGAAGAAATTTCTGAGTTATCAAATCTTCCGGCCAAACGATTGTAATTTCTATTGTCATTCATTCTTGAAGAAAATTGAGAGGATTTTACCTGTGGCTGGTTGTAGCTTTTGTTCATCCTTAAGACGGATTGCCCCTAGTTTACCTGATAGTCTTTGTTTGTAATTGGTCCCTACTTTACCTGGTGATCTCCATTTTGCTTTTGCTCATTCCTTCTTGCTGTATCAAGATAACTCTTTGAGGTGGATGCTTGAGAAGTTTCTCCATTATACCCCAGACCTGTCTTGTTTAGTGGAGAACGTTATACATTGATGATCTCATCCAGAGTTTCAGATCCTTTGACAAACTTAAGATTAATAGCCTTTGTTTTCTCAATCTCTTTTCTAAGCCCAACAATTTCACCTTCTAAATTTTCAAGATATTTTTCTTTTTCATCAATCTGAAATTATAGAGTATCAATGATCATATTCTTTTCTTCTATACATGTCTTGAGTCTAGAAATTTCTTCATGAAAGCTATCCACATCTATAGCATCCATGTAATCATCATCTTCAAATGCCATTAAAAGTTTATATTCATTACCGTGTTCATCTTCATCACTATTTGATAGACCATCACTATCTTCATGAGTGTAGTAGCTTTTCTTATTTGAATTCTGTTTCTTGCTCCATCTAGCAGGTTCCTTTCCTTTGTCAATCTTATCCTTATGAGGACATTTCGCAGCATAATTACCTACTCTTCCACAAGCAAAACATTTAAAAGGTAACTTACCTCTGAACCTTCCAGTACCCCGTTGAAGATTTCTGACAAAATTTGATTCTTCTCCTTCTTCTGGCACGTGAATTGCTTCATAGTAGTCTCCTTTTCCTGAAACCTTGAAAGCAGCTTCTCTCCTGTCTGACGGACCTCCCTTTCTCATTTCATAAGTAGTTAGAATTCTGTGTAGCTGAGACATAGTAAGAATTCGTAGATTTTCCTTTTCTTCTATTACAGATACTTTAGATTCAAACTTGGGGGACAATGATCTTAAAACTTTTTCAACCACAATAGCCTCTTTTATTTCATCACCCAAGTTTTTCATGCAATTAACAATCTCGTCTACCGAAAGAAAATAGATAGCCACACTTTCATCATTATACATTCTGAGATTCTCATACTGAATCGTGAGGGTTTGAAGTTTAGCACGCTTTACCTGTTCATCTCCTTCGTAGCTCAAGACAATATTGTCCCATATTTCCTTTGCAGATTTATATTGCATAACCTTTATGAATTCTGTTTGAGATAAGCATCCTAGTAGAGTATTGACTGCTTTAGCATTGGTTTCATATTTCTTCTTCTCGGCCGAATCTGTAGGAGTAGCTGAAGGAAAAGTGTAGCCTGTATCTATGATATCCAAAACTTCTATACTAAGAGATTGAAGATAGGCAGTAACTCCTACCTTCCAATAATTCAAGTTTGTCCCATCAAAGGTTGGTGGCCTGATTGATGCTTCCCTCTCGTAGTTGCTCATGATGAATGATCTTCCTTCAAGCGATCAAGCTTCTCTGATGGACCTGCTCTGATACCAATTTTTGGAAATAATACTGAAAGGGGGGGTGAATCAGTATTATCAAGTTCTTTTAATAAATCTTCCTTATTTATACTTTGAAGTATTTTTTCATGTCGGTACCATAAAATAATGAGCATGAACAAAGAAAACAGATAGTCACACCAAAGAACACCAGATGTAAGGTGGAAACCCAATGTGGTTGAAAACCACCTGCTACAATATGTCTCTATCTTCTTTCAAATTAGAAACTCCTTTTACAATGGTTTTGTACTGGTGCAGTCCTTTACCAGTATGTAGGTTGCAACCTGTAGAGAGCTACAACTCTCTCTCGTTTTCCAGTCCCTCCTGGAAGGGAGCTACAAGCCCCCTACTTATTTTCTTTCAAGGACCACTTTTCATAGATTTTCAAACTGGATCCATGAACATCAAATGATCATCAAGTACAAGTAAATCACCCAGTCAACTGCAGTAACCAGATCAATAGTAACAGTAAACTAAACCTAGAACACCTTATCAACAGAGAAAAGTCAGTCAAATAAATGCCTTAATACAGATACACAATTTTTCTTTCTCTGGCCTGCATGGCTACGCACTTCACCTTCTGCTCCCCTGTGTATACCCAGAGAGAGCCCTCTACTGCACCGCGTACCCACGCATTGTTTCTTCAATCACGGTGCGTACTATTACTGTAGGCACACACCCACAGATACTATCGCGCTGCGTACTGCTACTATAGCCACGCACCCACAGATGCTATCGCGCCGCGTACCTACGCACCTGCGGCTTCTGAAGCGCCGCGTACTTTCCCTGTGCCTACGCACCTGAACCTCTATCGCGCTGCGTACCCACGCACTGCGCCTTCTTCTGCTCTGCATACCCACACACTTCTCCTTCTTCTGCTCTGCGTACCCACGCACTTGCACCGTTAATCACCTGCGTACCTCTGATTAGGGCCGAATTGGCAGTCCCCCAGTGTGCCACAGATAGTCAGATGCTCAGATCTGATCATGCGCTCGAGAGATCACCCTTCATAGATTCCCTTTCAACTTCACTTTTATATAGATCAAGCTTTTAAAACAATAACCCAATATTTCAGATCTTAAGATATTCAATTTGCAAACGATACCTTAGCCAAGTGATCTCCTTCCCTATTTATAGTCAAGCCCTTATTCACAGCATGGGGCAAAACCATCAATAACCAATACAAGGGATCCAAACCGGCGCTAAAATAGATCCTATACCATGGGCCAAAAACATAGAATCAAGAATGGCGGGCTAAATACCACGGGCCAAACATAGTAAACCCCACGTGAACGTGCTTCTCTGCCTTGAAGTAAGTGAACTGGGGGTACGCACCTTCTGAACGGGTGACCTGCGTGTGTGGCCGCAGTCCCTTCACGGCGTACCTGCGGGTACGCACCTTTAGAACTATTCTCCTGCGTACCTCTTAATTTCCAACATTTTGGGAGCCTGATCAGAGCATTGCCACTTGAGGGTGTTGCCATCAAGTACAACATCTGTATCATAGAGCCATACCAGAATCATAATGCCAACATGGAGGTGAATATTGCAGCAAAGAGTTTGATAGGTACTGTTTAGAGCATGGAATACGCAGAGAGAAGACAGTTCCAAGAACACCACAAGAAAATGGTGTGTCAGAAAGGATGAACAGAAAAATCATGGAGCGTGCAAGGTGCATGAGATTGCATGCAGGATTGCCTTTACAGTTTTGGGCAGATGCTGTAGATATTATTGTTTATCTAATAAATAGAGGGCCTTCAAGTTCCTTGGATGGTGGTGTTCCAGAGGAAGCATGGACAGGTAAAAAGGTAAACTACTCTTTTTTAAAGCCTTTTGGTTGTGAGGCCTTTGTCCATATTGATAAAGAAAATAGAACAAAGATTGAGGCAAAGTCAAAGAAATGTACCTTTATTGGATATGGTGTTAATGATTTTGGTTATCGCTTATATGATTATGAAAATCACAAAATCATTAGGAGCAGAGATGTAATATTCAATGAAAAGGTCTTGTATAAGAATCAGTTGCAGGAAAAGAAGAAAAAAAAAGAAAACAAGGAATACGCAGTTCTTGATGAAATCACTGAAAAAGAAAAGGTGCCTGAAAATAATAATAATCAACAACCACAACAACAACAACCACCACAACAGCAATAGGCACCCCAAACACCTAAAAGTGGTGTTAGAAGATCTACCAAGATAAGTAGACCCCCTGAACGATTCTCTCCTTCATTATATTATTTATTGTTGACTGATTCTGGTGAACTCGAATGTTATGAAGAAGTAGTGCAGGTAGAAACCAGGAAGAAGTGGGAGCAAGCCATGAAGGAGGAGATGGACTCCTTAGCACATAACTAGACTTGGGACTTAGTCAGGTTGCCTGTAGTTAAAACATCATTGCAGAATAAATGGGTTTATAGGTTGAAGGAAGAAGATGGAGGAAAACAGAGGTACAAAGCTAGACTTGTGGTAAAGGGGTTTGTACAGAAGAAAGGTATTGATTTTGATGAAATATTTTCTCCTGTTCTTAAAATGACTTCAATCAGAACTATTTTAAGTCTTGTAGCAGCTGAAGATATGCATCTTGAGCAGTTAGATGTAAAGACAACCTTTCTCCATGGGGATTTGGAGGAAGAGATATATATGCAACAGCCACAAGGATATGAGGTGAAAGGGAAGGAGAAACTAGTGTGCAGGTTGAAGAAGAGATTGTATGGCTTAAAACAGGCTCCAAGGTAGTGGTATCTAAAATTTGACAAGTTTATGTCTGAACAAGGTTATACTAGATGTCACTCTGATCATTATGTTTATCTAAAAAAGCAAAATGATGGCAGCTATATTATATTGTTATTTTATGTGGATGACATGCTTGTTGCAGGATCTAACATGCAGGAAATAAATGTACTCAAAAGAAAATTGGCAAATTCATTTACAATGAAGGATTTGGGAGCTGCAAAACAAATCCTTGGTATGAGAATAACTAGAGACAGGAAAAATTGCAAATTAACATTGTCTCAGAATGAGTACATACAAAAGGTGTTGAAAAGATTTAATATGCAAAATGCAAAACCAGTTAGTACACCTTTTGCTAGCCATTTCAAACTTAGCAAGGAAATGTGCCCAAAGACCCAAGAAGACATGGATTATATGTCTAAAGTTCCATATGCATCAGCAGTTGGAAGCTTAATGTATGCAATGGTCTGCACAAGGCCTGATATTGCACATGCAATGGGAGTTGTAAGCATGTACATGAAAAATCCAGGAAAGGAACATTGGATGGCAGTAAAATGGATTCTCAGGTATTTGAAAGGTACCACAAATCAAGCATTATGCTTTGGTGGTGCAAACATTTCTCTACAGGGATATGTTGATGTAGATATGGCAGGTGACAGGGATAACAAGAGGAGCACTACATGATATGTATTTACTATTGGTGGAATAGCTGTCAGTTGGATTTCAAAAATCCAAAGTGTTGTTGCACTTTCAACAACAGAAGCAGAGTATGTTGCTGCTACAGAGGCTAGTAAAGAAATGATTTGGTTACAAAGGTTTATGGGTGAATTGGGTAAGGAGAATGATATGGGCACGTTATACAGTGATAGCCAAAGTGCCATTCATCTTGCAAAGAACTCAGCATTTCATTCCAGGACTAAACACATACAGCTCAAGTATCATTTCATACGATCAGTGTTGGAAGATGGAGAGTTGAAGCTGGAAAAGATGCACACTAGCCAGAATCCTGCAGATATGCTAACAAAAGTTGTAACCAGGGAGAAACTGAGAACATGCTCAGTTTCAATTGGTCTTCAAGGATGACAATGAAGATGAGAAATAGCTAGGTCCAAAGAGGAGTCATTGTCCAGCAAATGAAGCAACGGTGGAGTTGCTACAATCATTCTCTGAGTGGGAGATTGTTGTGTGTGGAGCATGATTGTTCAGAGGTCTTTGTTTCAGCCGGATGTATACCCCAGGAAGTTTTGTACACCCCTCCACACGGGGGGGTGCGGGGGGGACTTGTCCCCCCCGCGGGGGTTCGAGGGGGCCCATCCCCCTCGGCTGGGGGGTCCGTGGGCCAGCGGGGCTCGGGGGCAGCGCCCCCGAAGCCAAAAATAAATGTAAATTTGTCTTGTAAAAGTATAGTAATTTCTAGTCAATCTGGGCCGTTCATTAGGCGGATGATCTGACGGTAGAACTTATGTTTAGTTTAGGGTTTTTTGCCCTAGAAGGTAACCCCTCTATTTGTATGAGGGTATTGTATTTAAGGTTGTGAAATAGATGTGTATTCTGTGAGCGAGAAATAGAGAGGTGAGACTGTGAGAGAAAACTGAGGATATTACAGTGGATTTGTTGTAGGTTGTGTCTCTTCATTTTGCTGGATAATAGAAAGGAAGGACTGGCTGTTCGGGGTGGACGTAGCCCAAACTGGGTGAACCACGTATATCTGTGTCTCTCTTGTTTTGTGCGTTTTCTGTGTTTATATTTCTTCAATATTTTATGTGTTCCATTGCTCCGTAATATATAATTTTCTAACAAGTGATAGCTGTTATGTTGAACGATGTCAAAACACGTCTCTACCTTAGACATCTAAATGTTATGCATTAAGTTACAATTCTCCATTAGGTTAATTGAGATAAATTTTAAGTTGATCTTCTTAAGAATTTTCCTTTCAAGGTTCACCACGTGATGTATGTTTTCAATTCCTAGAATGAAACTAATATGATAAGAATTCTTTCCATTCAATTTGAACAATGAAAACCTTAGCTAATAGGGCTAGAAAAATCAGATTCTTTTATTCGAAGAACAAAGAACACATCTAATACAATTTCCCTAAACTATTCCTATGAGCACACACAAACTCTCTCTATGCATAATGCAAGTTTTCCGTTTCAATTCCCTTAATCTTGAAATGAACAAAAGGAAACTAATGCACATACAATCAATCAATCTTTCTGCAAGAACGAAGAATTTATGATAGTTATTTTTCCAAAGAAATGAGGAATTTTATGATGCTTTCTTTTGAAAAAGATTAATCCACTATAAACTAACTTTGACAATGAATTGATAGTGATAAAGAAATGATTTAAGAAACACTAAAAAATCAAGGCCAAATTAGGGCTAGGAAAGGAAACACAAATTCATTTCAGAGACAAGCATCATTGATCTTTCAACAAGCAGAAATAGAAGGAAATTTGGGAAAAATCAAGTCGAAGTTGAGATTTTTTATCTAAGGAGGATCCGCGCAGCCTTGAATGGGAGACAATGTGCTTCAGAGCACTGTCCTCAGTCCAGGGGTGCTCTGCAGCGCTTTTCCTCTAGACCAAACTTGCACTGGTGCCAGAGAGGCCATATTAGGGGCTTTCAAGCACAACTTTTACCAAAAAACTCTTCAAAAAGGCTGAAACAAGATCAATGGAAGCGACTAAAGTATACTTGGGTGTACTAGGATAAACGTAAACTACCTAGAATGATATTTGTTCCCCAGTAGAGTTACCAATTTGTTATGTGGAATTTTTCATCTATAGATAAACAAAATTTCCCTAGGTGGGTAGCTACACCTAGAACAACAAATTTAAAGTGCTTAACCTTTTTCTATAGAAGATAAATAAGACAAGGGACCTACTTGTTATCTTTCGCTTTCCCTTTGTCTCCTTTGCATGGCTCCCGTCACTCCTTCTCGAACTTAATCTGCTCAACAAGTACCTGCAATCATAAACAGAGGACAAAAACCAATCAAAGCAAGAGATCTATATACTATAAGAAAATGGAATCAAAATCATTTGCACATATAATCATCATACAAAAGACAAGAATATGGGAAAAGGTGTAAACAACTTTATTAAGTAGAAGGAAGAATTAAAACCATGAAGTCCGATCCATTGCCACTCTTCCAACTTAGGTTCCAAACAACATCACATAAAAATCACAACACTTCAGTAGCATAACAATACTTGCCAGAATCTCAAACCTCACATCAATAGTATCTCCTTAAAAATTCTGAAATTCCAGCCCCTGATCACTTAGATGAGTGCTTAATTTATAGGAAAATGATGGTGGTTTAGTCATAAATGAGGGTATTGAATGTCCTTCCAAACTTAGAGTTAGTTTCCATGGATGAAAGGATGAGAGGATAGGAGGTTACTTAACTCATTTCCTATCCAATTTCGAGCTCATAGGAGATGATAAGTTTGGGAATCTTCTAGATCGCTCCAGAAGATAAGAATATTCCCAGAACGCTATGATCATTTCGCTCAATCTCGCCTAGCGCAGGTCAACGTGGGCCTAAGTGCTTTGGAAAGCACCCTAACATGGGCCTACTTGCACTGAAGTGCTTTTATCCCTGACCAAGGTTGCGCTGATCCCTCATGGAGGCATTTCTAGAGGGCTTCAAGCCAAGAAACTCTCAAGGAAGGAGGCATTCAAAGTGTTGACTTGTCTAGGGTATGTCGCAACTGAATTAGGGTTTGATGAGCCCTAAACTTATTGATGTGAATGATGGGAGTGATGTGCCCAAATGAATCTGTAACAATATGCCTTCTAGAGTTCCTGTTCAGGTGCTATCAACCCTAGATGTCAACCATTCCTCAGGATATCCAAATTGAAATTCCCATACAAACCCCAAGCCTCAATAATGAATTTTGTTCCTTAAATTTACATACATCATGTTTACCTACCCTCAGTACCGAGACATGGACATTGTACTATGACGGATATAAAACTCACGATGGAGTAGGGGCAAGCTGCGTCTTGTTGGACCCCAAAGGAAACAAGTCCATGATCTTGTGTAGGTTGGAGTTCCAATGCACCAACAATACTGCAGAATACGAAGCATTGGTCCTTTGCCTCAAAAAGGCCATCGACCTGAAGGTAAACTGCCTGAAAGTTATTGGGATTTAGAAATCATTACAAGATAGGTACACAATACCATTCATTGTCCATCTTCACACCTCAAGAATTACCAGCAGAGGTGTGACATCTCATAAATTCATTTAAAGCTTTCAATATCATTTTCGTTCCTAGGTTTAGTAATGTTGCTGCCGACACTCTAGCTAATGTTGTAGCCTGGTTCACACCACTTAGAGACGGGTTATCTATTGAAATTATGTATAAACCAGTAGTGCCTGACAATGTAACTAACTTGTGTGTTTTCAATGATGAATAATAGATTTAGGAATTCATGACAAATGTGGAAGTGTTCAAAGACTCAACTATCGATGAAGAGGAACACGAGAGATCACTTGAGGAGGAAGGAGGTTCACATAAAGGAAATTCCTTACCTAAAGGGTTAGTGACACTAGAAAAACTGTTCGACCTCTAGATCCGTTTCAGGGGCCCCCTGAATACCAAAACTCATACTTCAACTCTCTCGCATGAGAAAATCAACCTCGCAACTGAGTCAGACCCCAAGTACATCAACTTGGGGGTAGGGTGCACCGCAAATAACTACAATCATTCATTAACTTATTTAGAAGATATCGTGATGTTTTTTCTTAGACATATCATGATCTGAAAACATATGATACCTGAATTATTTAGCATGTCATCCCTACCAAAGAAGGGGCTAAGCCCTTTCAGAAAAAACTGAGGAAGGTGCATCGTGCTTTGAAACCTCTCATCCAAATGGAACTCAAGAAGTTATTGGATGCCCACATTATATTGAAGGTTAGGTACTCCACATGCATATCTAATCTTGTTCTAGTGTGTAAGAAATCAGGGGAGATACGTATTTTCCTTGATTTTTGAAACCTTAACTGAGCCTCAAATAAAGATAACTACCCGATCCCCTCCATGGAAGAAATCCTCGAGACAGTTTTAGGATCTGAAGTTTTCTCACTATTAGATGGCTTCTCTGGTTACAAGCAAGTTCTGGTAGCTAAACCGAATCAGATCAAAGAACGTTATGAACTAAGTGGGGGAATTTTGCATTTCGCCACATGCCATTCCGATTGATAAATGTCAGGGAAACCTTTCAAAGAGTAATGGATATCACTTTCTGAGGCCTTATGGGTTAAAGCATGGTTTTCTACCTGGACAATGTCACTGTCTTTTCGAAGAAAAGGAGTGACCACCTCCACCACTTAAAGCAGATTTTCAAAAGACGCTGGAAGTATGGGATCTCCCTCAATCCTAGAAAGAGAATATTTGTAGTTTCTAAAGGCAACATGCTAGGCCACATCATCACCAAGAATGGAATCATTGTAGATCCAAATTGCGTAAAAGATATAGCGTAGATTCCCCATCTGAGCACCAAAAAGGGTATGCAATCTTTCCTCAGAAAAATTAATTTCCTTCCTAAATTTATTTCATATTTTGCACAGATTTTCAAACCTTTACAGAAAATGATAAAGAATGACTCAGTATTTAAATTGGATCGAGAGGAAAAGGAATATTTTGATCAGATTAAGACAATGATCGTGGAGGCCCCATCCCTCGCTAGCCTTGATTTTAGCGAATACTTTATCTTATACACTTTTGCCTCATATTCATCATTCGTTATCATCCTTACACAGAAGGACTATGATCACGATGAATGTCCCATATCTTTCATGAGTATAGGACTCCAAGGCATAGAGCTAAACTGCTCAAACATCGATAAGCAAGTGTATGCAGTCTACAAAGTAGTGAAACACTTCAGACCATACATCCTAAAAAATTGTGTCATAGTAATGGTCGCACACTTAGCCATCAAATCCATTTTCGTATAACAAGAGCTGGGAGAAAGGAAAGTGAGCTGGATGACTTCCCTCCAAGAATATGATTTGGAGTTCAAACCTTCGCACACTTTGAAAGGACACAGACTCTGTAAACTGACTGCCAAAGCAGTCGATCCTCAAAACACAGAGCCTGATCAAATGACCCAGGAAACAGAGGGATGGGAGCATGAAATTTAAATGTACCATAATGAACTACTTGGTTCACACAACACCTCATCATGGTATTCTGATGTAAGGCAATACCTAATAAAGGGATATTTACCTAAAGCTATGTCTACCAGACAGAAGACAGTTGTTAGGCTCAAGGCTGCCTCATATCAAATAGTGCAAGGAAACATTTTCAGAAAGAACCACCTCGACATATTACTAAGATGTTTAGAATATGATGAAGCCCAATGTGCACTGAAAGATCTACATGATGTGCCTGCAGGAGGTCACTATGCAGGCGATGCCATGGCTCATAAAATTATGCGAGCAGGTTTCTATTGGTCCACACTATTCAAAGAAGCTCATGCCTACATGTGGAAGTGTCCTATCTTCTAGATACATGCAGGCAGGCAAGCAAGGTCTGTTGCCCCGCTCCAACCCATAGTAGTTGAGGAACCTTTTCAGTAATGGGGGTTTGACATCATAGGAGAGATCATGCCAAACTCATCAAAACAACATAGGTACATGCTCACAACCACCGACTATTTCACCCGATGGTTAGAGGTAGTTCCATTGAATAAATCTAATGATGATGAGGTAATATCCTTTATTAAGCATAATGGCCAAGTTCGGTGTTCCAACCTCTCCTATCTTTGATATCACTACTTATTTTTTTTGTTTAACATTGCATGATTTTTCTCTAGAAAATATCATCGTGTTGAAACATTCGGCCAAATAATATCCCCAAGGAAATGGCTTAGTAGAATCAACCAAAAAAAACCTCATTTGTATCATCAATAAAACCCTATTTTCACAGCAGAGGAATTGGCACAACGCCCTTCATAACACTCTATGGGCTGACCAGGTCACTCCCAAAACATTAATCAGCACATCTCCCTATTTCCTTGTGTATGGGAAAGAAGCCATTCTGCCACCCAACCTATACCTCCCTACCCTTAGAATAGCTCAAGAGTCGCAAGGCTCCCTGTGTTTCGCCATTCAAAGCCGAATCGATACCTTGGTAAGATTGGATGAGGAAATATTGAAAGCTAAGGAAACGTTTGCTATCCATCAAGCCTGGATCAAGAGGTGGTTCGATAAAAAATCCATAGCTCCCTAGGAGTTTGATGTAGGAGATCTAGTGCTCAAGTGGGATAGGGCCCATGAAGACAAAGGAAAACACACAAAGTTCTAGGAGGCTTTGTGGATTGGCCCATTCCAAATCATAGAAAAAATTGGCCATCACACCTTCAAATTGCAAACCCTAGGAGGGCGAGTAGAACCCCTCCCAGTGAATGGCCATAACCACAAATATTGCTTTACCTAGCAACCCCAGAGTTGTTGGCCCCACCTTGTACTATAGTTTACCTTTGCTTTCTTAGATAAACATCGTTTGTTGTCAATAGTGTAGGTTTTAACCCTGTAGAGAAATTACCTGCATACGAATTCTTAAACAAAGAAAATAAACAATGCGAGAGCATAACCCATAAAACACATATGCACAGAGATTTTTCCCTGGATCCCAAAACCGGGACTACCAGCTTGATTTTTCATTATGTTCCTTTCAATGTTACAATACATATTTATACATGCCGAAGCATCCAATACCATGGACCGGAAAACCATCGCGTCCAATACCATGTGCGAAAATCATGCACAAAACCATAGGTAGGTTCGCCCAACCTAATATAGGGTCCAAAAAAAAAATTTCCCGGGGCGTTGCCCCAGACCCCGTAGAGGGGGGCTACCCGCCCCCCTCAAACGCCCCGGATAGGGGAGGTTGCCGCCCCCCCGGTGACCCCCCCACTGCTCAATCGGTGCAACGAAGGGGTGCTACCGCCCCCCTCTAACCCCCCGTTTAACTACGTAGGTTAGTCATGGAAAGAATATAACACAACCCAACAATCTCCCACTTGTTGTTTTCTTTCCACAGGAGAGCTTAGTCATTTTTCCAGCCCTGAAACACCCATTATTTCTCTACACCAAGAGAACTTCTCAGAGCTCACAGATTTTGTCAATGCATCTGCAGTATTCTTCAAAGTGTCCACCTTTACCAGCAACACCTTTTTGTCTTCTATCATATCCCTCACAAAGTGATACTGAACATCAATGTGCTTTGTCTTTGAATGATAAGCAGGGTTCTTTGCCAAGAAAATTGCACTTTGGCTATCACAGTCTATTCTTATAGCTCCCTGTACTAACCCCATACTTGAACACAATCTCTGCAACCAAACTGCTTCCTTGCTTGCATGAGTGGCTGTCATGTATTCTACCTCTGTAGTTGATAGTGCCACTATAGATTGTTTCTTACTCATCCAACTGACTGCACCTCCAAATAGGTTAAACACATACCCACTTGTAGATCTTCTCTGATCCAGATCTCCAGCCCAGTCTGCATCAACATAACCATGAATATCCAACACTCTGTCCAATCCTGGTCTTCCTTGGTAGCAGAAACCATAATCACTAGTGCCACGCAAATACCTGAAAACCCGCTTCACTGCTGTCCAGTGCTCCTTCCCAGGTTTTGACATAAACCTGCTCAATACTCCCACTGCATGTGCAATGTCTGGTCTAGTACAGACTATTGCATACATCAGGCTACCGACTGCACTTGCATATGGAACACGGGACATGTCCTCTTCCTCTGCTTGTGTCTTGGGACACTGTTCAGCAGATAACCTCACACCTACAGGAATAGGAACCTTCATCGGTTTACTATCCTGCATATTAAACCTCTACAGTATTGTCTCGACATACTTCCTCTGGTTTAACCAGAGCTTCCTCTTTTCCCGATCTCTTTTAATTTCCATGCCCAAAATATAGTTTGCAGCACCAAGATCTTTCATGTCAAATTTGGAGGACAATTGGGTCTTCAAATCCTGGATAATTTCTTTGTCATTTCCAACCAGCAACATATCATCCACATACAAGACCAGATAAATAACACGGTCACCAATTAATTTAAAATACACACAATTATCTGCTTTGCTTCTGGTGAAGCCAAGTCCCCGTATAAATGTATCAAATTTCTGATACCACATCCTTGGTGACTGTTTTAACCCATACAAAGACTTCTTTAACTTGCATACCAGTTCTTTCTTACCCTTCACCGCAAAGCCTTCAGGTTGCCTCATGTAGATTTCCTCAAAATCAAAAGCAGCAGCAACAGATAAAAGTAATCTAATAGAAGCTACCTTGGCAACAGGAGAAAAAATATCACCAAAATCAATTCCCGGCACCTGGGAATAAGCTTTTGCTACCAACCAAGCTTTGTATTTCTCCACCTTTCCTTCTGCATTAGTCTTCTTCTTGAACACCCATTTGCTACCAATGGGTTTCCTTCCAGCCGGCAACTCTACCAGATCCCAAGCCTCATTTTTGTGCAAAGATGCCATTTCATCAACCATGGCCTCTTTCCAGAGTTTTCCATCCTCTGAATCCACTGCTTCCTTCACAGTTCTGGGATCATCATCAGTAACAGACAAAGAAAAATTTGAACTGAAAGCAGATGGACTATACCTTTCTGGCTGCCTTCTTTCTCGACCTGATCTTCTCACAGCCGGAGTTTGTGGCTCTTCATCTTCTGATTCCTCCTCTGCTGCAGAGTCTGATTCTTCCTCCTTTGGCTCAAACTCTATCTTCTCATGTCCCTTTGGTTGGACTTCAGATTGAATAACATCTTTTACCTCTCTGAACACCACATCTCGGCTGTACACAACCTTCCGTGTGACTGGGTTCCAAAGCTTATAACCCTTTAAACCATCCTTATACCCAATAAAGATGCACTTTTCAGATTTACTATCCAACTTGGTTCGTTTCTCCTTTGGAACATGTACATATGCATCACATCCAAATACCCTCAGATGTGAAAGAGAGGGTTTCTTACCAGTCCATACTTCTTGTGGAGTCTTATCCTCCAACGCTGATGAGGGTGATCTGTTGATCAGGTAATGTACAGTATCCACCGCCTCTGCCCAGAATTCCTGTCCTAACCCGGCACCACTGAGCATGCTTCTTGCCCTTTCCATCAACGTCTTGTTCATTCTTTCTGCGACTCCATTTTGCTGAGGTGTATATGGAGTAGTCTTCTGTCGTGCTATACCACACTTCTTACAAAATTCTTCAAATTCCTTGCTGCAAAATTCTCCACCATTATCTGTCCTTAGCACCTTTATCTTCTTCTCTGTCTGATTTTCCACCAGAGCCTTAAATTCTTTAAACCTGTCAAAGACTTCAGATTTCTTCTTAAGGAAATATATCCATGTATTCCTTGAGAAGTCATCTATGAATGATACATAGTACACAGACTTACCCAGTGATGGAACCTTCACAGGTCCAAACACATCACTGTGCACAAGCTCTAATATCTGTTTCGTCCTCTTACCACCAGAGGGGAAACTCACTCGATTCTGCTTCCCATACACACAATTTTCACAGATATCAAAATCCAGAGAGCTATCATTCATACCTTCTACCATAGCTTTACCATGAAGTATTCGAAGGCCCTTCTCTCAAATATGTCCAAGCCTTTGATGCCACAACATGGTCTTCTCTCCAGAGACCACTAGATTTTCTACTCCATTTTCAGGAACCATAGAACTATTGCACCCATCAACAGCAGTGCTACCTTGCAGCTTGTACAGAGTTCCAATCCGAACTCCCCGCATCAATATCAGTGCTCCTCGAACCATCTTGCAGGTATCTTTCTCGAACACCGTCTTTACACCTGCACTTGCTTACAGAAATAAGATTTCTGGCCAATGCAGGAATATGTAGAACACCCGGAAGTGTTCTAACCCTTCCACCTTGCAACTTCAACTTTACTTTTCCCCGACCAATGATTCTAGCCTTCCTATCATCTCCTAAGAAGACATCACCACCATCGTATTTCTCATACTCGCAGAACCACTCTCTATGGGGAGTGAAGTGAAAGGATGCACCTGAGTCAATCAACCATGCCTCATGATCTACATGTGTACTTGAAGAAGCCAAGTACACATCCCCACCTTCATCTGAGGTGGTTTTCGCCTCTATAGAAGGAGCATCATCAGATCCCTTTCCTTTATCAGGAGCTTTAGATTTACAATCCCTTCTAAAGTGCCCTTCCTTTCCGCATTTCCAGCACACCACCTTTGTAGGTTTTCCTGGAGATTTAGATCTCCCTCTAGATTTAGATCTCCCACTCGATGACTTATTTTTGTTTCTGTTCTAGGACCGTCCTCGTACAGACAAGGCATCACCATTCTGGTTGTCCATATTCTTCCGTCTCATCTCCTCCGTCAGCAAGGCTAAGACTATTTCATCAAACTGCAAAGCAGTTGCATTGCTACCTATTGCAATAACCATACTATCCCACGAATCTGGTAGAGAACACAATAGACTGATGCACTTATCTTCATCTGAAATTTTAATATCAACAGATAATAATTGACTTACCACAGTATTAAACGCATTCAGATGCTCTGTCACCGAGTCTCCATCTTTCATCCTCAGGTTATACAGCTTTTTCCGCAGGAACAGTTTATTCACCAGAGACTTAGATTGGTACAAAGTCCCTAACTTGACCCACAAAGCCTTTGCCGTAGCTTCCCCTGATACATTCAGCAATACTGAATCTGAGACACACAATCGTATTGTGCTCTTTGCCTTCCGATCGAATTTCTTCCATTCTTCATCGGTCACTCCTGATGGTTTAGTACCCGGATCTACCGTGATCCACTGATCTTTATCGACCAACAGATCCTCCATCTTGAGTTTCCACAACTCAAAACTCTGACCATTGAACTTCTCAATCTCGATCTTTCCACTGCTCGCCATCTTCTTTCACCACCAGAATCGATCTCGCAGATCTCCCACTGAACAGGGTCTACCACAGGCCCGAGCGAAACCCCTCAGCAACAAAGGCGTCCCCTTGAAGCCAAAACAGCTCTGATACCAAATGTAGGTTTTAACCCTGTACAGAAATTACCTGCATACGAATTCTTAAACAAAGAAAATAAACAATGCGAGAGCATAACCCATAAAACACATATGCACAAAGATTTTTCCCTGGATCCCAAAACCGGGACTACTAGCTTGATTTTTCATTATGTTCCTTTCAATGTTACAATACATATTTATACATGCCGAAGCATCCAATAACATGGACCGAAAAACCATCGCGTCCAATACCATGTGCGAAAATCATGCACAAAACCATAGGTAGGTTCGCCCAACCTAATATAAGGTCCAAAAAAAAAAAATTCGGGGGCTACCCGCCCCCCTCAAAACCCCCGGACAGGGGGGGCTGCCGCCCCCCCCTGTGACCCCCCCACTGCGCAATTGGCGCAACGAAGGGGGGCTACCGCCCCCCTCTAACCCCCCGTTTAACTACGTAGGTTAGTCGTGGAAAGAATATAACACAAGCCAACAAATAGTTTTCATTTTGGAAGTATTTTTTTGTTGTCTTTCGGAATAAATCTGAGATGGCAGGTTAAGGTTAGAGTGGCTTTGCACATTGGCTCCACAGTGGATGCCCTCCAGAACCATTTATTGACCAAGAATTAAGTCGCGATAGAAGCTTAGTATGCTAGATTGGTGATAATGGGGAACTGAAAGGCACACATGGTCTTCACTCCTGCTTACGTCAGTATGACCCAGCTACTTACATGGTAGAAAAATTCTTGAATTTTTCTAGCTCACCTGTAGTTTTGGGAATGAAGGAGAAAGTGAAGAAATTTTTTTGGAGCATATATATCTCGAGAAAACAATAAGGTCTCTGAAAATCCATAAATAACCTCTTTGCAAGTTCAAATAAGCCAGGATCCATCGTCCGCCTAGGCTTTAAGCCACCATCAAATAAGTGCATATATGCACAGTTAAATAAGTGCCAGTGAGCACCTTCATCCATTTCATAATATTAGGGATAAAGGACTGAGAAAGACTTCCTACACAAAGAGGTGAGGCAATGACTATGCTAGGGTACTGACTAGGCTTGTTGGCAACGGAGCAATGTGCGTGATTTCTAGGTAGTGACTCTGTCGGTGTACTGTTCAGGTTCACTAGTAGCGGAGCAACACCAAAGTACCATGACCACTATACTGAGAAAAATTCAAAAGCTCATAATGTAACTTCAATTTCCCTTTCTTTCCCAAGACAACAGGAAGTAACACCCTATCGCGTGTGTAGATACCTTGTTATGCTAGTTGGGACAATTGACCAAGTTTGAAGGGGAGTCCCAAATGCCATTAGTGGGACCCACATCTCGACAAAGTAGTACTAACTTCATTTCCCCTTAACCTAGGCCTGAAGACATCAGAGATCCTGTAGTCTCCTAGGGAATCGCCAATTGTTGTAGCTACTGCAACAACCCCTCCAAAAATCCCAGAGCCCTAAAATTTTCAGAGCCCCTTCACCAGGCCAAGCCACCAGCCCTACCTAGTTCTACCCAAAAAGTTCAATAGTCTCAAGGAGCCTATGGAAGAGTTTAAGTTTTTAGCTATGTAAAATCAAGTTTCCAGTTCTTGCCTTAGTATGTCAATCGCAGAGTCGGAATCCAAGCTGATCCTTACGACCGTTGCAGCTATTGCGACCATTGCAACTGATAGGTCGCAAATGCCGCAGAGGTCACAAAAATGCATCATCCATCCTCATGAAATCTGGTGACCTCATGACCTTCCGAGTCATAGAAGTTGTAAAGGTCGCAAGATCACACCCCTCCCTACCGAGCATAAACATGACTATGTGACTATGCGACCTTGCAAGTCGCAAGGTGCAAGGTCGCACCATTCACTCACATTCATCAATGCAACCATGTGACTGTTGTGACTATGTGATCTGCCAGGTCGCATGGTCGCATAGGTTGCAAAGTTGTGTACCATCCCCTCGCAACCTCACATGTGTGACTAGCTCTATATATATGAAGCCTCCCAAGTCACATTTTTAAATGGTCCCCCGGTCACATGAAGAGCTAGTAGGCCCTCTAACTTTAGTTTGTGCATGCATCTGACTCTTGGTTATGTCGATCTAGATTGCATATACATTTCTTCTTTTTAGGACGAGATGGCTCCCCCTACCACTAAAGCTGCTTGAGGGGCCTCAGGAAGTGGGTCATGGGAAGCTAACCTAGAAGAGGAGCCACCTATCTTTGGGGACACTGCTTGCAATATAAGAAAAACCACTAGCCTCTCCTGGTGCACCATCTATGGGGAGTTTTCTAATAAAGATATTCCAGAGACCCAGGAGGACTTCCAAGTGTACACAAAGGTCAAGAGATCAAATTTACATAAGGTGGTAGCACACCCCCCAGTTTTCCATGCTCACAAACCATTGAGTGGATCTTCCAATGCATAGACACAAAATCCTGGTTGATCAGAGGCCACGATGGCACACCCATAGCCGCTATCTCCCAGATAGACATCAGTGCTAACTATAGTCTCCTTGAGAGATAAGAGTTCTTCAATACCAAGTGGTTTACTGGGTTCTCGACTAGCACAAAAGACAGGCTTAGGGAATGGTGGCAAGACCTTGAAAATTTTTGGGTCAAAATAGATCAAGCTTACAAAACAGAGGGATTGTGGAAAGTGTATCAATTGATTACTGCAATGATGTACTAGTTGTATGGCAAGCCAAACTATGATGTTTTCTATGGCACCTGGGTTCCCCTCATGTACGTCATTGCCACCTGAGGGACCATTTTTAATTGGGCAAGCATCGTATGTTCATCATTGAAAACAAACATAACGATTGCCAAGAACCCACAACCAGAATAGCCTCCAGAATTCTATATGTCGTCATACCTCCTGGATATTGTTTTCTCTAAATGATACTTAGGAAACTGGAGTTGCAACTAGGACTCGTTTGCAGCCAACCCTGTGCATAGCCATCATAAATTTTTTTGGGACACAGGTTACAGAGGTATGCGAGATATCATCTCCGAAACTTTCATTAGCCCATTGTACCAATTACGTTTTGGTAAGGAACCACCATTCATGTCTAAAAGGGCCATGAAGACACTCATCAAGGTAGCACATTGGTTCTCCATTGAAGAGGGGACATTCATTAGAGTGTTTGGTACCCATAAGCCCCCACATTCCCTACCCAGGTTTGCCACAGATAGGACACTCCTGTGAGAGGTCTTTTACCAGATGATGCAAGGTTTTTCAAAGCTATTGAACAAAGGCAAGAAGAAACCTTGGTCTTCCTTCCCCCTAACCATCATGGTTTATGTGGTAGAAAATTTCAAATAGGTAGAGGCAGAGGCCGATGCACTAAAAGAAAGCCTTTTCATAATGCACAACCACTAAACTTATGATCCAAAGAAGATTGCAAGAAGGAAAAATTAAGTTGGTCATATTATCAAACCCAAAAGGACATTGAAGACATGGTGAGGAACTGGTGTAACGCTACAAGAAAATTCAGCCCAAGTGAAGAATAGGATACGGAGTACGAACCCAAAGATGATTCCCAGGAAGATATAAGCCTGAAATAAATATCTTCTTCCATAAAGAAAAAGTAGCACGGAGCACCAATCGATAGTGGAAAGGCTAAGTAGTGCAAAGGGAAGGAGGTTGAAGACCCCATGAGTGACAACGAGGAGGAGGATATAACGCTGGAAAAAAGAAATGCCCGCTTGGCAAGGAGAAAGTGAGAGCTCAAGAGGCAAAGGGAGCTAGAGAACAAACAAACTCCAGATTCCAGCAAACAGAGCTAGAATGAGAAAAGGAGAAGGTAGGAGGAAGAATATAAGGATAAACAATTACAATAAAAGCAACGGGAACAAGAAGAGATAGAGAGGAAAAAGTAGGAAGAAGAAGAGAGGAAAAGGCAGGTTGAGGAGGAGCAGAAAAAATTTGAAGAAGAAGAAGCCGAGAAGAGAAGGCAAGAAGAAAAAAGGAGGTTGGAACAAGACTTGAAGAACATGGAAGATTAACAAGAGAGGCAACGAGCATTATGAGAAGAAGAGAGAAGGAAATAGGAAGAAGAGCTTAGGAGGGATAAGGAAAAGGAAGTTGGAGAAAGCGAACAGGGAGAGACCAAAAAAATAGATATCTTCGACATGCGACAAAACGAGCTTCCTCCATTAGACATACTCCCTACTACTCCCCTCACTGGTGGACATCTCCCTCTCCAAGAGCTAGGCATCTCAAAGGATCAAGACAAGGAGGCCTTAGATCTCACTCGACTCACTTTCAATGAGAAAAACCTCAAGATCGTACAAGAAAGGAAGAAGTTTTGTAGTAGGAATCCAGCTGAGCCTCTGTTAGTGACCATGGCCAAAAATATTGTGCCTAATATTACAACAAACCGTCAAATGATTTCCTTGGCCAGGACATCTTTCATGGCTACCACAGAACATAATGTGGCAACGATGAGCAAACATACTACGGATTTGCAGAACAGGCTTTACACATCTGAAGAAAGGGCCACCGTGTTAGAACATGAAAAGAACAAGATGGAGGAAGAGATTGCGACGCTCCACTTATTACACTCAAGCACAACAGTATTCCAAGAAACCATTGAGACAGAAAGAAAGACTTTGGGGGAAGCCATGATGGTAGTTTATGTGGAAATGTCTAAACTAGACCATACAGTAGCCCCCATCGTGGCCATCCAGGCTCACACAAAATAAAGAGTAGCCATGCTCAAAGAAGCTATGACTGCTTTGGATAGGATACATGAATGGTCTGTTATGTATCTAGGGGCCCCGGTGGTGGTCCCAAACAAAGACTGGATCACCATGCAAAATACTATATTCTAGCTCTGCATCATAGCTTAGTCTAAATACAAACTAGCCAAAGATGTGGAAAGAGTACTTGCATCCTACAAGCATCTTTTTAATGGCTTGGAATCAGTAATCTAATTACATGGAGTGCCCGTGATAGGAGAGGTCGGGCGGGTCAGGAAGCAGGAAGAAATCACCTCGGAATTATAGGCATTCACAGAGATATTTAAAGAAGTAGCTCACACAAAGGACATGCTGGTTACCAAAGAAAACATCACATGTTATGTGGTAGAACCAGTGAGGATCTACACCAAGCTAGCAACCTTGAATAATCAGGTGTACGCCAAATGGAGAACTCTCATTCCCAATGCCCTCGAGTGCATACAACGGAGTGACAAATATCAGCCACAAATCATGCCCATTGCCGCAGAATATAACTTGTGGCACACATATTTGATGAAACAAATCAAGCTTGATATTCCAAAACTTGCCATTATTAAATTAGTTAATTATATTGATAGTGATTTCATGAAATTTTTTATGTACAGTAGCATAAAACACCTTCTGAGTATGAAAGCTCATGTAGAATACCAAAAGTCATGTCGAGAATATGAAAGGTCATGAGGTAGTCCAAATGTCAAGGGTAGACCAAGAGTCACTCTTACCCCATAAATATACCCTCAGGCCTCATTTGTAAGGGAATTTTTGTTGAGCACTTTTTGGAGACATATATTTCTTGAGAGAATTTATGTCCTATTAATATATGAAAGGAATGATTGTAAGCTTCTACTATTCGATTCTTTAAATGTTTTATGTGCTAATGCCATGAGTATTTTCCTTCACTTGATGGATAGATTGTTCTGGAGAGCTATTTGATTTGTGGTCTGCTCAAATGCTTTCTCATACTCCACACTTTCTGTTGCTTTGTATGAATGGTATTTGTTTCACTAACTCTATACTTGTGCCAGTGAACTATTTCTTTGGTGTTAGTATAATCTGTTTATGACCGCACAAGTTAGGTGCATTTATAAATACTTTATCATTGTGAATTGATTTACAATTGTTAAGAAATTTATCTTAGAATACTTGAGTATTATTTAGAGTCTGCTAATAGTAACTTTACATAAGATTTATGTCATTTATGGTTTTGTTATTCATGGTATATGTGACATAGGATATTTTTCAATTATTTCATTACTTTCAATTGGGTCTACATTTCACCTTCGTCCAAAGAAAACTCTACAAAAAATGGTAGTTGGGCCTACGTACTAGAAGGGAGCCCTACCACAAATGGTGCAAGTTCTAGTTTGGAGCCTACACTAGGGAGATCCCCTTGACTTTTGGCAGAATATTCCAGCTAGTCAACACTACCCTAGAAGGGAAAGCAATACCATGGTATGAAGGATTGAAACAAGGTAGCTTATTCTCTATTAAAGAATTCCACACAACATTATTTGAGATTTATGGAAAGTCTCATAGTTCATATTTTTTGTTCGAATATTGTTGTAAATCTTGTGAAAACTTCATTCAATATGTTGAAAATACTTTTGGTGATGAAGAATGTCTAGATTATGAGATCATAGAGGACCTTTATGAATTTTCTTCCTAACAGAAAATAACAGATATTATCTTCTTTGCTAAAAAGGATCATTCACAACACACATCAACTCCTTCTTTGCTAGAAGATGAAACCGATATGATTCCTAACACTCAATAAGAAATTGGTCCAAATCAGAATTCGGAAATTGCATGTAAAGAAAATTGAAGCAGTGAACCATCTTATGGCAATGATTATCTACTGTTGCAAGGAAAAAGTGAGAAAGAAGTTGTGCTTGTTGATTCTTGTGACAATCAAATTAATATCCTTCCTGTTGAAGCACTTGAGGAATCAAATATATTTGAGGTGGTTGATGCATTTAAAGTTTTCCATGAACATCCAAAACCTTGTCTTTTGGATGAGAGGTATGAAGATAGTCATTCACTTGTTTTCTCAGACTGTTCTTTCTCCGAGTTTTTATTTCAAGATCAGGTTTGTGAAGACCAGGATGAGGTTTTCGATGCATTTTATGAACAAGGATATCTAGACATTCACCAGTCATATGTCTCTCCAACTCATCCATTTTCTGAAGCACTATTACAAGGGTAGATTCGTGAAAATGATAATTTTGAATTGGCATGTGTGAAGGTTTTAGACAAATGTAATTATGGCAGAGAATAATCATCAAACATTACAAGTTGATTATGAAGAGTAGAGAATTGATAAAGGAGAGGTTGTTTTAGGGCCTCTTGAACATGATGATCTTCCTCCAGATTCAAAAGATGAAGGGTGTGGTCTTATTTCTTCAACCTTTCAAGTTATGGTAATGTTCCAGATTATTATAGACCCTATTGCCAATTTGTTGCAGCCATTTGGGAAGATGAATTTTCTTTCATTTATGGATCATGAGAACATGTTTAGTGGACACTTGGAGAGGCCAATGTTTTATTTTTTATGCCTGCTGAAGGAAAGTACGAGAAAAATTTAAATAAGTAGCCAGTTGTTGGATTGGTTACACTGAAGTGATCATTTCACATGATTGTATATATATCTTTAACAGGTGGGCGGTTATCATTGGTATTTGAAGCCTGAGGTGAAGGCTCTAATATCTCGATGGTCTACTTCCGTAAGTAAGTTTAGTTAGTAGTCAATTTTAGAGTTAAGTTACTTCAGTTTGTCGATAATTTTTCAATTTTGAGTTTGGTCTTTTTGTTTTTGACTCAATGCCCGATGGAGTAGGCTACTTGGTCTACATTGTTCTTGACACCAGCTAAAGGAGCTACCATGCCCAACCGTATTCAATGTTAGCGCTTGTCAGTCATGTCAATCACCAGTGATCAAATATGCTCTTTCAAAGTTTTTGCTAGGGTCTTAGGTCAATTTTTTGTGGTTTTAGTAGGTATTCAATTAAAAATTTTGATCATTGGATGTTGATTCTAGGTCATTTCTACTCCATTTAGAAATCATGGTTCTCATTAGTTGTCATTTTCAATCTCGGATCAGTTGAAGTGTCAGCATATAAATCTTGGTCTAGGGTTTCCATCGGTGTTGTCATTACTATGTCCAAATTCAAAGTAAAAAGCCATCATTGTTTTATGTCTGAAGTGTTGACACTAAAGGGAGATAGCATGTTAGGAAATAAATGTAATAAAAGGTATCAAAGAAACTTTTATGAAGATATTACTGCAAAAGAAAAAGGTATATTGTCATCCTTTGAAATATACATGAAAAGGTGATTTTGTATGTTTTAAAGACTTCCAAACATTTGTTATCATCATCCACATGTACAAAATCCTCCAATTGATGATTCATAACCCACAAGACTCACTCAGCATCGAAACTCAATCTCAAAGTGCTTTTCACACCATTTCATTGTGTTTTGTGCATCTCTCTATGTTTTCTGCCCTCCACACTGCATTTTCTGCAGAACTTTGCATTTTATTTAGTCTGATGCAAAGGAAAAACTCCCACCATTTTGTACAGCAAGTGAATGCCTCTCCATATCTTTACAAGTAATTTTAAAACAATCAACAACTCTAGTAATCGAGTTTTTCAGATTTTGGGTGTTGAACCCTTTCCTAGGCTTTCCACGCTACGTTTTCAGTCTTTTACTCAATGGTTTGATTCACACATAGCTAAATTAGATTCAATATAAAATCTACCCTCCCTCACGTGGATATACATCTCCAGAATCATTCCTAACCCTTCCCATTCATCCCTATAGCTTCTAGGGCAAACCCTAGACCCCATGCTATGTTTTCAGCAGAAAGGGTAGCGTGGGCTGTGTGAAAATTGTTTGCTTCCCTTCCCATCATTCCCTATCCCATTTCTCACTTTCCTAAGCTCCCTAAGACCCCTACCCACCTCCAAAAATATTAACATTTCTTAATTCCCTCCCCAACTCCTCTTTCCCCTCACTTCAAACCAGAAAACCTAAATCCCAATTTCCCTAATTAAAACTTTGTTTTTTCATTTCCTCATAACCTATTTTGTTATGCAACATTTGAAAGGGGAGGAAAGGTGTCAAGGTTTGAACGCATTATCACTCAGGAGTTGGTCTCCTCACCATTTGCTAAGTAGTGTTTCCATAATGTTGGTTTCCTAAGGTTTTGTGACCAAATCTAACAAGTAGGTTATCATGCTAAACTAACTAGTCTATTTACCAGAAACCTTAGTGGACATAAGATCAATATTTTAGGGTTCGAGTCCATCATTTCATCAAAGGCAATTGTTTCTGCCACAGGGATAGCAAAAAGTGGGGAAAAATGGCTCATAAACTCAGATTTGGACATTTCAAGTTACAGAGCTTTCATCAAAATTCAGTTGAAAGAGGATCCCAAGAGTGTTTTCTCTTTTGTAATGTTGCTTGAAAGGTTTGCTCCATTAATCAAGTTCATCATGAAATATTTTACATGCGAGGGTAGGTTTTGAATAGTAAGTATCATGGCAAGTTGTTGATGCACTTCACCGATGTAAAACCTCTCAACCTACCTCACTACCTTTATAGAAATTTGGTCAAGATGGAAAATAAAGTGAAAAATAGAATGGGTGACCACCAAGCTAGTCTCTATCACCATGATTTGGTTAGTGTAATTTTCCAACACAATCTCAGACCGAAGAACATCTCTTGGGAAACCTTCATGCAATCTGTAATATTTATGCCCTCTACTAGTTAGCCTACTAGCCACAGTACACCACCAGGATCATCCAAACCAAGTGAGGTTGGCTCATCTAGAAGAGTTCTAGTAAATAAGACAACTAGGGAAGAAATCGCTCGGACCTATATCAGAGGGAAGAGTCTTTTGTTTTCTCCTAGAGGAGAGGAAAGGGCCAAGCCTACTTCAGTTGACAGCGAAGCATCTCCCTATCACCATGAGACATCACTGCATGAGAATGTTCATGAAAAACAGGGAAAACAATTGAAGCAACTTGTCATCGAGAAGGAGACTGAGATCAGAGATCTCATAAATGACTTGGCTAAAGATAACAAGATGATTACATTTTTGCAGTAGGGAAACATACAACTCAAAGTGAATGAAATGTTAATGTCAAAACCTAGAATGGGTGTAGATGGTGAGGCACACAAAGGTAAGAAAGTCATTGATTTAGAAAGAAAAGAGGACCTTGAGGTTCAAGTCAATCCAAAGAGGCCTAGAACGAAGGGCATGAAGATGAAAGGAGGTGAAATAAGTGAACTATCTACACCTTTGGAGTGATAGGACATTAACAAATCAATCGTACAAGATTTTGAGAAAGACAGGGAGTATTTGGTGGATAAATTCAATGGCCACTTAGAGAAAATCCTTGAAAAGGCTAATAGGGCCACCAAATTGTAAAGTCACATTACTAGGCATTACTACACCCGGACAAGATTTGTCAAATTATGGTGAAGAGCATGAAGGAAAAGCTCAAGAAAACCCTAGAGAAGCTTAAGAAGAAGGATAACTTGGAATTTCTTGTTGATGCATCCTTCATAGTTTGACTTAAGCTTTAGAGGGTCCATGGAGGAAATTTTGAGCAATTTTGGAAAATTTTTGAGTTTTTGGGCATTTTTCCAATTTTTAACAGGTTTTAGCCTGAAAAGGTAGTGTGGCCCGCACAGCGTTTCTGTTGGGGGCCTCTATTTGGAAAATTTCTTAGTGTTATGGATACATTTTAACCTCTACATCAATCCTACCAAACTGGACTTCCACTACAACATGATCTAGCAAGTCAGAAATTCCAAAAAGTCCCTAAAAACACCTTTCTACCCTCTTTTTGACCAGCACACTACGTTTTTGGAGTAGCTATGGGAGAATTGAGTTTTGGAGTGCTAGAGTCAGTGTTTTTTAGTGGTTGAGGACTCTATGGTGTACTAGATAGATGTATATTTCCAATGAGCTATCATGAGCTAAATTTGGAGCACAAGAACCCCTCCAAATACTTCTTGCAAACTACATGGCGCGTTTTCTCCAAGGACACTGCATTTTCAGAGAAATTCACTACGTTTTTGCCTGGAACTCCTGTTTCTCAGTTCTATCAGCTAGTTTTGAGTTTTCATGGTGTAATTACTTGTGTTTGATGTAATTATGATGTAATTATAGGTATATAACCTTGTTAGAGTAATTTTCGTGTAATTTTAGGCCTCGTTTATGAGGAGAAGTTTAGTCAAAGTTTAAAATGAGGATTTGTTTTAACCTCCCTAGATATTAGGGTTTTGTTGAGAACTTCATGTAATCATTTCCTAAGATAAAGGATTCGACCCTGAGAGAGGGGAAATGGTTATTTTGTCAATATTTATCTAGTTTTTAGTTAGAGAAAGGGTTGGACATGAGTGAGTAGAACACTTGGGTTTGTACTTCATCACTTTTACTGAAAATCAAAGGACAATTACAACTATTATTCAGGAATTTTTGTGTTGTGATTTTGTGATAATGTTTTCTCTCTTTTATATTCTTATATGAATGATAAATCCATCTTCTTTCCATGTCTATGCTTTTCAGTGATTTCTTAAGAGGTTTTAAAGAGAATTCTTAGTTTTTAGCTCTGTTTTGTTAAGAACTTCGTGTTTATGTCACTTATCTTTTGATAAATGAATTCATGCTTGCCATGATCATTTCGAATCTTTATTTTGCACCATACACTACATCGAAAAAGCCCCAGAGTATCATAAAGGAATACCTGCCCAGCTCCTTTATATCTCTGGGAGCTGAACCTTTGATCCTTTGATCGAGATCCCCGATTTTCACTCCTGATCCAGCAAAACCCTAAAATTTTGAAAACCCTAGAGCTGAACATATCTAGCCTAATATATTTTTCCCACTCTAGTCATCATTACCTATGAGATCATAGAGAGAGCCCTCTCTAGTTTGGCAAGGCTAGCTGCTAAACCCTACGTGGTTTGAGGTTACTTCCTTAGATCTCATTTCTCAGCCTTAAGATATTCATGTGGAGGATAACAGATCCAATAAATCTCCATCTACCAAGCATCGAGAGAGATCAAATCTATTTTCACTCTAAAATAGGTTTTCATGTCAAGAGATATGATCCCTCTCAATGCTTGGTAGATCTACAGTTAAGATGGATCTTATATATATATATATATATATATATATATATATATATTATTCCTTAGGTTCAAATTCAATATATATTTTAAAATTTCATAACAATGCAACTTCTTTTAATCCAAATTCATGAATTCAATATATTAAATCTAAATTGACAAGATATTTGAAAAAATATTGAATTCATAAATTTAAAACATTAAATGTAAAAATATAAAATAATTAACTAATATATATCTATGTGTGTGTCTTTGTGTATAAATTTTATAATTAAATTTAAAAAAGAAATTTCTTTCAAAACAAATTTTAAAAAATTCATTTAATTTTCAATATAAAAGTTGTTGTGGAAAAGTATAAAATTATAGTGATAAAGATGTATAACTGATTTCATGCTAGTTAATCTCAGCCAATTTTTTAATTCATGAATTTAAATCATTAAACTTAAATCGAGAAACTAATTTATATATAAGAAATTGATTTTAAAATAAATTTAAATATTTCATTTAATTTTCAATATGAAAATGAGTGGGACTAAGTATTCATTTGATATATACAAAGTATGGAAACACTATATAATATTCTACATTGACAATGTATTCAAATGATATGTTAAAAATGTATAGGTGGATTTATGTTGGTTATTTGGAATTTTATATCTTGCCCACAATCCTTAATACTTTGGAAACGTTCGGCATAAATATAAAGTTGTGGGGAAAGTTGTCTACGGGTGTGTGGTTGAGCTATCTAGAGAAAACTCTAAGGGATGGAATTTAGTTCAGAAAAGTGTATAGAAGAAACTATTAAAATTGGACCTGAAGAGAGGAAGATATTTGAAGCTAATTGGAGACAAAAGTTGTAGTGATCGAAACAAAAAATTCAATAAAAAAGGAGATGATCTACATTGATAGAGGAAAAGGAACTTCTTGGTTCTTCTTGTATTTAACTAATTGTGTTTTTATTCGACATTCATTTCTCACCTTCCATGTGAGCCTGGAGCTATGTCATACCAGTTATCCCTTACAGTGCATCCTTTATCATTTGTGAGCTTCATTTCCCATGCTAATGTAAATAACACATGCTTGTTTGAAATCTTGGCTCACATTTATTTCATTAGGATTCAAGATTCCCTCATTCCATGTCACCCTCTAGCTCGTAATATTGTAACTCTTAGCATACATACCTTTCATTTCATCTTCTTGGGATGATAAAGATGGGCCCCTTTCCTTCACTTTACACTCTTTTTTTGTGCCCTTACCTTATTCTACCACATAGCATAGAAGTTTCTCCTGTAGTTTTCATGAGCCATTCCATTCCATCCTCCAAGGGATCACATTTTGGGGTGACACAAGAATCCGTGATGGCATAATATCTGGTCCCTTTAATATTGTGCGACTTAATTTATTTTCCCTCTACGACAGTGCCATTCTATAGAAAATCCTATAGATTCAAAAGCTCATGCAATGTACTAAAGAAAAATACAAGAATCTACTTCTATTTTCAACCAGCAGAAGCCAATAGATCGTTGAAAAAAATATGAACAAGAAGAAGATAAATCAATGGCGCATAACATAGTATCTATCGGGGGAAAGCCACTACTCAAAACCCTGCTATCTATATTTCATATATCAGAAATATGAGTGAAGATACAAAAAATTTTCTCACTAGAACAATTCCACACAAGTATGCTCAACTCTCTCAACTTACAAGCTAGATCTTGGCCAACACATAGCCAATTCTACAGCTCTCCAAGCTCCTAATCTCTTACATAATTCCTAGGAGGAATAACTCATATTTAAAGTGAATTCGTGTTTCCAAAACTACACAATCCAAACATAGGATCAATCTCTAACAAATGCATGTATTTACACTCCAGTAAAGAATAACACTGATAGTATACTATCCCTATACTCTAGTCTTAGTTGGGAGTTTCTTTGAAATGACATGCATGAGTTTCTCATGAGGGAATCTTTAGTTAACTAGAGTAGCACTAGTGGATGCATTAGTGCACCAAAAAAATATTATTCCTCTATTAGTTCCAAAAACAATTTAGAACTAATTTAAATGAAGTTAACTAAGTAAACTGAGTGATCTAATTTCCAACTCAATTTAAACTTATATTGGACCCCTAAAACTTAGGGATAACATATACATGAATGCAAAAAGTCTTCCAACTCAAAATTGATAAGTTAATTAATTTAATTAAACTTAATTAATCACAACAAGTTTCTATGAGATTAGAATTCGATTTTAATTCTTAGTTTAATTCAAGGAAAATTTAAACTGGAATTTCTTCTTGTCATTTCTCAACGCTCCCTCTCAACAAGAAAGGGATTATCAACTACCCCGATCTTGTCTATGTGAAACTCTATTTTACGTATTGGCAATTCCTTTGTCAAAATGTTAGCATCTTTCTCCTCCATGGGAATGTACTCTAATACAAAATCTCTGAGATGATGATATTGGATATCAATATGCTTGGACCAATCATGAAAAAATGGATTTTTAGAAAGTTTGATACAAATCTAGTTATCACAGTAAATCATCGTTGGATCCATCTACTGACCAAAGAAACCGACCAAGATCTTCCTCATCCAGATGGCCTCACATGTTACTTGACTCACAATCATGTACTCTGCGTCTGCCGAACTGAGTGCAACCGATCTTTGTTTCCTATTATAGCAAGAAACTGCCCCTGACCCAATACTGAATATCGCTTCTAATGTGCTCTTCCTATCAAATGGACTCCCTACCTAATATACATCAGTGAAGCCTTGAAGCTTCACTCAGTTTGTTCTTTTGTACCATAATCCATACTAAGAAGTGCCCCTAATGTATCTCACCACATTCTTTTCTGCCTTCCAGTACAATTTGGTAGGCCTAACCATCGCTTGACTAAGCTGGTTAACTGCATAGCACATATCTGGCCATGTGTTTACCAAGTACATGAGTGAACCCATAATCTCCCTGTAGACAATAAATTCCACTACTTCTCCCAAAGTAGAATCCTCTTTCCTCCAGTTACCTACTAGAGAAGTCTCCATGGGTTTTCTTCTCTCCATGTTGAATATTTTGAGTAACTCATTGGCATACTTCCCCTGAAACACTAACAACTCCCCATCTACATGCCAGACCTTCGTGCCAACAATGTAATGCATGAGCCTCATGTCCGTCATCTCAAAATCTCTTGCAAGGTCCTCCTAGCAAGACTTGATCCGTTGATCATCACTTGCCAGTATGAGATCATTAACATAAAGTACAATGATCAATAGTTTACCTTCCACCACTATGTGTTACAGGTTATCATCTACTTCAGTCTTTGTGAAGCCCAACCCGGTGAAGTAGCTATCTATCCCGGTGTACAAGGCACAAAGTACTTGCTTTAGCCCATACAACACTATGTTGAGCCGACACACATGTGACTCACGGTCAAAGGTTTCAAAACATTTAGGTTGATCTATGTATACCTCTTCTTCAATCATGTCATTAAGGAAGGCTTTCTTTACATCCATCAACTGTATCCTCCAACCCATCTTCGTTGGTAGTGCCAATATCGATTTTCTTGACAAGTACCTTTCAATAGGAGAAAAGGTATCATCATAGTCAATCCCCTCTACCTCTGAAAGCCATGGGAAAAAAATCTAGCATTATGCTTCTCCACACTACCATTTCCAGCTTACTTTACCTTATGAATCCAATGGGAGCTCACCATGGACTTGTCCTCCGGTCTTGGGGCCACATCCCAAACATTGTTATGAACTATGGAGTCATACTCCACAATCGCATCAATCCAAATTAGCTATTGAACTGCTTCCTTAAATAAAGATTTCTCTATCACAACACATTTGTCCATAAGCGCCATGTATATAGTGTATCTCTCAGGTGAGCTCCTCTGCCTGCTCTAGGAAGTGGGTGCTACCATATTCTCCCGTGTATCATCCAAAAATCTGTGAGCCTCTTTGGTGCACTTTATTCCCTCTCTAGAAGATTATGCCTAAGTGGATGTCTTTTCTCCTGAATTCTCTGCAGGTGGTTGTTCCACATCAATTTAAGGCTTCTTAATCTTAGGAGCTAAAGGCTCCTCATTTGCATGTAGCTCAAGCTTCCTCTCGAGGGAAATTTTCATGCCTTCTCCTCAACCAATCTAACATCCCTGCAAACCACAGTCATCCTACTGGTCAGAAAGTACAGTCGATAGTTGTGAGGTGTATGAGTGTACCCCAAAAATATCCCCCACTCAATTTTCAGGTCAAGCTTCTTTTGTGCATCTTTAGTCACATGGCAATATACTGTTGACCCAAAAATCCTGAAGTGACCAACATCTGTCCTCTTACCAGAATAAGCCTTCTCTAGTGTCTTCATCTCAAGTATTTGATGTGGGCTACGGTTCTGAACATAGGCCATTGTGTTGCATGTCTCAGCCCACAAGTGTAGTGGTAGGCCTTGTTTATGCAACATCGTCCTTTTTACCCCTACTTTGCTTACGTTCTTCCTCTCATCCACCCCATTCTGCTTAGGGTTATGGGGTGTCATTAACTCCCATTTAATCTTTTCCACTACAACAAAGTTCTTAAACTCATTTGAGACATACTCACCATCATTATCACTGCGTAGAGCTTTCACCTTCTTGCCTGAATCTTTCTACACCAATGCCATTAAGGGAATTTTGAGGTATAAAATGGGCCTCATAAGAAAAATGTACAACCAAAATAAACTTTATAAGAACCGATAGGATTCAAGATCATGATGTGAACCATGGGGGATGATTCACCATTTTTGGAGTAAAAAAATAAAAAGTTTAAAAAATAATAAAATAGTAAAACTACATTTTCAACTCATATTTTCAACTTATCTCCCTAACATTTTACTCAAAATTCAAGTGGGAGTAATCATTGGATGTAAAATTTAATTCCCCATCTAAAGAGTACCCATATTGCATACTTTCGATGGACCTTGCTACACGAAAAATGAGAAATACATGAAAATATGTGATTGCAATCACAATTTTCATCTATTTCGCATTTTTCGTGTAGAAGGGTCTATAGGAAGTATGAAACATGGGTACTCCTTGGATGAGGAATTGAATTATGCATCCAACGAGTGTTTCCACTCAAAATTTGATTAAACCCATAGGGAGATAAGTTGAAAATACGAGTTGAAAAAATATTTTTTTGTTTTTTCGCTCTAAAGTTTTATGATGTAATCTAATATTATTTTATTATTTCCACTATTGTTTTATAATTTCCTTAGGAGGTCCATTCTAGACCTCAAAACTCACCTAATTTTTAAATTCACAAAACTTTGTGAAAGTTTGATCCTTTTTTTGCATGAAAAATATCGAGCATTTACGAGAATAGTCATCAACAAATATAACATAATACCTATGTTTGGCCATGGATGCAGTCAAGAATAATCCGCACACATCTAAATGGGATCTCTCTAGAATAGCCTATGCTCGACTATATTGGTCATGGAAGGAAGACTTGGTGTATTTTCTAGAAATACACCCCTTCCATGTATCAACCTTCTCAAGCATACCTTTGGGAAGAGTAGTAGAGATCTGTTGCAATATCTTCAAAGCCCCATGATGTAAGTGACCCAATCACCTGTGCCACAACTCAAAAACATCTTGGCTATATACCCTTTCTAATTTTTTGTTCAAAGCAACAACTCCTCTACCTCTAGCTTATATAGATTCTTCACTTGAATCCTTATCTTCTTTAATTGACCCGTGGCTATGTGTCGAAGGAATGTCCTTCCTTTCTAGAATATCACATCATAGCCTCTATCCTCAAGCATGGAAATGGATACCAAGTTCTATTTTAGCTCAAACACATACAAAAAATTCTTCAAGGTGAGAAAAACCCCATGCTCCCTCTGAAAAGTAATCGTTCCCAATCTAGTAAGACTACATTTGTCTTCGTCAACCATCTTGATATGTATCTCAAGATCTTTCTCCTCCAGGTTACTAAATAAATCTTTGTCACTAGTCATGTCAAATGGTTCTCGATAGTTTAAGTACCATACACTTCACATCATTAACGACGCCATGCATGCAATCAGGGATAAGTCCAGTTCGAATTCAGAGGCCAAAGCCTCACCTGCTCCTCCTCATCAAGACTTCTTCTTTGACTTCTTGAGTGGACAGTTTGTAGCAAGATGGCTCAGCTCATGACAATGAAAGCACCAAACTTTTATCATGCTTTTATTCTTACCTCCATGATAAGAATCCAATTTAGAATGGGAAGCCTTCCCTTTCCCCTTCTTAGCCTTAATTTCTACAGTACAATTATCTTCATCATCATTCTTTCATGAAGAGCCATCGTTGTTGTTCCTCCGGATCTCCTACTGAATCAAATCTGACCACAATCGTCCCAGATCTGGTAGCTTCTCCCAACCATCGACATTAATATGATAACTATACCAACTCTTTTGGAGTCCTAGAAGAGAAATACTAACCATATCATACTCAGGAATCACGATTCCAACACTTCCATGTTCATCATGACATTAAGTGAACTTGGTCAAGTATTTTGGGATAGTCTCGCCTTTTTCCTTTTTGTTTTTTTGAAGTTTGTCCTTTATTTCTAATTTCCTTTGGCCACTGATGTTATTATACAAGTCCATCAATGCTTTCCACATAGAATACAGACTTTCCTTGCCATGGATACTCGAGACAATGTGGTCTCGAACACCCTCAAGGATTATCCACTTCGCCTTCACCACACACTTCTTCCATTCGGTCAAATTCTATGCATCCGATGTTACTGAATTAGGAATTTATTGATCAATGAATTCCTTCAAGCCATTATCCTCTACCAAAACCGCCATTCTGTCCCTCTAGGCTATAAAATTTGAGCTACCTTCTAAGGCATACTCGAGCCATAGACCATAGAACGCCATCTGCCGATCCTGAAGTATGTATTACAAATTCTAATTTCAACTATAGTCCAAAACTCAAAACTTCAAAATCTCCTCTAGTATATTGTTCTCTGCTCCAATACCATGTAGAAAATCATGTAGATTCACAAGCTCATTCAATGCACTAAAGAAAGAGACAAGAATCTACTTCTACTTTCAACTAGTGGAAGCCAATAGATCGATGAAAACAATATGAACAAGAAGAAGACAAATAAATGGCACATAACACAAGATGTATTTGGGGAAAGAAACTCCTCAAAACCCCTCTATGTGTATTGTAAATATCATAAATATAAGTGAAGATACAAAGCTTGTTCTCACTAGAACAATTCCGCACAAGTATGCTCAACTCTCTCAGCTTACAAGCTATCTCTTGGCGAACACTTTATCAATTTTGCAGCTCTCCAAGATCCTAATCTCTTGCATAATTCCTAGGATGAATTTCCCATATTTAAAGGGAATTCATGCTTCCGAAACTGTTCAATCCAAACATAGGATCGATCTCTAATGCATGCATGATATTTACACTCCAGTAAATAATACCATTGATAGTACACTGTCCCTACACTCTAGTCTCAATTGGCTCTTTCTTTGAACTGACATGCATGAGTTTCTCATGAGGGAATCTATAGTTAACTTGAGTAGCACTAGTGGATGCATTAGTGCAACTATTTTACCTATTTCCCATAGACAGTCCTAAGCTGCAAAAACTACACCAGGAAACCAACTCAACTAGTCTTTAGGTTCAAGCTGGTCATTGAACTAGAGGGGCTTCCCTCAGTGGTTATGGGGTTTTGTTTAACATTGTTCACCTATCACTGAATAACATCCTTTGAAGCACAATGGCCAGATTTATGGTTTTAATTGAGGGTGTTTTACGATCAATGACAATATCTATCCATGATTAAAGGCCTCTCTCATAGGGTTCCTTCAAAACGTGTCAGCTTCCAACCTGACATAATGACTTAGCTTTTCAAGGATTATGATAGAAGAATGTAAGGAGATTCCTAATAATTAAGCAATGAGATAGACTTCTTAACAACTAGGGAAATTCGGATGCATGTAGAAGATTTCCATAGACCAACAAAATATATTCAAAGGAAACTGAAGGCCAAACCTAAACTAATATAAGAGGATTGATTTCAGACAAATAGTCAAATAAGCTAATATCCTTTAATGGCTATCAAAAGGTATAAAGAAAAAAGCAGTGAAAGAGGAGTTATCTTGGACAAACAGTCCAATAAGCTAACCTCTTTCTAAAGGTTTTGATTTTATTGGGGATTTCACAGAGATTAAGATTTAATCTACACTTACCCACACCTTGATATAAATGCTTTGAACATGTGTAGAAACAAGATATGAAATAGTTGAAAGACATGCTAGAAAACACAAAATTTAGTCCAAATAGAGCTGAAAGGCTTTCATTAGAAATACTATAATATAATCTCTTACAAAGTGAAGAGCCTTGGCATCGAAAGCCCACACATATTACTTCAATTGATGAAGTATTTATACGATTTCCTCACAAAATATCATGATAAACATACCAAGAGCTATTACAAATATACGAAAATTGTATTACAGAAATAAAACACAAATAAAGGTAACTAAAACTATTTGAAGAGTCTAGGTACTATCCTTGAGAATTTCTTCTGATACAGAAGAGAAATTTGAATTTGATTGCAACTCATATTTGATGAGGTGTCCTCCAAGTCACTAACTCTCTTTGAGCTTTTTCCTACCAAAATCCTTAAAAAAAGGGTCGTGTAATACCTTTGTTTCTCCCAAACTATAATATATTTTCGAAACTTGAGAGAGGTTTTCATGAACGATAATCTTGGAAACAAAAACCTCTTTCATTTTTTGAACATGCATTTCCACCTACTCAGAAACCACATTTTCAAGTATTGACTAAAAATAGGAAAATTCGGGAAAACATGCATGCAAAGATTCATCTGAATCTCCGAAGCCATAACCTATGTTACAAAACAAAGATATGTTTTTGTAAATTATAATCTGAGGAACATAAACCTCCTCCATTTTACCACAATTAATTTTTTATTATGAACAATATGTTCTAAGAAAAGGTGACTGAAACAGGAAATTTCTTGAAAAATATGCCTTTAAAGAATCATTAGCATCTCGTAAATCATAATAGTTGTTAGAAAATGAGAAAGGTTTTTGTACAAGAGGATGCTAGAAACAAAAACCTCTTTTAGTTTCTAAAAAAATCCATTCTCATTTGTTGGTAAGAAATTTTTGACATTACTATGTTGTATAGGGAGAAAACATTGTTTTGATGGACCATGAGATAGGCATATGACATGGAGGTAGGAGGTGACATGGAGGCACATGGTTGATGGTAAGGAAGTGGGGAATAGTGTGGAGACATAATAGGAGTGAATGAGGAGAAGGGATGCGGCAGGGAAGATGATGTGACTAGGGGTAAATAGGTGTTGGCAAGAAGTGATGTGTGAATGTTGGGGAGATAAGCGGATTTCGAAGTGGGGCGGGGGGGGTAAGTTGTTTTGAACGGAGGGGGTGTGAAATGATGGTAGGGTGCCACTTTAGGGTGGGGGTGGTGGCCATGAAACCAATTTTTGGATGAGGCCCCCACTCCCCCTGCATTAACATCTTCCAGCTGAGGACGGTACAAAATTTCCTCCCCACTGTTGATCTAGGTGGGGAAGATGTTAACCATGCAAAAGCGCCCGAAATTTTGTGAAAGCAACAAGATGTCTTGTCAATCCTTGATCTTAGGTAAAAAAAATCCAATTTAGACTTTATTACATCATTTAATCATGTTTAAATGCATCATTAACTAAATCAAAACTTAAATTTACATTTTTGAGGGTGCATTTACTCTTGCAGACCCATTTATTATTTTTAAACTACTAAAACCTATTATATCAACTAATTTGAATGAAATTTCTCTGATGATTTAATTTATTCCCTAATCTAAATAAATGAATTTTAAAATTGTTTGATCATAGATTTTAATCAAAACTAATCATGTTACAACATCACCAACTGATTGTTAGTCCTCTATTAGTTCCAAAAACAATTTTGAACTATTTTAACTGAACTTAACTTGGTAAATTGAGTGATCTAAATTCCAACTCAATTTAAACTCATACTAGACCCCTAAAACTTAAGGAGAACATATGCATGAATAAATAAAGACTTCCAACTCGAAATTCCTAAAGCGAATTAAGTTAATTAAAATTAATTAACTATTTACAAGTTGTTATGAGAATAGAATTCGATTTTAATTCTCAGCTTAATTCAAGGAAAAATTAAATTGGAATTTATTTTTTCTCAACACCACCTCTCAACAAGAAAGGGATTACTAACTATCTCGATCCTGTCTCTATGAAACTCTAATTTACATCTTGACAATGCCTTTCTCAAAATGTTAGCATCTTGCTCCTCCGTGGGAATGTACTCTAACAACATAATCCGCCTCAATACACAATCTCTGAGATGATGATATCAGATATCAATATGCTTGGACCGATCATGAAAAACCGAATTTTCAGAGAGTTTGATACAACTCTGATTATCGCAGTAAATCATAGTTGGATTCATCTGCTAACCAAAAAAACCAACCAGGATCTTCCTCATCCAGATTGGCCTCACATTCTACCTAAATTGCAACCTTGTACTATGCCTCTACTAAAATGAGTGCAACTGATCTCTGTTTCCTATTCTACCAAGAGACCGCCATTGACCCAATACTAAAGATCCCTCCTCATGTGCTCTTCCTATTGGATGGACTCCTTGCCAAATTTGCATTGATAAAACCTTGAAGCTTCACTCCCTCTGTCTATTTGTACCATAATCCATACTAAGAAGTGATCTTGTGGTATCTCAACACATAGTTTTATGCCTGCCAATAAAGCTTGATAGGCCTAACCATCGCTTGACTAAGCTGGTTAACATCATCGCACATATCCATTCATGTGTTCACCAAGTACATGAGTGAACCTACAAGCTTCCTATAAACCATAGCTTCCACTACTTCTCCTAAATTAGCATCCTCCTTTCTCCGGTTACCTGCTAGAGGAGTCTCCATGGTTGTGCTACTCTCCATGCAAAATCTCCTAAGTACGTCGAAACACATAAAACGCCCCATCTCCCTACCATACCCACATGCCAAGAAAGTGATGCATGAGCCCCATGTCCTTCATCTCAAACTCTCTTTCAAGGTCCTCCTTGCAAGACTTTATTTGTTGATCATCACCTGGAAGTATGAGATCATCAACATAAAGTATAATGATCAACAATTTACCTTCCACCACTATGTGGTATAGGTTTTCATCTGCTTCACTCTTTGTGAAGCCCAACCCAGTGAAGTAGTTATCTATCTTGGTGTACCAAGCATGGGGTTCTTTCTTCAGCCCATATAGTGCTCTCTTGAGTGATCACACATGCAGCTCACAGTCAAAGGTTTCAAAACTTCATGCTTCTCTATGTACACCTCTTCCTTGATCATGCCTTTAAGGAGGGCTCTCTTTACATCCATCTGATGTATCTTCCAACCCATTTGTGATGATAGTGCCAATATAGATCCGATTAATGTGTACCTTGGAACAGGAAAAAATGTCTCATCATAGCCAATCCCCTCTACCTATGAAAAGCCTTGGGACACAAATATAGCGTTATGCTTATCCACACTACCATCTACATCTTACTTTGCCTTGTAACGCTAATGGGTGCTCACCATTGACTTGTGCTCTGTTCTTGAGACCAGATTCCAAACACTTTTACGAACTATGGAGTCATACTCCTCCACCATGGTATCAACCCAACTGCTTTCTTAGAGGAAGATGGCTTTGTCACAACACATTCACCCATAAGAGCCATGTATCTAGTGTACCTCTCAAGTAACCTCCTCTACCTGTGCTGAGAAGTGGGTGCTAGCACATTATCCCATGCATCATCCACTAATCTCTTAGCCTCTCTAGTGTACTTTCTTCCTAATCCTAATGTAGCTCAAGCTCCCTCTCAAGGGAAAATCGCATGGTGTTCTCCTCATTGAATCTGACATCCCTGTGAACCATTTTCATCTTTTTGGTCAGAAAATACACCAAATAGTTGTGAGGTGTATCAATGTACCCTACAAATATCCTAAATTATATTGTTGGCTCAAGCTTCTTGCATGCATCTTTAGTCACATGGAAATAGACCGATGACCCACAAATCTTGAAGTGACCAACATCTAGCCTCTTACCAGAATAAACGTCCTCTAGTCTCTTCATTTGAAGTATTCGATGTGGGCTATAGTTCTGAAGATAAAACATTTTGTTGCATGCCTCATACCACAAGTGTAGTGGTAGGTTGTGATCATGCAAGATCACCCTTGCTACACCTACAATGCTTCTGTTCCTCCTCTTGGTAACCCCATTCTACTGAGGGTTATGGGGTGCCTTAAACTCTCATTTAATCCCTTCCTCTGCACAAAAGTTCTTAAACTTGCTTGAGACATATTCACCACAGTTATCACTCTGTAGAGCTTTAACCTTCTTGCATGACTCTTTTTCCACTAATGCTTTAAACTCACAAAACTTTGTGAAGGTTTGATCATTTTTCTGCGTGAAAAATATCCAACATTTATTAGAATAGTCATCAACAAATATAACATAATACCTATGTTTGGTCATGGATTTTGTCGACAATGGCCCACTCACATCTAAATTGACTCGACCTAGAATAACCTCTCCTTGAATGTCTCTGTTGTGAATGGAAGACTTGGCCTATTTTCCAAAAGTACACCCCTTTCATGTATCAAATTTCTCAAGCATACAGTTGGGAAGATCAGTAGAGATCTGTTGCAATATCTTCAAAGCCCCATGATGCAAGTAGCTAAATCACCTATGCCACAACTCGAAAACATCTTGAATTTTCACCCTTTCTATTTTTGTGCTCAAATAAGCACACTCCTCCACCTCTCACTTATAGATATTCTTCACTTAAATCCATATCTTCTTTACTTGATCCATGGCTATGTGTCGAAGGAATTGCTTTCCTTTCAGGAACATCACATCATAGCCTTTATCCTCAAGCATGATAATGGATACCAAGTTCTTCTTCAGCCTGAGCACATACATAACACTCTTTAAGGTGAGTGGATGCCCATGCTCTCTCTGAAAATTAATTATGCCCAATCAAGTAACACTATATTTCCCTTCATCACCCATCTCTATATGCATCTGGATATATTTCTCCTCCAGGTTATTGAATAACTCTTTGTCGCCAGTCATGTGGAATGAAGCTCCACTGTCTAAGTATCATATACTTCCCATCATTACTGACACCATGCATGCAATGAGGGAAAATTCCAATTCGAATTACGAGACCAAAGGCTCACCTGAATCTTCTCCCAAGGACTTCTTCTTGGACTTCTTGAGTGCACAATTTTTAGCAAAACGACCGAACTCATGAAAATGAAAGCACTTAAATTTTGCAATGTATTTCTTCTTACCTCCATGATAAGAATCTAATTTAGAATTGGAATGTTTCCATTTCCACTTCTTTGCCTTAATCGCTAAGGCACAATTATCTTCATCATCAATCTTTTATGAAGAGCCATCCATGGTGTTCCTATTGATCTCCTCCTACATCAAATATGACCACGATCATTCCCAATTTGGCAGCTTCTCCAAAACATATTCAAAGTCCTGATAACTATGACAACTCTTTGGGAGTCCTAGAAGGGAAAGGATCACAATATCATCCTTGGCGATCATGATTTGAACACTTCTAAGTTCATATGGACATTGAGTGAACTTGGTCAATTATTTTGGAATAGTCTTGCCTTTCTCCATTTTGATTTTTTGACTTTGTCCTTTAGTGCCAATTTCCTTTCGTAACTATTATTTGGAGACAAGTCTACCAATGTTTTCTACATAGCAAACAAGTTTTCCTTGCCATGGATACTCGAGACAATGTAGTCTCAAACCCCCTCAAGGATTATTCGCCTCTCCTTCGCCAAACACTTCTTCCATTCAGCCAAATTATGTGCATCCGCTACTATTGGCTTAGGAATTTCTTAATCAATGAATTCCTCAAAGCCATTATCCTCTCGCAGATCTTCCATTCTGTCCCTCTAGGCTATAAAATTAGAGTTTCCTTCCAAGGCATACTCGAGCCGCGAACAGTAGAACACCTTATACGATCTTGAAGTATGTATTGAAAATTTGAATTGCACATGTAACCCAAAAAACAAAACTTCAAAATATCCTCTATTATATTGTTCTCTACTCTGATACCATGTAGAAAATCCTGTATATTCACAAGCTCATTAAATGTAGTAAAGAAAAATACCATAATCTACTTCTACTTTCAACCAGTAGAAGACAATAGATCCATGAAAACAATATGAGCAAGAAGAAGATAAATCAATTTCAAATAACAGAAGATGTATCTGGGGAGAGCCACTACGCAAAACCCTATTATCTGTTTTGCATATATTAGAAATATGAGTGAGGATACAAAGCTTGTTCTCACTAGAAAAATTTCACACAAGTATGCTCAACTCTCTTATCTCACAAGCTAGCTCTTGGCCAACACTTAGCCAATTATAAAGATCTCCAAGCTCCTAATATCTTTAATAATTCCAAGGATGAATGAGTCATATTTAAAGGGAATTCATGCTTCCAAAACTACGCAATCCAAACATAGTATCAATCTCTGATGCATGCATGATATTTACACTCCGATAAATAATACCACTGATAGTACATTGTCCCTGCACTCTAGTCTCAACTGGGTCTTTCTCTGAACTGACATGCATGAGTTTCTCGTGGGGGAATTTTTAGTTAACAGTAGTAGCACTAAAGGATGAATTAGTGCACCAACTAAATGTTAGTCCTATATTAGTTCTAAACACAATTTAGAACTAATTTAACTGAACTTAACTTCGTAAACTCAATGATCTAATTTCCAACTCAATTTAAACTCATATTGGACCCCTAAAACTTAGGGAGAACATGTACATGACTATAGAAAGACTTCCAACTCAAAATTGCTAATCTAATTAAGTTAATTAAACTTAATTAACTATTTACAAGTTGCTATGAGAATAGAATTCAATTTTAATTCTCAGTTTAATTCAAGGAAAAATTAAACTTAAATATCTTGTTGCCATTTCTCAACACTCCCTCTCAACAAGAAAGGGATTATTAACTACCCTGATCCTGTTTATGTGAAACTAGAATTTACATATTGGCAATGCCTTTGTAAAAATATCAACATCTTTCTTGTCCATGGAATGTACTTTAACAACATAATCCACCTCAATACACAATCTCTGAGATGATGATATCGGATATCAATATGCTTGGACCAATCATGAAAAACTAGATATTCAGAGAGTTTAATACAACTCTAATTATTGCAGTAAATCATAGTTGGATCTTTCTGCTGGCCAAGAAATCTAGCTAGCATCTTCCTCATCTCAATGGCCTCACATGTTGCCTGACTCACAATAGTGTACTTTTCCTCTGCCGAACTAAGTGCAACCGATCTTTTCTTACTATTGTACAATGAAATAGCCACTGACCCAATACTGAAGATCCATCCTAATGTGATCTTCTTGTTGGATGGACGCCCTACCCAATCTGCATTGGTGAAGCCTTAAATATTCATTCCCTCTATCCTTTTGTACCATAATCCATACATAGTAGTGTCATTGAGGTATCTGCACACATGCTTTTCCACCTTCCAATACAACTTGGTTGGCCTAAACATAACTTGACTAAGATGGTTCACCAAGTACATGAGTAAACCCACAAGCTTCCTATAAATAATAACTTCCACTCCTTCCTCCAGTTACCTACTAGAGGAGTCTCCATGGATTTGCTGCTCTCTATGTAGAACCCTTTGAGTATCTCGTTGGCATATTTTCCTTGAGCCACAAACAACTCTTGATCTCCCTACCATACCTCCATGCCAGGAAGGTAATGCATGAGCTCCATGTTCTTCATCTGAAACTCTCTTGCAAGGTCCTCCTTGGAAGACTTGATCAGTTGATCATCACCTGTTAGTATGTGTTCATCACCACAAAGTACATTACTCAACAGTTTACCTTAAACCACTATGTGGTACAATTTTGCATCTACTTCACTCTTCGTGAAGCCCAACCTAGTGAAGTAGTTATCTATCATGGTGTACCAAGCACGGCGTGCTTGCTTCAGCCCATGCAATACTCTTTGGACCCCGCACACATGCGACTCATGGTCAAAGGTTTGAAAACATTTAGAATAATCTTTGTAAACCTCTTCCTCAATCATGCTATTAAGGAAGGTTTTCCTTAAATCCATCTAATGTATCTTCCAACTCATTTGTGCTGATAGTGCCAATATATATCTTATTGACGAGTACCTTGCAACAGGAGAAATTTTTTCATTATAGTCAATCCCTTCTACCTGTGAAAAGCCATGCACCACAAATCTAGCCTTATGCTTTTCCACACTACCATCTACAGCTTGCTTTACCTTGTAAAGCCAACGAGAGCTCACCATTGACATGTCCTCAAGTCTCAAGACCACATCCTAAACATTGTTACGAGCTATGGAGTCACACTCCTCCACCATGGTATCAACCCAAACTGGCTCATGCACTACTTCCTTAAAGGAATTTGGCTCTGTCACAACACATTCTCCCATAAGAGCCATGTATCCAATGTACCTCCTAGGTGACCTCCTCTATGTGTGCTAAGAAGTGGGTTCTCCCACATCCTCTCATGCATGATCCAAAAATCTATTAACCTCTCTAGTTTGCTTTCTTCCCTCTTTGAAAGACATGCTTGAATGGATGTCTCTACTCTCAAATCCTCTACATGTGGCTACTCCACATCAATTTTAGGCTCCTCAATATTATGAGCTAAAATCTCTTCATCCACATCTAGCTCAAGCTACCTCTGAAGGGAAACTGACATGGCCTTCTCCTCATTGAATCTAACATCCTTGTGAACCACGGTCATTATGCTGGTTGGCAAGTACACTTGATAGTTGTGAGGTGTCTCAGTGTACTCCACAAATATCTGAAACTCTACGATCATCTTAACCATATTCTATGCATCTTTAGTCACATGGAAATATACCAATGACCTAAAAATCCTGAAGTGACCAACATTTGGCCTCATACCAGAATAAGCCTCATCTGGTGTGTTCAACTGAAGTATCTGATTTGGGCTATGTTTCTTAACATAAAATGCTATGTTGCATGCCTCATCCCACAAGTATAGTGGTAGGTCCTGATCATGCAACATCACCCATGCTTCCCCTGCTATGCTTATGTTGTTCCTCTTGGCCACCCCATTCTTCTGAGGGTTATGGGGTTTTGTCAACTCCCGTTTAATCCCTTCTACTACATATAAGTTCTTAAACTCATTTGAGACATACTCACCACCATTATCACTCCATAGAGCTTTAACCTTCTATCCCAACTCTTTCTCCACCAATGCTTTAAACTCATAAAACTTCATGAAAATTTGATCCTTTTTCTGTATGAAAAATATCCAACATTTATGAGAACAATCATAAACAAATATAACATAATACCTGTCTTTGGTCATGGATGTTGTCGAGAATGGTCCACACATATCTGAATGGACTTGCTCTAGAATAGCCTCTACTCAAATGTCTCTGTCGTGAAAGTAAGACTTGGTGTATTTTTCCAAAGTACAGACCTTGCATGTATCAACTTGCTTATGCGTACCTTTGGGAATAATAGTAGTGTTATATTATAATATCTTCAATGCCCCATGATTCAAGTGGCCCAATCACCTATGCCACAGATCACTAATGTCTCGGATCTCCACCCTTTCTACTTTTGTGCTCAAAGAAGCACACTCCTCTACCTCCAGATTATAGAGATTCTTCACCCGAATCCTATCTTCTTTACTTGACTTGTGGGTATGTGTCGAAGGAGCTCCTTTCCTTTCAAGAAGATCACATCGTAGCCTCTATCCTCAAGCATGACAACAAATACCATGTTCTTCTTCAGCTTAGGCAAATACATAACATTTTTCAAGGTGAGTGGAGCCCCATTCTCCCTCTAAAAATTAATCGTGCCTAATCTAGTAACACTATACTTCCTGTCATGACCCATCTAAATATGCATCTCAGGATCTTTGTCCTCCAGGTTACTGAATAGCTCTGTGTCGCCATCCATGTGGAATGAATCTCCATTGTCTAAGTACCATACACTTTCCAGCATTAATGACACCATTCATGCAATGAAAGTAAAGTCCAATTCGAATTGAGAGGCCTGTTACACTAAAAAATGTCACCATGGCTATTTACAGTTAGTATGGCTCTATCAACAGTCATGCTATCCTCCTGGGCAAGTCTTATGCCTCTGCTCTCCATGTCAAACTCCAAAAAGAGAGAAAGTCTTTACAAATGTATTTATCTCTGGGTACGCAGGTTCTCTCAACCTTACCTGCGGGTACGCACCCAATGTTCACAAAAGCTGCATCTTTGGACGCTCTGTATGTAAAGGGGCAGGTGCGTCCCCCTGTAAAGGTCAAAATGTGCAATTTTCATCTTTAAAATGTTATTTGTGGTCATTTCTAGAGCATTCTAGAAGGTTGTTCGACGTGTATTGAGCGCCTCCAGATGGTTCATGCACCCCTACCAAAGAGGAACTTATCCCATCAATAAGGGAGCTATCCCATCCAAAGAGGGGATTATCCCATTGATGGTGGACCTGATTAACCTCCTCTTGAGAACTATAAATACAGGCATTGGGCCAGAAGGAAGGGAGGTTGGAAGCTATACATTTCTATGGGTAGATGCTGCTGGAATTACGACTCCCATTTAGAAGCTTGTGAGGAGAGATTGCCATCTTTGCTTGTTCTATTTGGAAGTGGGTGAGCTTTGTCAAAGTAAAGGAGAACTGTTGATGGACCCTGGAAGGGACTTGCACAACACCAAGGCTCAGGTTGTATTTGCTCCTTTTGTTACCTATTAATGCAAATGAGTCCATTCTTCTCAATAACTTGTTATTTATGAGTTGTTTCATGTACTCCTTGGTCTATGTGTTAAATATGTTTTATTCTATGAGATTATCAAGTGCTATTTAATCATTTGTTTGTTAGTGGATGCAGGTTTCAAAGTGAAGGAGGAGATCATCTGGATCAGCGGAGCTGGACTGCTACAACAGCGTGGGACTACAGGTAGGATCTAAACACTTGATTTCTTATATAGTAAAAGCATGTTTAGAGAAGGATTGCTCTTGTTTGTCTTGTTTGTCACTAGAGAGTCTTAGGCTCCTAGGGAGGTTGGTTGTGTCCGCACAATCGACTCTTTCCGCCTGACAAATTGGCAACTCCGCTGGGGACTCCATTGATGTGAAAGTCTTTTCCTTTGTATGAACTTTGCTCTGAGAAAATTGGTTTATTTTTCTGGTTTTTGGCTCTGTGACTTTGTTTTTGGGTGGGCTAGCTTAGGGTTAGATTCATTTTAGTTTTTCTTGAATTTTCCAGTAGGACGCACCCTCTGAGTATTGCACAGTGCGTCCCTGGACGCACTGTCGCTGTGTGCACAGAGCGGGCCCGCACCTGTTTTAACGGGTTGCCTGCGTCCCCTGCTAAAATTTGAGAAAATTCCATTTTTTGCATTTTTTCTCTTAGATTTTGCTTTTTCTTAGTTTTTACTGCCCAGATCCATTAGTCTCTTGTCAAAGATCTTCACCTGAACTTGTTTCGATAGCATTGAGTGTTTTAGTGGATTTCATAGAAGTTTAAGCCCTAGGGTTTGATTTTTGAGTAGGTCTTGTAGTGACTTTGACGGTAGAAGTTGTCAAGCCTTAGATCTCTCTGGTTTTGTCAGCGTTCTTAGAAGTCGGACCTGTCATAAAGTCTACCTGTGAGAGAAACTTACCTTTGATTGGTCTCTTGGGCAAATTTCGAAGTGCTTGTTGATTAAGTCTTGAATTCCATTTTACAAAAAGAACAAAAAGATTTGAGTTTTGTTTTGACTAGTCTTTTGATTCTGCATTAGCTGGTCCTTGATTTGATTTTGGTCAAGTAAAACAACCTAGAATCATCCTTGTAGGCTTTTGCCTCGTTAGGTTTGCTTAGAGTAAATTTCTTTTGATTTGCTTGTGAGTGAAGTTTTCATAGATTTTATAGCTTTTGAGATTGATTTTTGTTAAAATAGATTTATATGCTTTATTAAAAGAGAAAATACAAAAACATCTCCTTTGAAAAGTTTTGTTTCAAGTAGCTTTGAAGAATTTTGAAAGAAAAAGAGTTTTTCGTGCACGTAAGGAGTGGTCATGTTTGTATGCTTGGAAAGATAAAGAGAATTGTTTCTTTGATTGTTTTTACTAAGAAAGTTGTTTTCTATAAAATTTGCATCTCTCAACTCTCTTAGTTAGGAATTTCATTGAAAAAGGAAAGTAGCGTAAATCATCTTAGGTGCATCTTTGTAGTGGTTTGAGTCGAGTCTACACACCATTGGTTTCACTTCCGCTACCTTTTGTCTTTAAGAAAAACCATAAAATTAACGCTTAAAGTAAAATCGACGTAGTAACTTTTATTTACTAGGGCTCTGAAACACCAATTTAGATCAGGCTAGTGTCTTGGAGTAGGTGAGTAATTAACTCTCCAAGACAACAAAACCAAACAAGTAGCTTATCTTGTGATAGAATAAATCCAATTGTCTCATTTGTACTCTGGGAAAGCTCCTCTTAAAGGAGAAGCACGAGCTCGTGTCCGAACCAGTGAGGGGATCAATCCCCCCTCGTTGGGAACGACGCCAGACACGCACGTATTACAAACGGTAAACCTCGGATTAACCATTGTCGAGGAGCCAGGGGTCACTTGTCGGTAAACCTTGGATTATTGTCAAGGAGCCGGCAAGGGGATTGAGCTTGATACTCTGCCCTTGCGTGCTGTCGGAGTGTAGACTGTTCCCCCAGGTGCATTTGTTGCGGTTGGTAACCTTAGTGACCATTATCTTTAGGATTCTACCGAGGTGACGGTGGAGGGAAGATCCCACTGTACCTGGAGCAGACGTCGGCTAGACTCACTTGGATTTTCCGGGGGGTTCACTTCACTCGAGACGGTTAAAGTGGAGGAACTTGTGCCGGTCTATTCATTAAGCAGGTTGCCGGGGTAACTGTTCCACCCGCCACTTCTGTACTGAATCCGACGATGTTGGGCTTCATCACCAACTAGCGCTTTCGGTCTGGAAGGCTACTGTTTGTGCTTGGTTTGACGCCCTAGATTCTTTAGGCGTGTGATTCAAATTTGTTTGGTTCTTTAGAGACTTTAGGTGGTTTGATTTGAAATTTTACTTTGTTTTCGTGTGTAGTAGTTAAAAGTTTTTAGCTGTGGCGGAATTACCGAGACAGTCCCGTAGACTTCGGGGCCAGTCTCCTGAAGTTGTTTCTGTGGCCGAATTGTTGAGAAGATCCCGTAGACTTAGGGGATCACCTCCTCGAGACGACCCCGGTAATCTAGAAGGTTTAAAGGTCCTTGTAACTCCTCCTAGTGGCAGTAGAGTAGGTTCACCTGAAGAAGGAGAATCTTCCTTGGTAGTCCATTCAGATTACCAAGGCTTAGAGACAGGTTATAATCCCGAAGCTGTTACAGTTTCTGAGCTTGTTGGTAGTTTTTCGTCTGCTAGTGATACAGGCGAAGAACCTGAAATATCTGAACCTGTTACTCCGACTTCTAGTGTTCCAGATTCACCGAGAATAGAACGAGTTATCACCGAAAATCTTCCTACTGGTTTGATTGCTATTGAAGAACTTGCTCCAGAGGAAGAAATAGGCGTCTCTAACCTTGAAGATCAACTTACTATTGATCTAAGGGAGCGTGAATCTATCTTTTACAGTCCTCCTAGAAGTACTACTTGGTACCTTTCGTTAACCAATTTGTTAGACAACTCAGGGGTAGGTTTTTCTACACCTCGTACTCCTTTTCCACCTGGAGGTATTTATACTCCTGTAAATATGTCTGGTCAGTCGTCCGTGTTTACTCAAAGTCCTGAATCTTTCTTACACGGCGGTCCTTCTGTTCCCACCGGGTATCAATCACTTTCTGGTACCTTTGCGGGGGCATCTCCTCAACCCATTGATCATGGGTTATTAGCTGGAAACAATGGTAATATACCATTGGGTGTAGGAGACATTTACATGATGTCAGGTTCAGTTCCCGTTTCCCAACCTCAAGGTGGCCAATTACCGCCTGGGGGGCAGCCTCAGTTAACGCCTGGGGGGCAACCTCAAGGTACACCATTCGTGTCTGGGGGGCAACCTCAAGGTCAGTATGTACCTATGGTGCAATACATGCCTCAAGGTCAACCCCAGCCTCAATATGTACCCCAGGGTCAACCTCAGTATCAATATCAACCTCAAGGATGGCAACCTCAAGGATGGCAACCTCAAGGATGGCAACCCCAAGGGTATCAACCCCAAGGGTATCAACCTCAAGGGTATCAACCTCAAGGTCAAGGTCAACCCCAGTATCCGTATTTACCTCAAGGTTATCAACCTCAAGGTCAATACTCAAGTCAAGGTTATCAACCACCTCAAGGTCAGTCATATGTTCCAAGTATGGGAACTGCACCTTACAATTATCAATCCTATCCTCAATCCGGTTATGGATCTCAGTATCCTCAACCTGTTACGGGTCAATACCCTGGAATGTTAGTGTGGGATCCATCACAGGGTCAACAGGTGTTGCAGCCAAGTATACAGTTGGTACCTCAAGCTGGACAACCCGTAGTTTCTGGTCCACCCCAGCAACCGCAACCTGTCCAGTCAAATGTTCAAACTTCTGTAACTTCGGTAGTTACTCAGCCGCCAATTGCACCTAGTACTCCATCTCAAACGGCTGCTGCAACTACCGCCACATCTACCATACTTACTTCTGGAGTATCGACAGCTCCGGTTTCTACTGTCTCTGTAACCACTCCTCAGACATCTTTACCGTTGTCTGGATCTACGATTCAAACCACGGTCCAGATGCCTACAGGTCAGCCTGGTATAAGTACGGTTGTCACTACTCAACCTCAATTTGTTCAACCACCGTACCAGGGACAGTACCAACCTGGGCAAGCTGTCCAACAACCGGTTTACCAGTATCAACCGTATCCTGGGTACACTTATCAACAACCTCAACAACCCCAGTACGGTCCGGTTAATCCTGGTTTTCCAGGAGGATATAATATCCCAAATGCGACTCCTGTTCCTAGTTATCCTGGATATCCTCCTCCTGGGACTGGTCTTGTGACCCAGAGTTTTAGAGATCCTAACCGGCAGTTACCGTTTATCGCAACTTTGGATTTACCAGACTTGACGCGCCTAACGAACGATCCAATTCAATATCTTCAGTTCTGGCCGCCAATGCCAAATAAGTTGCCCAGTGATATACCCAAGTTCGAAGGTAAGTCTGGAGAGGATCCGTCCAATCATGTGATGACTTACCACCTCTGGTGTGCTTCAAATTCTATCTCGGATGATTCGATCCGCTTACGTCTTTTCCAGCGTACACTCATTGGTCTCGCGGCCAAGTGGTACATTGAGTTACCACGGGCCTCTTTTTACAATTTTAGCCAGTTAGCTACCTCGTTCTTAACTCACTTTCAGTTGCCGGTCAGATACGATAACGGCACGGAGTTATTAACTTCACTAAAACAATCGACGTCCACGTATATTTCTGATCACATTCATGAGTGGAGACGTCGAAGAAGGCTAGTGAAAGTTTTTATCCCGGACCAAATCTTAGCTGAATGGTTTGTTAAATCATTATTACCGAAGATTACTGAAGATGTAGCTAAGGCCGGAGTAGTTACTGAGGAGCAAGTCATTGCTCAGGCGCAATACCTTGACTTAGTTTACACTCAGTCGGGTACGTTACACGAGAAGATTCCGGATCTTCCAAAATCGAATCAAATCGCTGCTGCTCCTTCGGGATCTCATGCCGCTGATGGTATGATTGGTATCGTGAATACAAAGAGCAAGAAGAAGTCTTCCAAGGCTTCAACTACTCCTATTATCACTTTGCCTGATTCCCCGACAGGAGAGTCTTCTCCTGAACTTACCGCCGATATTCACGCTGTAGAGTCATCTACGGCCAAATCAAAAAACGGTGGAAAGAAGAAAGGAAAGAAGAAGGCTAAAGCAGACAAGGCTCCGAAGGAGAAAACGGAAAAGTCGGAAACCAATGACGAAAAGCGCAAACCTCGATATCCTTGTCTTATTTGTGAAGAGGATCATTTTACGAGAGATTGCCCTCATCGGGCCGAGGTTGTGAAAATAGTCAAAGGTTCTCCCACTCCTGCTGTGTTAAAAAATCCATTTCCAGAGCAGGAGAATAAGATGATAGGTTCTTCCTCGAATGCCAGTGAAGAACCCATTTTGATGATGTCTCATGTGAGGATTGCGACTCGATCGCAAGATTATGGTAGTAAGAATCCTGTTGATGGTAAGGAAGCAGAATCTTCTCACTCTAACCCATCAACCTCAGCTCCTGGTTCCGATCCACTACAGATCGAAAAACCTAACCCGGACTTAGTAATTAAACCGCCCGCCAAGGGTGTACTTCGAAGGTCTGCTTTCAATCCACATGCGAGAGCGGCCCAGAATTACAACATTGTTGAGGACTTAGCTGTTTCACCCTCAGCAATGTCGGCGTTAGAAGTGCTGCAATCATGCCCAGCACAACGAAAATTACTTTTGTCGGCTATCGGAGCTGTTGATGTTCAGGACCCGAACCTGATAATCTTCGATCTAGAAAATAGTACACCGCGTCTCCCCCATCAAATGGCTTTCCAAATTCCAGTGATAGTCAAAAACAGGCCTATTCATCGGACTGTGATTGATGAGGGAGCTTCTACGTGTATTATGTCGATTCAATGTTGGAGATCGCTTGGTTCTCCTTCGTTGAACCAATCCCCCACCATCCTTAAGGCCTTTGATGGCCGTGGGTTCCGTCCGTTTGGTATTCTACAGGAATTGCCTATAGGGGTAGAAGGTAAAACCGTTAGTCTGGATGTGGAAGTGGTTGATGCCCCTCTAGACTACAACCTTCTTTTGGGTCGAAGTTGGTCATATGCTATGACAGCGGTCGTTTCATCGGTCTTCAGAATAATTAAGTTTCCACATAACGGTAAGATCGTGACTATTGATCAGCTGACATACTTTTCATCCGACCCAGCCTCTTCAGAGAGTATCCAGCATGTCGGTAAGACGACAATCCCTTATAGGGACGTTGGCGTAGGTTTAGTTAAAGATTCCGGTTTACTGGGAACTTTTCCTTTCCCTCCAATCAACGCAGACCCTTCATTTGCATCAATTCATATGATTACATCAGAAAACATTATTTATGATGATCCTTGGATTGTCCCATCTGAATCTGAGATAGACTCATTCGGTGATGCTATGCCTTTGAGTCCATATGAAATTGCTTATGAAGCTGTCATGTCTTTTACCGACTCGCGTTCAACCGAAATCGACCAAATGAATGTGGTCAGTGAAGAATCACTTTTCACCTCAACCTTAGAACGGATAGCGTTTCCCGAAGTCGTGTCATCTGACGAACAACTTCGCGAAATCCTAAGTGTAGACGATCTACCATGGGAAGATCTCCATCACAGATCTTCGTTTTTACCTAAGGATGATGCTTTGAAAATGATTTTTCATCTATCTTTACCGCTGAATATGTCAAAGACGCTCAGAATCCAACGAAACATTCTGATTCAGAGTTGAATTTAGGGAATATTTCTCGTACTATTCCCATTGATATTTCAGTGAAGCCCGGAATTGAGGAGAACATTCATATAGGTGCCGCATGTACAGAAGATGAAATCCAAACTTACAAGGCCCTATTCCAAGAATTCCGCGATGTGTTTGCCTGGTCTTACGAGGAAATGCCGGGAATCGATCCTGCCATTGTTGTTCATGAAATAAAGACCTACCCGGATGCTAAACCCGTCCGGCAACGGTTGCGTCAGATTCACCCTCGGAAAGCGGCTGCGATTAAAGCAGAAGTCGAAAAGCTGTTGAAAGCAGGTTTCATTTATCCGATCCCGTTAACGGATTGGGTATCGAATATTGTTCCGGTCAACAAGAAACAAGGAACAATAAGAATCTGTATCGACTATAGGGATATAAATCGAGCTTGTCCAAAAGACAACTATCCTACGCCTTATATCGATCAAATTATTGATGATTGTGCCGGAAGTGAAATGTTTTCCTTTATGGATGGTTTTTCGGGCTATAATCAAATCAATATTCTACCTGCCGACCAACCAAAAACGGCATTCATTTGTCCATGGGGGACATTTGCTTATTGCAAATTACCTTTTGGGCTTAAGAATGCCGGGGCCACTTTTCAACGGGCGATGTCTTATGCATTTCATGACATCAAGCACATTGTGCAACCGTACCTCGATGATTTGCCTGCTCATTCTTTACATCGAGCTGATCACCTTGTCCACTTACGAGCAATCTTTATGAGGTGTAGGCATTATCGAATTCGGTTGAATCCCCACAAGTGTGTTTTCTGTATAGAAACAGGTCGATTGCTGGGATTTGTTGTTTCAAAAGCCGGCATTCGCGTCGATCCCTCGAAGGTCGAAGCTATCATCAAATTGCCTCCTCCTTCGAGTTTGCGCCAACTCCAAAGTTTGCAAGGGAAAGCGAACTTTTTACGCCGATTCATTCCAAACTACGCCGAGGTCACTAAAGGTTTTACACGGTTGTTGAAACAGAACGCTCAATTCTTTTGGGACGAGATTGCCCAACAATCTTTTGATGCACTTAAACACGCGTTGACCCATGCACCGTTGTTGCATCCTCCCAACTACAACCAGGACTACTTCTTATACCTCGCAGCTTCGCATTCCACCATTGGAATGGTGTTAGTTCAAGAAGATGAATTCGGAGCGGAACATGTGATATATTATCTTAGTAGGACCTTAAATCCCACTGAGCTAAAATATTCGCATGTGGAGAAATTGGCCCTGGCAGCCGTTCAAGCTGTCCAGCGTTTTCGTCACTACATTCTTCTCCGTAAAACTACAGTTATTTCGGATTGCAACCCTATGATTTATATTTTGACAAAACAACTGCTAGGGGGCAAGTACTCTAAATGGATCGTTATCCTGCAAGAGTTCGACTTGGAGTTCGAGAAGTCCAAGTCTAAGAAATCCTTAGTTTTTGCGGAATTGATGTGTGATTTCCCGCGTGCTGACACAGAGACTGTGGCAGAGGAGTCCATTGCGGACGAATCTTTGTTTCTTATCAGTACTTTAGATCCGTGGTACGGGGATATAATCATCTATCTCCAAACCCAAACCTTTCGGCCTGAAGCTTCAAAGTCGGAACGTCGAAAAATTCGGTTTCAATCCCAGCAATACAAAATTATTGGAGATACACTTTATCGCCGGGGGGCAGACTTAGTTTTTCGACGTTGTTTAACTCACGAAGAGGCTGAGAGGGTTTTGAATGATTGTCACTCTGGAGCATGTGGCGGTCATATGTCTGGGTATGCCACAGCTCAGAAGGTGTTGCGCGCTGGCTATTTCTGGCCATCTATGTTTAAAGATTGTATCATTGCAGTCCGGAAGTGCCACAACTGTCAAGTGTTTGATCGCAAGATGCGCGCACCACCTGCTCCTCTCCACCCTATAATTGCCGTTGGTCCATTCGCCAAATGGGGTATCGATTTTATTACTTGTAACCCTCACTCGGCCGGGGGGCATGCGTATATCATCCTCGCGGTTGATTATTTTACTAAATGGGCCGAGGCGATGCCTACATTCGACGCAAGCGGCAAAACAGCTGCAGTTTTCGTATTCAATCATATTATAACTAGGTTTGGTGTCCCACAAGCAATCATTACTGACCATGGGAGCCATTTTCGAAACATCATGATGACTGAGCTTACAAGCCAGCTTGGTTTGCGCCACGATAGCTCTACTCCTTATTATCCGCAAGCCAACGGTTTGGTTGAGTCTATCAACAAAGTTCTGGTTATCATGATCCGACGAACCATTGGTATTCATCGGTCGAATTGGCACAACATGTTATTTTCAGCGCTATGGGCATACCGAACCTCAGTGAAAACTTCAACAGGGTTCACTCCTTTCCAGCTAGTTTATGGCTTGGAAGCTGTGTTACCCATTGAATGCGAAATCCCATCACTTCAAATGGCTGTCGAATTACTTCCAGCTACTTCCGAAGAGGAGAAACGTTTATTATACTTAGCTAAATTAGATGAGACTCGACGTGACGCTGCATTGGCAATCGAGACTCACGCGAAGCGAATGAAAGCTCAGTATGATAGAAATGTGACCCCTCGAAGTTTTTCGGAGGGAGACCTAGTGCTATTATATGATCAAGCTAACGATAAGCTAGGTGCTGGAAAATTCGTTCCTATGTGGCATGGACCCTACATTGTAAAGCGAAAGCTAGCAAAAGGGGCTTATGAGCTGGTAGATTTTGATGGGGACTCTTTGGGTAAACCCAGAAATGGACTTTACCTAAAGAGGTATTATGCTTAAATGGTGGGTATGGAGAATTTTTAGTTAGGTTAGGTTTTCTTTCTAGCTAGTATGTTTGTTAGTTTAGTCAGTGTGCTTAGCTTAGAGAGTGTGTTTTTCGTCGTTATTCTGGCTTATCTTGGTTTTACTCTTGATATTGCAGATGTCGACGCCTCTCCAAACATACATTGGATTTGCTGATGGTGCTTGTCGTAGTACACGGAATATCTCTTCCGCAGCTTGGGTTATCTATTCGCCCTCTGACGAGTTAGTTTCTATGCATGGGGTAAGCCTCGGTCAAACAACGAACAACATTGCAGAATACAGTGCAGTGGTTGAATTATTATCCGAATCTATTTCATTTGGAATTCGACGTTTGATAGTGAGGTTAGATTCTGAACTTGTTGTATTACAGCTTAATAGAGTATATGCCATTAGAAATCCTGTGTTATTAAGGTTGTTTTTGAGAGTGCGTCTCTTGGAACGTGAATTTGATTACATTGAATATCAGCATATTCCAAGGTCTTTAAATACATTAGCAGATGCAATTGCTTCTCGAATGTTGGACAGACATTTACGATAATCATGCAAGTAAATTTAAAAACATTTCATCACATATGTTAAACAAGATAAGCCGGTAATAGTGATATATATATAGATAGGAGTGTGTCAAAAAATATACATCGTCTTCGATCATAGGTTGAAAAACACCTTATGATCGGCAAAAATGATAAGTACAAAAAGCCAAAATGTCACATGTGTCTACAAAAGTGACTAGCCAATCACTGGTGGTGCTCCCTATACGACACCACTGCACGGGCTACCTTACACAAAAATCTCCTAAACGGTCCAGGGACTGCGACTACATAGCGCTGAAGTCTGATAGGAATATCATCTATGGTAGTCTCAGGTATATCCACCGTCAGACGCTCTAGATCCTGCTCCAACTCAGCTAGTGACTCTGCAGCCGCGTCCTGTGGGGCCGGTACCGGTGCAACTGGATGTCTCCTCTCAAAAGGCCGGAGGTTGGCTGGGCGCTGTGGACCAACATCTGCATTTTGAAAATTTTTACTGTCAGTTTTGAGACGATATATATAAAAAAACAAAAAAAATATATAATTTGAAAACTTGTGAAAAATAAAGTACCTCTGTCGTCCCATTGTTCTCCCTGTGGAAGAACCATGTCCGGATCACCTCGAAAATCTACTCCGGCATACGGAAAGTCCTGGATCGAAAAAACCTGGTCCTCTAACCAGTGAAAATAACTATCAGAGAATCGAACAACCGCCGCGCCCTCGTCAGGATGCCGGGCCATCACCGTAACCCATCGTATCAGCTTTGGCTCCCGAGGACCCAAGATATCAACAGTGAGTTGCTGAGGGATCAGCATCGGAACTCTCTCTAAGGCAAAGCTCACAACTAGAGGCCCATATCCAAAGGTCTTCAGTTGTCCGTTCTTTGCCCTAGTCAGTTGGCTCTTCATATTAGCCGACACAGCATCACACCAGTTGAAAATGGTGCCTTGGAAACAGTCAATCGCCATCCGCATTTGGGACCCGGTGGCAATATGTAAAGCGGCTGCGCCGCAAATTCTGGTAACCGTGAAAGCTATAACTTTGAGTTCACGCAGAGAGATGTGTTTGATTTCTACGCCTTTCGCATGGTGTGCATTGGGTGTGCACCAATCTGCCCGGAGACTAGCAAGGGATTGGCCACCCGGCCTAGTCCCGGCTAGATTGAGTTGCTCGCCTCTATTTGGCAAGCCAGTGAGAAAGTATATGTCAGAGGGCTCTATCTCGAGCTGGTGCCCTCCGATGTAAAAGCATTGCTCATGAATGTTCCATCTCTCAACCAGCCACTCCAAGAATCTCACCTGAGCCCTCATGCCAGGTATGGCCCAGTATTTATATAGTCCGCATGCTTTTAGGGCATCAATGGAAGGTTGATGATTAATTGCGGCTAAATCAACGTCCTCGTGCTCTCTTTCTCTCCAATCCAACATGGTGAGTGCCCTACACACCAAGAAACAATGATTAGAATTGATTTGGGAAAATTTTAATGGTTATTGGTGGAGTTTGGGGTTTCAAATTCCGCCTTTCGCGGGGGACGCACCCCGCGTTTAGGACACAGAGCGTCGGGACGCAGCTGGCCTGAAGGTGGGCTGCGTCCCCCGACCTTTTTCCTGTATAGGAAAAAGTCGGGGGACGCAGGTCACCCTAAGGGCACCTGCGTACCCCGCAGAGCGATTTTGAAACCCAAAACCCCCCAAAAATCAAAACTAAAACCTAAAACACAAATTTAATCGGATGAAATTGAAGAGGAGGATGTTGTGAAATACCTGGAAGAGACGGCGTTCGATTCTGACGGTCGGATTCTCCGCAGCGACCACGGGAAGTTTCTTGCCAAAAGCCCTTTTTTCAACCTCAACAGTAAAATGGTAAAAATGACATGGTAAAAAGTCTTTTTATAGGTTTTTTGGATGAATGAATGCTAGGTTTGTTCATTTTTCACCATGGAAGGATATTTTTCAATGTATTTTTGCCTATCTTAAACAGGTATGAGTAATGTGTCGTTTTTGTGCAGGACAAAGGGATTTAGAGGGAAAATTGTCATTTTTCACGAACCAAAATATCAGAGTCATCTTTTAAGCCCTTTTCTGACTCCTAAAATATGAAAAGATTGCCGAGCGTTTCTTTTACACTCGTTAAAACGGAATTAAAAGACGGTCCCCTTATAGCTCTTTTCTGACCGTAAAATCAGGAAAAGATTGCCGGGTTTTTGTCGTTTCAAACTCGATACGGAAATAAAACGACGTGTCCTTGATCGCTTTTTACTTTTCAGGTCAGTGGCACTAATTATGAAAGTACTCCTTGGTCGCAAGATCAAGCGGTTCCCCCAGGTATTATTTTATACTTTTTCGGGCTTGAGGGACACAAATCTACGAAAAAGTTCAACTTGGAGTCTTCTTAAGTTTTTCAGACTCTCTAAAATTGAAAAACGCCGAGTTTCTCCTATACTGGGCTCGTTAAACATTTCACAGTAAAGGACCTGTTCAATTACAAACAGGAACGAACCACTCCTTCCTAGGGTTCGAATCAAAACTAGGTTGGACTCATCCGAAGGATGAGCTTATAATCAAGCATATGTTATCCTCCTCAAGCTTGTTAAAAATAAAGAGGTACTTGCCAGAAATGGTGGGGGAAAAGAGAGAAGAATGAGCCTATTTGTTATCTTTTGTCTCAGAAGAAACTTTATTACCACTCTTGAACACGACACTTTTCATTCACCTGGGTTGGGAAATCCTTTACCTCACAGTTGATCAAACCACTTTGAAAGTCTTCAGCCGGGTTCCGGGGATTAACTTTGAGTTATTCATCACCAAGCCATCTGTCGTGTCGTTATGTGTTCAAGAGGTCTGCAAGCAAAACTTTCATCTGCAAAATACTTGTCATCCATTTGACCATCCCTGAGTCAGTCCTTACAGCAACATTTCTTCAACTTGAACAATGATTTCGTGTTGTGGGCTTGCCTGCAACGGGTCGCTTTCTATCGACATCAGCACATTATCTAGAGAGATGACTTAGAAATCGTCAGTACCTTGAAGTCTGCATGCATCAATGGCAGGTTTCTCGCCTTTGACGTCAGTTTACATCATTGACTTTCGATCGAAGGATTCCGTGAAATGTTCGACATCAACTCATTCATTCACATCTCATGGATTGTACTGGGTACTTTGAGAACCATTGACATTACTGGTGGTCTCTCTCACACTTGTTAACAGTTTACATCATCGACTGGTAATCAAGTGGTTTCTACCATGTTCGACATCAACTCATTTATTCGCATGGCTAGAATCGTACCAATTCGGGAAGTAGAAATGAAGACCCTGGATCTAGTTTCCACCATCCAGGCTGCGAGGAGTTTTGTATTCATTATCTAAGTAGACTAATCATAAACAGATGGCTGCGCCCATACTGTGTCTACAAAAGTCTATGATTATGATGTACTGCAAGATCATTCCTGTATCAGAGTAGTTAGTCTGTTAGTTAAAGTTTTGATCTGAGTATGGGAATGCCTACCTCAGTGATGATATAATCTTATACATGTATTTTGTGTTGAAAATTGCAGGTTCTGACCAGGCTCTCCACGAGATAATCCTTGAAATGATAAAGCGCTTCACCCTTCCTAGATAATACAAAACCCTAATCTATTACAGGCTTCGCACTTTAGGGGGCAATCTGTTACACTAAAAAATGTCACCATGACTATTTACAGTTAGTATGGCTCTATCAACAGTCATGCTATCCTCTTAGGCAAGTCTTATGCCTCTGCTCTCCATGTCAAACTCCAAAAAGAGAGAAAGTCTTTATAAATGTATTTATCTCTGGGTACGCACCCAATGTTCACAAAAGCTGCGTCTTTGGACGCTCTGTATGTAAAGGGGCAGGTGCGTCCCCCTGTAAAGGTCAAAATGCGCAAGTTTCATCTTTAAAAAGTTACTTGTGGTCATTTCTAGAGCATTCTAGAAGGTTGTTCGACGTGTATTGAGCGCCTCCAGATGGTTCATGCACCCCTACCAAAGAGGAACTTATCCCATCAATAAGGGAGCTATCCCATCCAAAGAGGGGATTATCCCATTGATGGTGGACCTGATTAACTTCCTCTTGAGCACTATAAATACAGGCATTGGGCCAGAAGGAAGGGAGGTTGGAAGCTATACATTTCTAAGGGTAGATGCTGCAGGAATTAGGACTCCCATTTAGAAGCTTGTGAGGAGAGATTGCCATCTTTGCTTGTTCTATTTGGAAGTGGGTGAGCTTTGTCAAAGTAAAGGAGAACTCTTGATGGACCCTGGGAGGGACTTGCACAACACCAAGGCTCAGGTTGTATTTGTTCCTTTTGTTACCTATTAATGCAAATGAGTCCATTCTTCTCAATAACTTGTTATTTATGAGTTGTTTCATGTACTCCTTGGTCTATGTGTTAAATATGTTTTATTCTATGAGATTATCAAGTGCTATTTAATCGTTTGATTGTTAGTGGATGCAGGTTTCAAAGTGAAGGAGGAGCTCATCCGGATCAGCGGAGCTGGACTGCTACAACAGCGTTGGACTACAGGTAGGATCTAAACACTTGATTTCTTATATAGTAAATGCATGTTTAGAGAAGGATTGCTCTTGTTTGTCTTGTTTGTCACTAGAGAGTCTTAGGCTCCTAGGGAGGTTGGTTGTGTCCGCACAATCGACTCTTTCCGCCTGACAAGGCCAAATCCTCACTTGTTGTTCCTCTTGAGGAATTCTTTTTGGACTTCTTGACTGGACAATTTGTAGCAAAATGGCCCAGTGCGTGACAATTAAAGTGCTTAACTTTCATCATGTATTTCTTCTCACCTTCATGACAAGAATATGATTTGGAATGGGAATATTTCCATTTCCCTTTGTTTTCCTTAATCCCTAAGGCATAGTTCTGTTCATCATCAGTCTTTAATAAAGAGCCATCCCTGGTGGTCCTCTTGATGTCCTCTTGCATCAAATTTGACCATAATCGTTTCCAATCTGACATCTTCTCCCAACCATTGATAGCACCCTGATAACTATGCCAACTCCTTGGGAGTCATAGAATATCAAGACTCACCATATCATCCTTAGGAATCGTGATTCCAACACTTCCAAGTTCATCACGACATTGAGTGAACTTGGCCAAGTATTTTGGAATAGTCTCGCCTTCCCCATTTTGATTTTTTGAAGTTTGTCCTTCAGTTCAAATTTCCTTTGTTCACTGTTGTTATGATACATGTATGTCAATTTTTTCCACATAGCATATGAAATTTCCTTGCCATGGAGACTCAAGATAATATGGTCTCAAACTCCCTCAAGGATTATCCTCCTTGCCTTCACCATACACTTATTTCATTCGGCCAAATTTTGTGCATTTGATGCTACTGGTGTTACACAAAAATATCATCACCATGATTATTTGTAGTCAGTATGGGTCTATCATCACTTGTACTGTCCTCCTAAGCAAGTCTCAGACCTCAGCTCTTCAAATCAAGATTTAAAAATGGGAGAAAGACATTAAAAATCAATGTAACTCTGGTTCCGCACTTTCTCTCACTGTCACCTGCGGTCCCGTACCTTCTGTGTACAAAAGCTGCAGACCTGCCCGCTCTGTCCCTACCGGTGTAGGTGCGGACCCCTGTGAAAGTCAAAAGGTGCAAGTTTTATCTTAAAAAACTCATTTTGGGTTAATTCTAGAGGTTTCTAGAAGGAATTTTGACGTGGATTGTTCGCTCTGAGGTGGTTCGTGCATCCCAAAAGAGAATGAGCTAATCCCTTGATGAGAGGAGCTATCCCTTTGAAGGAGGGATTTATCCCTTTGAAGGAGGACCTAGTAACCTCCCTCCATTGCACTATAAATTCAGGCATTGGGCTGGTTGTTGGGGAGGTTAGAAGCTGAACATTTTTGAGGTTAAATGCTGGTGAAATCAAGACTTCCTAGTTAAGCCTAAGAGGAGAGATCACATAACTTTTTGGTTTCATTGGGGAGTGAGTGAAACTTGTTAAAGTAGAGGAGACTTCTTGCTAGACCCTGGGAGGAGCTTGTACAACATCAAGGCAAAGGTTGTAAAGTTCTTCTTCTTTTGAATTAATACAATCAAACTCATTTTTTTCAACAAGTATCTCATGTTATTTGTTTCATGGACTTCTTGACTTTCATGTTAAATATGTTTTATGCAATTGGCTTTTCAGGTGATATTTAATTTGTTTGTCTTGTTTGTGTTTGCAGATTCACGACAAATGAGCTCATTTGGATCGAAGGAGCGAGGGCATCCACAAGCTTGCGTTGGACCTAAGGTAGGCCCTAAAAACACTTGTTTGCCATTATTTATTGATGCATATTTAGAGAAATATAGTGTCTGGTTGGTTTGCTTGTCATTAGGTCTTCTTTAGATTCTAGGAAGGTCTATCTTGTCCGCAAGATCGACTTATTCCGTGTGACAAAATGGCAACTCCACTAGGGACTTGATTGTTTTCCTTGTTTTTACTTTGACCTGAGAAACTATGTTTTTGTTTCTGTTTTTGGCTTGTTGTGTGTAAAATTGGGTAGAGTTTGTAGATCCATGGTTATTTTTCATTTTTCATAGCTTTGGGAGAGGACTGCACCCTAGCCGTTTGACACAGTGCGTACCTACCCGCAGCTTGGCTTTTAGCACAGAGCGGGACCGCACCTGTGTCAACTGTGGGCCTGCGGACCCTGTCAAAATTTGGAAAAACCTAAGATTTCCTCTGTTAGTCAGCTTATTTCTTTGTTTAGAAACTGTTATCCACGGCCAAGACCTGCATATAACTTGTCAGAAGCTTTCCTTAGGTTGATTTCATTAGTGTTAGGGTTTTAGGTTAAATTCCTAGGAGTTTTGCTTGTTGGACTTGTTTTTTATTTTGGTTGTGTAGTGGCTCTGAGCTTAGAAGCCGTAGGGACTTCAGATCACCTTAGTGTCTACCAACCTTCTTATGAGTCTGACCATTTATGAAATCTCCCCTTGTTGAGGAATCCACTTTGAGTTTTCTCTTTACAAAACTTCGAAAAGCTTGTATTTAAAAGTTTGGATTTTCATTTTCAAAAAGAAAACAAAATTGGTTGTTCTTGACTTATTTGTGATTCTGCATAAATTGGTCCTTAGCTTACATCTGGCTAAGTAAAACATCCTTAAAAAAGATGTTTAGTAGGTTTTGACTTCAAATAGGTTTTTATAGTTTATAGATCTCAAAGTTAGTCATTTTCATTAGTTTTGAGTGCTTTATAAAAAATATCAAAAATCTCTTTTGAAAAAAGTTTGTTTTGTAGTGTTTGAGTGCTTTGAAACGAAAAAGGGAAATTTTTGTGAAATAACTAGTTGTCTCGTTTTGAGTGCTTTGGAAAGGAAAAAGCTCTTCTTTTAATTTGTTTGATTGAGAAAGATTTGTGTTTACAAAATATTTGCATCCTCAAACTCTTTCTTAGTTTAAAAGTTCATCAAAGAGAAAAAGATTGTTTAAATCATCTTAGCTGCATTTTTAGTGATTTTGAGTCGAGTCTTCATACCACAAGTTTCATCTCCGCACCTTTTGACTTAAAAAAAAACCAATAAAATATAACGCTTAAAGTAAAATTCATCTAGTAACATTTTATTTCTAGGGCTCTGATACACCAACTTAGCTTAGGCTAGTGTCTTGGAGTAATAGAGTAATTAACTCTCCAAGATAGTAAAATCAAACAAGTAGCTGTATCTTGTGGTAGGGAAGAAATCCAATTGTTGCATTTATGCTCTGGGAAAGCTCCTCTGAAAGGAGAAGCACGAGAGCGTGTCCGAACCAGTGTGGGAATCAATCCTTCCTCATTGGGAACGACGCTAGATATTCACGTATTAAAAACGGTAAACCTCGGATTAACAATTGTCGAGGAGCCTGGGGTCACTTGTTGGTAAACCTTGGATTATGTCAAGGAGCCTTCAAGGGGATTGAGCTTGCTACTCTGCCCTTGCGTGCGTATCAAATCGTAGAATTTTCCCCAAGGTGTATTTGTCTCAGTTGGTAACCTTAGTGGCCATATTCTTTAGGACTCTTCCTAAGGTGACAGTGGTGGGAAGATCCCACTGTACCTGGAGCAGACATCGGCTAGACTCACTTGGATTTTCTGGGGGGTTCTCTTCACTCAAGACGGTTAAGTGGAGGAAATTGTGCCAGTCTATTCATTAAGCAGGTTGCCGGGATAACTGTTCCAACCGCCATTTCTGTATTGAACTCTACGATGTTGGATTTCATCACCAACTAGTGTTTTCAGTACGGAAAGTTACTGTTTGTGTGTGTTTGATCTCCTAGATTCTTTAGGCGTGTGATTCAAATTTGTTTGGTTCTTTAGAGACTTTAGGTGCTTTTCATTAAGATTTTACTTTGTTTGCGTGTGAAGTAGTTAAAAGTCTTTAACTGCGGCTGAATTACCAAGGCAGTCCCGTAGACTTCGGGGCCAGGCTCCTGAGTTTGTAAACGTGGCTGAGTTACTGAGGAAGTCCCATAGACTTCGGGGCCAACCTCCTGAGGAAGTACCGAGCCAGCTTGAAGGCTTGAAAGTCCTCGTAACTCCTAGAGACAGTAGAGTTGGGTCACCTGAGGAAGGAGAATCTTCTTTGATTGTACATCCTGATTTTCAACCGTTAGTAGCAGATTATAATCCACAATTAGTGTCTGTTTCCGAAGTTACTGGTAGCTTTTCATCTACTAGTGATATAGGTGAAGAAACCGAAATATCCGAGCCTGAAAGTGAATTTGCTGCTACTCCGACATCGGGGTTTGTTTCTCCAACTTCTAGTGGTCCTGGTCCACCTAGGGTAGAAAGAGTAATCACCCAAGATCTTCCTTCTGGACTTATTTCTATTGAAGAAATTGCTACTCCGGAAGAAGAAGTAGGCATCCCTATCCCTGAAAATCAACCTGTTATTGAACTAAGGGAGCATGAATCATTTTTTTTACAGTCCACCTAGGAGCAGTTCTATGTATCTTTCTTTGACTAATTTTTTAGAAAACTCAGGGTTAAGTTTTTCACCACCTCGTCCTCCTTATCACCCAACACCTAGAGGTTTTTATACTCTCGTAAATATGTCAGGACAGTCATCCATGTTTACTCAATTGCCCGAATCCTTTTTGTACGACTGTCCTTCTGTTCCCTCTGGGTATCAGTCCCTTTCTGGTATTTTTTCGGGAGCATCTCCTCAACCCATTGAGCAAGGGTTATTAACTGGAAGCAATGGTACTAAGCTCTTGAGCGTAGAAGACATTCTTATGATGTCAAGTTCTATTCCCAATCCTCAACCTCAAGGTGGTCAGTTACCGCCTGGGGGGCAGCCTCAATTAACGCCTGGGGGGCAACCTCAAGGTACACAATTTGCATCTGGGGGGCAACCTCAAGGATAGTACATACCTACGGGATAGTACGTTCCTCAAGGTCAACCCAAGACTCAATATGTACCCCAAGGTCAATCCCAGTATCAATTTATACCTCAAGATCAACCCCAGTATCAGTACGTGCCACAAGGGTATCAACCCCAAGGTCAGTACTTGAACCAGGTTTCCAACCACCCTCCGGTCAAACATATGTTCAAGGAACGGGAAATGTACCTTTCAATTATCAATCCTACCCTCAACCTGGTTATGGTCCTCAGTATTCTCAACCTGTTATGGGTCAGTACCGCGGAATGAATATAGTGTGGGATCCATCGCAATCTCAACAGGTGTTGCCGCCAAATGTAAAGTTGTCATCTCAAACTGGACAACCCTTAGTTTCTGGTACATCCTAGCAACCAGTCCAGTCTAGCATTCAAACTTTTGTACCTTCGGTAGTTTCTCAGTCTGGGCCTAGTGCGCCTCGTACTCCGCCCCGAATGACTGCTACAACTGCCGCAACATCTGTTCAATCTACCCCACCTACTTCTAGAGTATCGACAACTTCGGTTTCTATTGTTCCTGTATCTACTCCTCAGACATCTTTACCACCGTCTGGATCTACGATTCAAACTTCGGTTCAGATGCCTGCAGGACAACCTGGTTCAAGTACGGTTGTCACAAGTCAACCACAATTTACTTATGAACTGTACCAGGGACAATACCAATTCGGTCTTGCTGTGCAGCAACCAGTCTATTAGTATCAACCGTATCCTGGGTACACTTATCAACAACCCCAACAACCCCAGTACAGTCCAGTTAATCCTGGTTTTTCGGGATGATACAATATCCCGAATGCAATTCCTATTCCTAGTTATCTTGGATATCCTCCTCCTGGGGCTGGTCTCATGACCCAGAGTTTTAGGGATCCTAATCAGCAGTTACCGTTTATCGCAAATTTGGACTTGCCTGACTTGTCGTGCCTAACGGATGATCCCATTAATTATCTTCCGTTTTGGCCGCCAATGCTGAATAAGTTTCCCAGTGACATTCCCAAGTTCGAAGGTAAATCAGGAGAGGACCCATTGAACCATGTGATGACTTACCACCTCTGGTGTGCGTCTAACTCCATTTCAGATGATTCAATCCATCTTAGACTTTTCCAACGCACTCTAATTGGTCTCGCGGCCAAGTGGTACATTGAGTTACCGCGAGGCACTTTTTATAATTTTAGTCAGTTAGCTACCTCGTTTTTAACTCATTTGCAGTTGCCAGTCCAATATGACAATGGCACAGAATTGTTAACTTCGTTAAAGCAATCGACATCCACTTACATTTCAGATCATATAAATGAGTGGAGACGTCGACGACGTTTAGTGAAGGTGTTTATTCCAGATCAGATCTTGGCCGAGTGGTTTGCAAAATCTTTGTTGCCAAAGATCACTGAAGATGTTGCTAAAGCCAGTGTTGTTACTGAGGAGCAAGTAATTGCTCAAGCACAGTACCTTGACTTGGTCTATACTCAGTCAGGTACGTTACATGAGAAAATCCCCGATCTTCCCAAGCAAAATCAAATCGCTGTAGCTCCTTCAGGATCTCATGCCGCCGATGGTATGATTGGTACGGTTAACACTAAAAGTAAGAAGAAGTCTTCCAAGAATTCTTCTCCTATTATAACCTTGCCTGATTCCGCAACAGGAGATTCTTCTGTAGAGATTTCCGTCGATATTCACGTTGTAGAGTCATCTACAGCCAAATCAAAATCCGGTGGGAAGAAGAAAGGAAAGAAGAAGAATAAAACAGACAAAAATTCAAAGGAGAAACTTGAAAAGGTGGAATCCAATGATGAAAAGCGCAAAACTCGTTATCCTTGTCTCATTTGTGATGATGAACATTTTACAAGAGACTGCCCTCATCGTGTAGAGGTTGCGAATATTGTGAAAGGTTCCCAAATTCCTGCTGTTTTGAAGGATCCTTTTCCGGCTCAAGGCAGTAAGATGATAGGTTCATCCTCGAGTGCCAATGAAGAACCCATACTGATGATGTCACATGTTAGGATTGCGACTCGATCGCAAGATTATTGTAGTAAAAGTCCTCTTGATGGTAAAGAAGCAAAATCTTCTCATTCTAATCCATCAACCTCAGCGCCCGGTTCCGATCCACTACAGCTCGAGAAACCTAATCCAGACTTGGTAATAAAACCGCTCGCCAAGGGTATACTTCGAAAGTCAACTTTCAATCCACATGCGAGAGCAGCTTAGAATTATAACATTGTTGATGATTTCGTTGTTTCACCCTCACCAATGTCGGCTTTGGAAGTGCTGCAATCATGTCCAACACAACGTAAATTACTTTTGTCGGCTATAGGAGCTATTGACATTCAGGACCGGAACCTAATAATTTTCGATCTAGAAAATAGTACACCGTGTTTGCCTCATCAAATGGCTTTCTAGATTCCCGTGATAGTAAGAAACAGGCCTAGCCACCGGACTGGAATTGATGAGGGAGCCTCAACATGTATTATGTTGATACAGTGTTGGAGATCACTTGGTTCTCCTTCGCTAAATCAATCCCCGACGATTCTAAGGGCCTTTGATGGCCGTGGGTTTCATCCTTTTGGCATTCTATAGGATTTGCCTATAAGGGTTGAAGGAAAAACCATTAGTCTAGATGTGGAGGTGGTTGATGCCCCTCTAGATTACAACCTTCTCTTGGGTCGAAGTTGGTCTTACGCTATGATAGCGGTCGTTTCATCGGTCTTTCGAGTAATAAAGTTTCAACATAATGGAAATATCGTAACCATAGACCAGCTGGCTTACTTTTCATCTGACCCAACCTCTTCTGAGAGTATTCAGCATGTCGGCAAAACGACTATCCCATATAAGGATGTTGGAGTAGGATTAGTTAAAGATGCCGGTTTACTGGGAACTTTTCCTTTTCCTACGATCAATGCATCATCTTCATTTGCAACCATTCATATGATTACATCAGAGACCATTGTTTATGATGATCCTTGGATCGTTCCTTCTGAATCTGAGATAGACTCATTTGGTAATGCCATGCCTTTGAGTCCATATGAAATTGCCTATGAAGTCGTGCAGTCTTTTGCCGCCCCATTTTCAACTGAAAGTGACTTAATGAATGTGGTCCATGAGGAATCACTTTTCACATCAAGCTCGAATTTAATCACATTTTCTGAACTTGTTCACTCTGATGAGAAAATTCGTGAAATCCTATGTGTAGATGATTTACCATGGGAAGATCTCCATCACAGATCTTCATTTTTACTCGAGATTGATCGTTTTGAAAATGATTTCTCATCAATTTTTACAACTGAATATGTCAAGGAACCTCAGGATCCAATGAAACATCCTGATTCAGAGTTAAATTTGGGAAACATCTCTCGAACTATTCCTATTGACATTTCGGTTAAACTCGGAATTGTTGAGAACATTCATATAGGTGCCTCGTGTACAGATGACGAAATTTAGATATATAAGGCCCTATTCCAAGAATTCTGTGACCTGTTTGCCTAGTCCTATGAGGAAATGCCAGGAATTGATCCCGCGATTGTTTTTCATGAGATCAAGACTTACCCGGATGCTAAACCCGTCTGACAACGTTTGCTTCAGATTCACCCAAGAAAAGCTGCTGCAATCAAAGCAGAAGTTGAAAAACTATTGAAAGAAGGTTTCATTTATCCAATCCCGTTAACGGATTGGGTATCAAATATTGTTCTGGTTAACAAAAAGCAGGGAACAATAAGAATATGCATCGATTATAGGGACATTAATCGAGCCTGTCCAAAGGACAATTACCCAACTCCCTATATCGATCAAATCATTGATGATTGTGCCGACAGCGAAATATTTTCCTTCATGGATGGTTTTTCCAGATAGAATCAAATCAACATTCTACCTGCTGATCAACCAAAAACGGCTTTCATTTGTCCAGCATTCGCGTCGATCCCTCGAAGGTCGAAGCTATCATCAAATTGCCTCCTCCTTCGAGTCTTCGCCAACTCCAAAGTTTGCAGGGGAAAGAAAACTTTTTACGACGATTCATTCCTAACTACGTCGAGGTTACAAAGGGTTTTACCCGGTTGTTGAAACAGAATACTCCATTCTATTGGGGTGAGATAGCTCAGAAATATTTTGATGCACTTAAACACGCATTGACCCATGCACCATTGTTACATCCTCCCAACTACAACCAGGATTACTTCTTGTATCTCGCCGCCTCTCATTCCACCATTGGAATGGTCTTAGTTCAGGAAGATGAATCTGAAACTGAGCACGTGATATATTACCTTAGTTGAACTTTAAATCCAACTGAGCTAAAATACTCACATGTGGATAAATTGGCATTGGCAGCTGTTCAAGCTGTCCAACGTTTTCGTCACTACATTTTACTACGTAAAACTACAGTGATTTCGGATTGCAACTCTATGATATACATTTTGACCAAGCAATTACTAGGGGGAAAGTACTCTAAATGGATTGTTATCCTGCAGGAGTTCGACTTGGAATTCGAGAAATCCAAGTCTAAGAAATCTTTAGTTTCTGCGGAGTTGATGTGTGACTTCCCGCGTGCTGACACGGAAACTGTGGCGAAGGAGTCCATTGCGGACGAATCCTTGTTTCTAATCAGCACTTTAGATCCATGGTTTGGGGATATCATCGTTTATCTCCAGACTCAATCCTTTCGGCCAGAAATTTCAAGGTCAGAACGTCGAAAAATTCGATTCTAGTCTCAACAATTCAGGATTATTGGAGATACTCTTTATCACCATGGGGCATACTCTATTTTTCGACGTTTCTTAACTCATGAGGAAGCTGAAAGGGTTCTAAATGACTGTCACTCTGGAGCGTGTGGCGGCCATATGTCTGGGTTTGCCACAACCCAAAAGATATTGTGCGCTGGCTACTTCTAGCCATCTTTATTTAAAGATTGTATTACGGCGGTCCGAAAATGCCACAACTGCCAAATTTTTGATCGAAAGATGCGCGCTCCACCTGCTCCTCTCCACCCTATAATTGCCGTTGGTCCTTTTGCCAAATGGGGTATCAATTTTATTACATGTAACCCTCACTCGGTTGGGGGGCATGCGTATATCATCCTTGTGGTAGATAATTTTACTAAGTGGGAAGAGGCGATGCCTACATTTGAGGCAGACAGCAAGACAACTGCAATTTTCGTGTTTAATCATATAATTGCTAGGTTTGGTGTCCCGCAAGCAATAATCACTGATCATGGGCATCATTTTCGAAACGTTATGATGACTGAACTTACAAGCCATCTTGGTTTACGTCGCGATAGTTCAACCCCTTATAATTATCGACAAGCGAATGGTCTGGTTGAATCCATCAACAAAGTTTTAGTTATCATGATCTAATGAATCATTGGGATTCATCGGTCGAATTGGCACAGCATGCTATTTTTAGCGCTTTGGGCGTACCGAAATTCAGTAAAAACATCAACAGGGTTCACTCCTTTCCAACTAGTCTATGGTTTGGAAGCTGTGTTACCCATTGAATGCGAAATCCCGTCACTGCAAATGGTCATCGAGTTACTTCCAGCCACTTCCGAAGAGGAAAAGCGTTTGTTATACTTGGCTCAATTAGATGAGAATCGACGTGATGCTACATTGGCGATCGAGACTCAGGAAAAACGAATGAAAGCTCATTATGATCGAAATGTGACCCTCAAAATTTTTCGGAAGGAGATCTAGTCTTAGTTTACGATCAAGCTAATGATAAATTAGGCACTGGAAAATTCGTTCCTATGTGGCATGGTCCCTATGTTGTCAAGCGAAAGCTAACCAAAGGGGCCTATGAATTGGTAGACTTTGACGGGGACTCTTTGGGTAAACCCAGAAATGGCCTTTACTTGAAGAGGTATTATGCTTAAAAGAATGGGTATGGAGATTTTTAGTTAGGATAGTTTTTCTTTCTAGTTGGTGTGTTTTAGTTTAAACAATGTGCTTAGCTTAGAGAGTGTTGTTTTTTTGTCATTATTCCTGCTTATCTTGGTTTTACTCTTGATATTGCAGATGTCGATGCCTCTCCAAACATACATTGGTTTCGCTGATGGTGCTTGTCGTAATACACGGAACATCTCTTCCACAACTTGGGTTATCTATTCACCCTTTGACGAGTTAGTATCTATGCATGGGGTAAGCCTCGGTCAAACAACGAACAACATTGCCGAGTATATTGCAGTGATTGAGTTATTATCTGAATCTATTTCATTTGGGATTTAGAGTTTGATAGTGAGGTTAGATTCTGAACTCGTTGTATTACATCTTAATAGAGTGTATGCCATTAGAAATCCAGTGTTATTAAGATTATTTTTGAGAGTGCGTCTCTTGGAACATGAATTTGATTATATTGAATATCAGCATATTCCAAGATCTTTAAATACATTAGCAGATGCAATTTCTTCTCGAATGTTAAATAGACATTTGCAATAATCATACATGTAAATTTAAAACCATTCCATGACATGATTTACAAGGTAAGCCGGTAATAGTGATATATATAGGAGTGTGTCAAAAAATACATCATCCTCGATCATAGGTTGAAAAACACCTTATGATCGGCAAAAATGATAAGTACAAAAAACAAAAATGTCACATGTGCCCACAATAGGCGATCGTCCTATCACTGGTGATGATCTCTATAAGAAACCACTGCATGGGCCACCTTGCAAAGGAACCCTCTAAAAGGTCCTGGGACCCCAATCACATAACGCTGAAGTCGACGAGGAATGTCATTTATAGTGGTCTCTGGAATATCTCCTGTCAAGTGCTCAAGATGACCCTCCAACTCGGCCAAAACCTTTGCTGATTCATCCTGTGGGGTTGGCGCAGGTGCAACTGGTTGCATCCTCTCGTAAGGTCGGAGAGCGGCTGGTCATTGTGAACCCACATCTGCATTTGAAACTTTTGCTATCAGTTTTGAGACGATGGAAAAATAAAAAAATTACAATAGGAAAAATGTTGAAAAGGATTTTACCTGAATCATCCCATTGCTCTCCTGGTGGAAGAGTCATGTCTGGGTCACCACGAAAATCTATCCCACGGTAAGGGAAATCCTGAATAGAAAAAACCTGGTTTTCCAGCCACTGGAAATACTCAGGTTTGAATTGAGCAACCTCTGTCCTCTCATCTGGGTGATGGGCCATAACTGCGACCCATCGCATCAGTTTGGGCTCTCGTGGAAGCCCATCTCCAACATTAAGGTGCTGGGGGATCAACATAGGAACCCTTTCTAGGCCAAAACTCACAACCAAAGCCCCATAACCAAAGGTCTTTAGTCGTCTGTTCTTGGCCCTGGTCAGTAGGCCTTTCACATTGGCCAACACAGCATCGCACCAGTTGAAGATGGTGCCTCGAAAGCAATCAACTGCCATACGCATCTGGGATCCGGTGGCAATATGTAATGCGGCAGCTCCGCAAAGTCTGGTAACAGTAAACGTAATCACCATGAGCTCAGGACGGGATATGGTCTTTATGTCTATCCCTTTGTCTCTAGCCTGGCTATTGCAGTACTCTAGCCGGAGGCTATCGACATATTGGCCACCTGCCCTAGCCCCAAAGAAATTCGAGTCTTCATCTCTCTTAGGAAAACCAGTCAAGAAATATATGTCCACCAGCTCGATTTCGAGCTGGTGGCTGCCAATGAAGAAGCACTGATCCTGTACGCTCTATCTGTCAACCATCCACTGTAAGAAATCCACCTGAGCCCTCATGCTAGGAATGGCCCAGAATTTGTACAAGCCGCACGCCCTCAAAGCATCAAGTGAAGGCTTATGATTCCATGCGGCAGCATCCACGTCCTCATGCTGTCGTTCGCGCCAATCTAGCATGATGTACTCCCTGCATCAAGTATAAAGATAAATTAAATTGCTAGAAATTGTATTGTTTGGTCCATTTTTGAGAATTTTTGGGTTTAAAATCCTTACGATGGGTACCGCAGCCTCCAGGTTAGACACAGTGCGTGGGACCGCACTTTGTCTACATGGAAGGTGCGAACCCCGAGCTTTTTCCCAATGGAGAAAATTTCGATGTCCGCAGGCCAGCAGTGGTAAACCTGCAGGCCCCCGCGCACGGGTTTTGTGCCTAAAAACCCTCCCAAAATGAAATAAATGACTAAAACAAAAAATGAAATAGTTGAAAATGAAGAGTAGGGTGATGTGGATTACCTGGAGAAGACGGCGTTCGATTCCGACGGTTGGATTTTCCGCAATCTTCACGGGAAGTTTTCTGAGCAAAAGCACTATTTTCTCACCCAAACTCAAACAGTAAAAATGAATTGACAAAGGCCCTTTTTATAATTTTTTTGAGTAAATAAATTGCAAATTTGTTTATGTTTCACTTTGGAAAGGTATTTTTGTGACATTTTTATCCATTTCAAACAGGTATGAGTAATGTTTGTGTTTTTGTGCAGGATAACAGATTATTCAGGCGAAATCTATCATTTTCAATGAAAAAACATGTAGAGTCACCTTTAAGCTATTTTCTGACTCCTAAAACATGAAAAGATTGCCGAGTTTTTATTTTAAACTCATTAAAATGGAATTAAAAGACGGTATGCTTACAGCTCTTTTCTGACCGTAAAAACATGAAAAGATTGCCAGATTTTTGTCGTTTCAAATCCGATATTGGTTATAAAACGACATGTCCTTGATCGATTTTTTTACTTTTTCGAGTCAAAGGCACTAATGACGAAAAGTACTCCTTGGTCGTAAAAGATCAAGTGGCTCTCTCAAGTATTATTTTATACTTTTTCGGGCTTGGGAGACACAAATTTACAAAAAAGGTCAACCCTGGCGTCTTCTTAAGTTTTTTCAGACTCTCTAAAATTAAAAAACGCCGAGTTTCTCCTATACTGGACTCGTTAAAATTTCACAGTAAAGGACCTGTCCAATTACAAATAGGAACGAACCACTCCTTAGGGTTCAAATTTAAACTAAGTTGGACTCATCCGAAGGATGAGCTTGTAATCAAGCAAATGTTATCCTCCCCAAGCTTGTAAAAAATAAAGAGGTACTTGCTAGAAATGGTGGGGGAAAAGAGAGAAAAATGAGCATGTTTGTCATACTTTGTAACCACTCTTTAACATGACACTTTTATTCACCTGGGTTGGGAAATCCTTTGCCTAGCAGTTGATCAAACCACATTGAAAGTCTTCAGCCAGTTTCTGGGTATTAACTTTGGGTCAATTGTCACCAAGCGATCTGTCCTGTCGTTATGTGTTCAAAAGGTCACTGCCAATAAACCATTCATCTGCAAAATATCTGCCATCCATCTTGACCATCCCTGAGTCAGTTCTTGCAACTAAATTTCCTCAGCTTGATCTATGATTTCGTGTTGTGGGCTTGCCTATGACAGATCGCTTTCTATTTACTTCAGCTCATTATCTAGAAAGATGATCTAGGAATCGTCAGTACCTTGAGATCTGCATGCCTCAATGGCAGGTTTCTCGCCTTTGATGACAGTTTGCATCATTGACTTTCGATCAAAGGATTTCGTGACATGTTTGACATCAACACATTTATTCGCATCTCATGGATTGTACTGGGTACTTTGAGAGCCATTGACATCACTGGTGGTTTCTCTCACACTTGTTAACAGTTTACATCATTGACTAGTAATCAAGTGGTTTCTACCATGTTCGACATCAACACATTTATTTGCATGAATAGAATCGTACTGTTTCGGGAAGTAGAAGTGAAGACCCTAGATCTAGTTTCCACAATCCAGGCTGTGAGGAATTTTGTATTCATTATAATGGACTATTCATAAACAGATGGTTGCGTCCATATTGTGCCCACATGAGTCTATACTTGTGATGTTTTACAAGATCATTCCTCTATCAGAGCAGTAGTTAGTTTTCTAGTTAGTTTTGATCTGAGTATGGGAATTCCTACCTCACCGATGATATGATCTCATATATATATCTTGTATTGAATGATTTTACAGGTTCCAACCCGTCTCTCCACAAGATGATCCTCGAAATGATAAAGTACTTCACTCTTCCTAAATGATCAATGAAATCCTCACCTACTACAGACTTCGCACTTTAGGGGCAATCTGTTACACAAAAATATTTTCACCATGATTATTTGCAGTCAGTATGGGTCTATCATCACTTGTACTGTCCTCCTAAGCAAGTATCAGACCTCATCTCTTCAAATCAAGCTTTAAGAATGGGAGAAAGACATTAAAAATCAATGTAACTCTAGTTCCGCACTTTCTCTCACTGTCACCTGTGGTCCCGCACCTTCTGTGTAAAAAAACTGTGGACTTGCCCGCTCTGTCCCTAACGGTGTAGGTGCGAACCCCTGTGAAAGTCAAAAGGCGCAAGTTTTGTCTTAAAAAACTCACTTTGGGTTAATTCTAGAGGTTTCTAGAAGGAATTTTGATGTGAATTGTTCGCTTTGAGGTGGTTCATGCATCCCAAAAGAGAAGGAGCTAATCCCTTGATGAGAGGAGCTATCCCTTTGAAGGAGGGCTTTATCCCTTTGAAGGAGGACCTAGTAACCTCCCTCCATTGCACTATAAATTCAGGCATTGAGCTGTTTGCTGGGGAGGTTAGAAGCTGAACATTTTTTAGGGTAAATGCTGGTGAAATCAAGACTTCCTAGTTAAGCCTAAGAGGAGAGATCACATACCTTTTTGATTTCATTGGGGAGTGAGTGAAACTTGTCAAAGTAGAGGAGACTTCTTCCTGGACCCTGGGAGGAGCTTGTACAGCGTCAAGGCAAAGGTTGTAAAGTTCTTTTTCTTTTGAATTAATACAAACAAACTCATTTCTCATGTTCTTTGTTTCATGGACTCCTTGACTTTCATGTTAAATATGTTTTATGCAATTGGCTTTTCAGGTGCTATTTAATTTGTTTGCCTTGTTTCTGTTTGTAGATTCGCGACAAAGGAGCTCATTTGGATCGAAGGAGTGAGAGCATCTGAAAGCTTGCGTTGGACCTATGGTAGGCCCTAAAAACACTTGTTTTCCATTGTTTATTAAAGCATATTTAGAGAAAGATAGTGTCTGGTTGGTTTGCTTGTCATTAGGTCTTCTTTAGATTCTAGGAAGGTCTATCTTGTCCGCAAGATCGACTTATTCCATGTGACAATTGGCTTAGGAATTTCTTGATCAACAAATTCCTTCAAGTCATTATCCTCTAGCACAACCTCCAATTTTTCCCTCCATGCTATAAAATTTGAGCTTCCTTCCAAGGCATACTCAAGTCACACATCGTAGATGCCATCTGCCAATCCTAAAGTATGTATTACAAATTCAAATTTCAGATGTAACCCAAAACTAAAAACATTGAAATCTCCTCTAGTATATTGTTCTCTACTCGAATACCATGTAGAAAATCCTGTAGATTCACAAGCTCATGCAATGTACTAAAGCAAAAGGCAGGACTTTGCTTCTACTTTCAACTAGCAGAAGCCAATAGATCGATGAAAACAATATGAAAAAGAAGAATATAAACAAATGTCACATAACATAAGATGTATCTGGGGAAATACCCTACTCAAAACCACGCTATCTGTATTGCATATATCATACATATGAGTGAAGATACAAAGCTTTTTCTCACTAGAATAATTCTGCACAACTATGCTCAACTCTCTTATCTCACAAGCTAGCTCTTGGCCAATAGTTGGCCAATTCTGCAAGTCTTGAAGCTCCTAATCTCTTGTGTAATTCCTACGATGAATAACTTGTATTTAAATGGAATTCATGCTTCCAAAACAACACAATCCAAACATAGGATCAATATGTGATGCATTCATGATATATACACTCCAACAAATAATACCACTGATAGTACACTGCCGTTGAACTCTAGTCTCAACTGGGTCTTTCTCTGAACTGAATTGCACGAGTTTCTCATGAGGGAATCTTCAGTTAACTAGAGTATCACTAGTTGATGAATTAGTGCACCAACTAATTGTTAGTCCTCTATTAGTTACAGAAACAATTTATAACTAATTTAAATGAGTTTATCTTAGTACACTGAGTGATCTAATTTCCAACTCAATTTAAACTCATACCGGATCCCTAGAACTTATGGAGAACATATAATGACTACAGAAAGACTTCCAACTTGAAATTACGAAGCTAGTTAAGTTAATTGAACTTTATTAACTATTTGCAAGTTTCTATGAGAATATAATTCAATTTTTGTTCTTAGTTTAATTCAAGGACAAATTAAACTCGAATTTCTTGTTTCCATTACTCAACACTTTCCATGTGAGCTCAACCCTCCTTCCTCGTCGTATACCTTTTCTCATCCATTCAAAACTGTCAAGATGACTTCGCCATGATAACCATTTATTATACATTTTCTTGTGGGTGCCTATCATGCTTATGCTCTAGTGCCTTATTGGGCGCTCATAGGCCCCACTTTCCATGTAACTGTGGTTATCCTTCCCTGGAATTCTTAATGTAGATTCTCCTTGTTTCATCCAGGATCCTGCTATTTGGATGACTCAACTCACACATGACATTTGCATAACCTTGCATCAATTTTCTTTTGGGAAAGCATCGTCCATTTCCACGTCGACCTGCTCTAACCATACTGGCTATTTTCTTAGCATGCATTCTATTATCAGTCTGAGATCTAGCTCTCAGGATGATGTAATCACCCACGAAGACTTCCAACATGTTTCACTTTCAAATGAAATCAAACCATATCTTAAGCCCGAGTAACTATCATATTTTCATGTTAAATTTCTTTTATGCACGTCTTCTTCATTTTCATACAACACACCGTGTTTCAAAACTTTGGTGTTTTTGATGGTATTTGTATACGTATACTACTCCATTCGAAGGCTCACTATAAAAGGCTTCAATCCTCTCTTTTTCTATATATATAAAGACCATGACATAGGTTGGGAATTTGTCTTGAATTCATATTATTTTATGAAAAATTTAAGGCTAATATAAAATTAGAAGAAGCAAAGAAAATAATTGCAACTGCAATACAAAGGAAGGTACATCTAGCATGATTCTTATCTCGGATGATTTTTATTGTTGATTCCTTGAACATGAACTATTCTTTTATGGTTTAATACTCGCTCTAGTTTAGATTTAATAAATTGATGATCTTGGGCATATGTGTACTTGATTAAAGATATACTTCATCATTCTTTAAACTTTGATCATAATAGGATTACTTCTTTAATTTGAAGAAAATCTACATCTCGAAGGTAAAGCGTTATGAGATTGTTCATGGTAAGTCTCATGTGCTTATTTTGATTGTTTACCATTTTCTTTAGGACTTCTATTTTAGCTTTGTTTTCTTAGTATTTACCGATCTTAGCTTTGTTTTTATAGGTCCTTACTAGTTATGGTAAAGGTTTTATGTTATTGGAAAAGTTTCTTAAAACCCCTTCAATTTATTTTGCATCTCTCTTGGCTCAGAGAAGCAACTGTGAAGAAGCTTAACAGGGAAACAAGTGAGATTAAGGAGTCTCTTTCTTTTATCTTTTTTTCATTTAGTATCTTGTTCAAGTATATTCTTTTTACTCTTCAAGACTTATTTTTGAAACAAGACATTTCATAAATAAGAGATATTTGATGCAATTTCATCATTTATCCACAATTGCTTCCTAATTTTAAAACTCTATTTCCAATAAAAATCCTAATCAATAACAACTTTGTGAGACAGAATATAACAAGATCTCAATGTAATAAAAACATGCATCCTTTCTTTATTATTATTCTTTAGTTAGAGACATTTTCAAAATTGGCCTTGTTGGAGTTTTCTTTCAATCATGGCTTTTAATTTACCTTATCTTTTGGATTTTTATTTTCCAATTTTAAAGTGTGGTTTTCCTTTGTATTTGGATTAAAGTGACTAATATTTCCAAAACCTAAATGGGGGAATTTTTAATATGAAACATTAGTTGGCATGGATAGAGAAATCATGACACTCTCTTTTCAATATGATTTTATTTACACATAGGTCATCTATATTAATTTTTCAATTTTCTTTTGCATTAACCATCCACCATGGGGAGCATTGAGATTTCACTCATGTGGTAGAAGATCATATTTATAAAGGAATGAGTTGTTTATATTCTTTGGTTTGAATCCTTCCCATATCCCTCCACATATAAAGTCCTTTAGTTTGGGTAGTTGAAAATAAGACTAGTGGTGTCAAAATTAACTAGTATCACATATATTGCCTTAAGTAAAAAACCTATTGTATGGCCCCACTCTCTTCACCAAATTACTAAAATAAATTTTCCAAATATGTTAATGAAAATCATGGAAGATGAGATTTGAAAGCACATTTGTGTGGGAAGTGTTTGCAAACCCATCAAAGAATTGAACATGCTTGCTGGAAATAGTTCCATGCATACATGGTACCACCAATTCTTCATCAGGGTACTGAACATGCTTGCTGGAAATGAAGCTATGTCGGGAGAAAAGAGGTAATTTCATAGATGCATGATAATATTTAACACATTATAGCTATTTTCACTATTCAATATTAGAGATGCAATTAGAAGCATAAATATTCCCTATATTTGGATTCACTATCTTGGGATTGTACATTCAAGTACTTGCATCTTTAGAAGTTTATTTTGCTTTACTTCTACCATGCGTGGGACCCTTGACAATGGTGCTCTATGTGAGGAAATTGTGGAAAGCTTTATTTTCAATCTCTAGGTAATTTCTTTTCTATTATTTTTAACCAAACATAAATGCTTCTTCCGTGTGTGTCACCATTTTTGTGGTCACAACCACCCCCCCATAAAGTTTTACAAAGGATATGGGTACCTCCATCTAAATTTTGGACAAATCGCCCTTTAAATGCTTTAATTTTATTTACTGTACAAGATTTTCATTTTTCTCGGTTCTATGCTTTGATTGATTCATTGTGTTTGGTTTCTTGCCATCTTCCAATGACTCCAATTTCGCTAAATTTGAACATACAATTTGAAAATGGTGCTAGTTCCACGATTGATTGATTTTCACTGTTTTGACTTAAATATATAAAAAATGTATTTTACGACTATTTTATAAATATAATTATTTAATTAATGTCTTTCTTAATTTATATTAATTAAATTAATTATAATTAATTTAGAAATAATATTATTTTATTAATTATTTTACAAAACCACCTTTATATATATATATATATATACATATAAAAACTACATTATTTAACCTAATACAAATATAATTAAAATATTAAAATAAAAAATATATTTATTACATTATCCCGTTATCCAAGCCCAAAGATTCAAATTTTCAACATTTCATGCCTCCCAAGGTCCCATTACCGAGATGTCCTAAGTGGGAAGCGTCGAAGGTTTAGTGGGAAGGGCTTAAAGGAGCCCTTAGAGAGGAGCTCGTTATATTATATGACATATGGTGGGGACCCGTTTAGGGGCCCGAAGATCGGGTCAACAACAAGGGGGATACCCCCCCGGTCCGCAACCTAGTTGGCGGCTCCTTGTCCGTTTGGTGTAGTGGGTCCGACTGGGGATGATGGGACCAGCTTCCCAATCTAAAGGTTATGTGTGTGTGTGTAGATTTTGATTATGCTGATTCTGAAAGTATTTTAGAGCTAACTCAAATCTAACTAGTAAACAAACTCTATCCTATTGTAATCTAATGAAAACAACACATCTAATCTACGCTAACCCGGGATATATCTCTTATATTATGTGACCTAAAAAGATTTCGATCAATTAATAAATATCATTCAGCTATCATAAGAATATGAACCATTTAAGATAAACCATTCTGCATAAGAAGTTAGGCAAAACAGTTGTGAACAGCATATCGCATAATAAGTCATTCATATGTCAAGCACAAACAGATGATTCCACCGTACAAAAGTGCCAAATGGTAACCCAAACATCGATACATTAACATATAAACAACTAAAACTGCATATCACTTTAAGAATATAAGCAGAAATTCGTCAAGAGATAAAAGTACCATTTATGACTGATTTTCACTCACAAACTTCAAGCAATAACGATTTATCTCTACTTACTTCTAACATCTACTAAGAGTAGAGAAGTGCAACATCAGTAGCAGACATTAAAATGCAAACATAAATAAATCTCGATCCTTCCATTCATCAAAACCTCCTCTGAGGGTGCAGAAGTGCATGTTCCGAGGACAAGTTTTTGACAAATTTCTGGACCCTTCTCTAAATGCATGAGAAGGGTTAAAATACTACTTCCTAATTCTAATAATAGTATCGTTATAAAATTTCAGGATACGGTTTTCAAATGACCGTCCTTTTTCTAATCTAGTTAAAAGGAAAAAACAACATTCTAAATGAAATCATTTGTGAACTTGGTCTTTGAAGTTGCAAGTGTCCAGCATAGGCTTGAGAAGAGTCTGCTGGCTGATTTCTGCGCTGAGCTGGGCTGCGAAAATGGCATCTATGAGGGCTGGCGCTACCTTCTCGGCTGCGTTCGTAATGCACTTCACCGTCATCCATTGACTGTGCGGTTTAACCAAGTACGTCTAGTAGCTTTCCCAATTCAGCCTAGCCAATACTTGGATTGCTTTCCCTTTTGCCTGCGCTTTCTGCCTCCATTCTGTTTCCAGTTGCAACTTGTTTGGTAGGTACCCCGGGGTGGTTTTTGTAATTAAATTGGCCCTGTGTAAATTCTCATTTACACAGTCGATAAGAATGCTTGCGTGTGTCGCCGCTGTCTCTGCTGCTTGCTCCACTTGCGTGATTTGTTCGTCCCATTTATTAAAGAGCAGCTCCTTATGATTTTCATTAATCTGGGGTGCCCCTGCTCTTTTCCTTTCCTCGTCATCTTGCCAAGTCAGATATTCCGTCACCCTCTTGTCGTTCTGATCATAGTCGCTTCGCAATTCCACCACCTGACTGGTGATTTTGTCGCTCAGCTCACAAAAGTGCCTCCACTGTGATATTTTACGTCCCGACTCTTCCTGTTGCTGCAGTAGTTGCTCGTTCAAGCCGATGGACTCTGAAATAAACTCTGCCAGCTTAGGCTCATCTTTATGCATTTCTTTCACCGTCTGCAGTTGTTTTTCTTTTTCTTCAAGACTTTTCTGATAGCCTATTTGCATCTGTTGAAATTCTTCCTGTAGCTTTTCTAGCTGTCTGGAAGCTTCAGTGTTGCATTGGCTTGTTGCAACTGTTGTTGTAACAGTTGTATATGATTTTCTTGTTCCTTTAAAAGTTGTTGAACTTCAGAGGCCTTGTCAATAGTTGTAGAGGCATATGCTCCTGCAATCTGAGACAGCTTCGTGAGATTTTCAATCGGATTATTATTTGGGTCTTTCCACAAGATGTCCAAATGTTCAGCATTTTGAGACAGTGTATCCTCAAGCTTTCTCTTTTTTCTCTGTCTCCTTACAACTGCTTTGTGTTGGGGACTATAGAATAATTCCAGTGGGGTAATTTCTTCTACGTTAAGTAGAAGTTCTGAGGTTGGAGCGATAGGAAGGTGTTCAGCTTCTGTGGTGCTACTGACCATGGTCGAAACGACTTATTGCACCACCTGTGTATTGTTCACAGGTGTTTTCGGGACTTGTCGTTCAAGATTTATCAATTCATTGAAGGTTTCCCACTCTTTATCTAGCTCTGTCGTGACAAGTGGTGCTTCGATGACAGGAGCGGGGACATCTCTTCGTGGTGAGGCAATAACTTGCTGCTGAGACATCACAATCGACTGAGCTGTGTCTTTGGTTGTTTCTTCGTTTTTTCTTTGTTTGTGACCAGACTCTTTAGGATGCTCAGATACTTCTTGGGCGGCGTTGGACTTAGATCTGGAAGTGATGGAGTTTTCACTGAGGCTGATGCTCGGAGTCGGTTCTCTAGTAGGTATTCGCAGCTTCTCTAGTGGAATACTAGCCAGCCTTCTTTCTCTGTATAACGTGAATTTCTGGAGGTCACCTGAAGGCAACCTCGACTGAGCTTCGTGCAAAATTTCTTTGAGCGAGCTCTTATTCTGTAAGAGATCATCAAATAGATCTTTCTTTCCAGAGAACACTCTTATCTTGACATTTGTTGTGAATTCTTGGGCCACATTATTTGGGTCGAATGGCCTCGCTGGGAACTTAAATAATTGAAGACACGTCACATTCTCCACCTCGCCAAAAGCATGTCCTACATCGAACAAAGAGAAGGCCCCACAAGTGACGAGAAATTGAGGCCAAATGGCCTTCTTCTTGTCCTTTAGGTCCTTGGTCAAGCCGCCTTCAGAACAGGTTTGATAAGTGATTTCCCGGGCCAAAAGTTTATCAGGGATATATAGGGGTAGGACATGCGGAGGTACAGTGCTTCCAAAAACTCTAATGTAAGTAAACCATTCTTCCCCAAACCATCTTGCGATGTGGATGATGTCAATTTGGGCCTCGGGGGAGCACCTTGGGGGGTCCTTATCATATATCATTCTATATAGGGGCAAAATAACCCCATGGAAAATCTGGTAAAAATGAGGGGCAAAATGGGAATCCCGTAAGATCTTATGATAAACATGGATGGGCAATGGGTCTTGGGTAGTCCATTTCCATCCCATAGTAGGAAAATTAGATACAAGACAAACAGAATCCATAATATAGGCAGACAGATAAAAAGGAGGATAGACCCTGTGAGAAAAGGATCTCTTAGACCGATAATTGACAACGACCGTGTATAGAGTATCAGAAAGGATTTTGGCCCAATCTAGGATTTCGGCATTAGTGGCAGCATCAATTAATGGTAGCCATTCAGATGAAAACTTGTTGATATCGGGCATACCAAATAACCTACAGAGCATGGCTGCAGCAAAACAATATGGAGAGGTAAGGGAACCAGTGCTGTACATACCGTTTTTATCCTTTTTTAGCGGCTCGTCTCTTCTAGACCATTGTTTAGTGGTGTTTGATAGATCTGGATTCTCTACCGCGAATTTCTTAACAAATTCTACATCATATGTCGCTTGCGGTTCAGGAAGATGATACATAAGCTTCAGATCTTGGGCAGAAAACGATCCCACGAGCCCATGTCCATGAACTTTGAATTGTCTGCCCTTTAATTCTGCATCATCCAATATCCACTTGATCATATCTGTGTATGGTAGAATTTTGGGTCTTGCCGCTATTCTGTGAAGGAATGAACATGCTAGGTCCTCCAAGGATGCCTCAGAAGAGCGTGGTGCGCCTGCGACAGCAATCACCTTCATTATTCTAGGTTTTTCTTCCTCTAACAGCCTGTACATGCCTTCCCATGTTGATATCCCTGCGTCTTTGTTGCAGGCTGTGTCTGTGTACAGGGGCACCATCTCCTTGGTCTTCTCCCTCACTTCGGAGCTTTGAGATCTGTTTTTCTTTCCCATTTCTCTTTGCGTTTCTGTCTGCGACGTCTTAGCGTTTTGTTCCTGCAGATTACGAGTGAAATGGAAATGACTGATCCAGAAAGGTGATGGGAGAGTTTTAAATGCAAGAGATAAAACAAATACGCCACCTTATGTGAAGTAAATCTCTACCAAGGCACGCGTCTTTAATCCATTTAATAATTAACAACTAATTCATTCACTATCATTAAAAGCACATGATTTCGGGTCAGATTATAGCAAGTGGCTTTTCTTTGAATGGCGTGCCCGAAGGATTCGTACTAAGGTGATTTATGATTTGCTGACGTACCCTCGCATGTCGTGCAATCGCAGATCGCACCGTCGCAAATCGTATGATCGCAAATCGCATGGATGTGGCATCACAGTGATCGCAATATCGCAGATCGCGGGAATTTGATGTTCACCATATCTTGCTTGGCTCATTTCTGCGATATGCGATCTAGCGATCAGCATTATCGCAGATCAGCGAATCTTTAAGTTTTTCTTTATGAGTGTTACCAATTTGCGATGCGATGTCATTATTAACACGAGGATCTTGCGCATGCAAAAGGGAAATGAAGGTGTTTCCTATCCTTTTGCAACACGACCTTAAAGATTTTCTCTTTTAACATAGACTTAGGCCTTAAAATATCCAAGAGGCTTTTTCCAGGCGTATGATTGTGACTTCAATAAGAAACTATTTCTTTCCCTAAAAATTAACTAAGGGTCCCCATTCATTCAGTATCATGGTTGATACTTAATAGAATAAGGGGGGGTGTTGCTGGCTACAACAATTGGCGATTCACTTGGGAGAACCAGTTATCTCTGCTTTTACATTTATGCTTTCAAACATCCTGAGAAAAATGTCTTAAAGAAAAACTTGAACTTTATTATAAAAAGATAAAGAAAATAATACTTTAAACTGTCAATGATGTTTCGTTTCAACCTGTTTCTATTTCAATTACTTGCGTCTTCAGCTTGTCTTTGCATTTAAATCAATCATTACTTGGTCTTGTAAAACATAAAATAAAGTCTTCTCTATGTATTAGCTCTTTTTAAATATGCTCCTTTGTCGCAGGTAGAGCCTCTGCTGCCAGCAGGCGTCCATAGCCTCGACAGGGTTACCTATTACCAACCAATGATCCTTTATCCTGCTTAAGGTTATTTACAACTTTTTCAGAGAAAATCCTTTTTTGACACTTTTTCCTTTTTATTCTCTAAAGAACAATGTCTTGGTTTGGTGGCCAAATTATGACACAGTCATTCACTTGATTTACACTTTTGCTGAACAAGCTGGCTCGTGATGAGACCCCTTTCCTTTTGATTGCAACAATCTTGAGTCATTGCCCTATTTTGGTAGACAGTTTTGGCAAAGTCAGCAAGTTATAATATCTGTGATCATGATAAGCCGGCTCGTGATGAGACCTCTCATTCTTTGAGATATAACGTCTTTTTAGATTATTCCTCTGAATGCTGCATTTTCTTTTAGCAGGGAGGAAGTCAAATTTTCTTTCCTTAAGAAAATTCTGGACGACAATGATAGGGCTATTTTTGTAAATGGCTGCTTTCACAGAGAATTTTTATTTTAATATTGATACCTTTCATTGTGCTGACCTAAAAACAAAGTTTCCATTGAGATAGCTTTCTTTAAAGTTTTTGCAGTTGAAACTATCATCATATCTGGGTTAAAGTTCTATTGATAATAAAGATCAAATTCCTAAAAGATTTGTTGTTCATAGAAGCAGAAGTTTCAAAAATTTTCAATAGAGAAAAAGGTGCCTTTAGTAAATGCCAAATGCCGTTAACCAAAGGAAACATTATTATAAGAGGCAAACATTCCCTAGGGTTATGTAGAGAATATGAATAACTTTTCCTATCGATTTATTAAAAGAAAACCTAATAACCTAGCTAAATTACTCCTACTCCTCTTCTAACTATATACAGGAAATAACTATGTGAAATGATATTTCCAATGGAACCATGTATTCATTTTTATTCCTAGCCATATGAATCTTCCAAGCATGAGTAAAAAGAACCAAACTTTCCTTGGATCATAAATATTGGCTGTGGAATAAAAACATACAACCCCAATTGGAATTCTGTCTGATTTTCCTTTCTCATGAGAGTTCTTTTCCAACTGGATACCTATTGGATCATAAAAATTAGGATGAATTTCTGTTATGAATTGATGATCTCTCAATAGGAAAGATAACAATTCAAATTGTGAAAATGTTTTTTTAGTTTCAATGGCTTGTAACCTGTTGTTTGTTAACGCTGAGTTTTTAGCGATTTCATTTGAAATGAAAGTTCTCATATATAAATCGCTAAAACATAATCTATCAAAAGTTTGAAAATTTAAAAAGAAATCCGATTTTGTACAAAATGAGTGCAAGTGAGAAAGAAATGATTGGGTATTTACAGAAATAGTATTACAGCACAACTGGGATTTACTTGTAGCATCTTGCTCCTCATAAGAACTGGCCAGGTTTTGTGAATCAGGAACTAAGTTATGATTGCGAACAGGGATGAAGCTTTCCTCATGATATGAATCACAGATCGGGGTATTGTCTTGGATAGTAAAATTATTCAAATGAGCTTTTACTTTGAGATGAGGGTCAGCTGATATGATTTCAGATTTGAGATGTTACTTATTATTTGACCCTAGTTGAGTTACCTGAGATAACTTAACAACATCATCATTGTCAAAGTAACTATCGCGAAAGACTCTACAGATTTCGCTAGGTTCCTCTTTTTCATTATATATCTTCAGATAAGGGAGTTCAGGAAGCTCTTGTTTGCCATTGATCAAAGGTTGTGCTAAAGTGGTCTCTTTATCTTGAAAACCTAATGACGAGTCATTTGAATAACCCTCTATGTTTTTTGAGATATGCTTGATATTGAGAGGGGAAAAATTGTCATCACTAAAAACATCGGGATAAAGAGAAAAATGTGAATCTGGAATAATGCATTTAAAAACATCATGAAGAAAATTTTGTTCATCAGATTCATCATAAACATGGGGCTTTAGATCATACCTTTGTGCGCTGATACTTTCTGAAATAGAAACAGTTGGTTGATCTAACCTTGGCATCAACATCCGTTGATTTGAAATGATATTGTCTGACTTTATGTCAGAGTCATCTTCTGGTTCCAAGGTAGTTTCCCTTTCAGCATTTTCGTCTTTATTTTCTGGTATTACAGCATGCATGACTCCTAGGCTTTGCAGATTTTCTTCATAACGGATGATTTGTGTATTTGACTTGAAATGCTCATCTATATTAGAAGAAAATGAAACAAAGGTCGAGCTACTTTCTTCTTGGTCAGATATAGGAGGTAGGAAATACTCATCATAATCTGAAGATTCTTCATCTCTGAGCTCATCCTCGAGATCACACTGTAGACATTTAAGATAAAATCGCATATTGAAATCCCTTACAGGTTCATCTTGTTTCCGTAGATAATCAATTTCATCATATACCTGGTCGTAGTCATAACAATCAAATTCCAAGATGAAAGTCCTAACGCGTTGGTCCCAGTTATGGACTGATGCAACTGGGAGGGTTCTGCACCATTTTCTAGCTTCCGCTGTGAATGTAAGAGTAAAAATCCTTCACAAAACGCCTTCATCAATTCTCTGAATATCAGAACTCGAAACTTTTTGAATGAACTAAAGGGCATGATTAAATGCAGAAGAATTATTCTTACTGTTGAACTTTACCTAAGACAAGAGCCTTACCACATCTGGTGGAGTGTTGGAAGAGGTAGGAACATGGATGCAACTCCAAATAGGAATTCTATGAGCAGCCATCCTGTTTCAAGATTTATAATTTGGTAAACATTCCAACAGACACTATGCTCAGGCCCTCCTTCTAGCGCCAAATATGTTGAGGGGCCCGAAGATCGGGTCAAAAACAAGGGGGATACCCACCCGGTCCAGAACCTGGTTGGCGGCTCCTTGCCCATTTGGTGTAGCGGGTCCGACTGGGGATGATGGGACCATCTTCCCAATCTAAAGGTTATGTGTGTGTGTGTAGATTTTGATTATGCTGATTCTGAAAGTATTTTAGAGCTAACTCAAATCTAACTAGTAAACAAACTCTATCCTATTGTAATCTAATGAAAACAACACATCTAATCTACGCTAACCCGGGATATATCTCTTATATTATGCGATCTAAAAATATTTCGAACAATAACTGGTAATAAAGATCATTCAGCTATCATAAGAATATGAACCATTTAAGATAAACCATTCTGCATAAGAAGTTAGGCAAAACAGTTGTGAACAGCATATCACATAATAAGTCATTCATATGTCAAGCACAAACAGATGATTCCACCGTACAGAAGTGCCAAATGGTAACCCAAACATCCATACATTAACATATAAACAACTAAAACTGCATATCACTTTAAGAATATAAGCAGAAATTCGTCAAGAGATAAAAGTACCATTTATGATTGATTTTCACTCACAAACTTCAAGCAATAACGATTTATCTCTACTTACTTCTAACATCTACTAAGAGTACAGAAGTGCAACATCAGTAGCAGACATTAAAATGCAAACATAAATAAATCTCGATCCTTCCATTCATCAAAACCTCCTCTGAGGGTGTAGAAGTGCATGTTCCGAGGACAAGTTTTTGACAAATTTCTAGACCCTTATCTAAATGCATGAGAAGGCTTAAAATACTACTTCCTAATTCTAATAATAGTATCATTACAAAATTTCAGGATACGGTTTTCAAATGACCGTCCTTTTTCTAATCTAGTTAAAAGGAAAAAACAACATTATAAATGAAATCATTTGTGAACTTGGTCTTTGAAGTTGCAAGTGTCCAGCGTAGGCTTGAGAAGAGTCGGCTGGCTGATTTCTGCGCTGAGCTAGCCTGCGAAAACAACATCTATGAGAGCTGGCGCTACCTTCTCGGCTGCGTTCGTAATGCACTTCATCGTCATCCATTGACTGTGCGGTTTAACCAAGTACGTCCGGTAGCTTTCCCAATTCAACCTAGCCAATGCTTGGATTGCTTTCCCTTTTGCCTGCGCTTTCTGCCTCCATTCTGTTTCCAGTTGCAACTTGTTTGGTAGGTATCCCGGGGTGGTTTTTGTAATTAAATTGGCTCTGTGTAAATTCTCATTTACATAGTCGATAAGAATGCTTGCCTGTGTCGCCGCTGTCTCTGCTGCTTGCTCCGCCTGCGTGATTTGTTCGTCCCATTTATTAAAGAGCAGCTCCTTATGATTTTCATTAATCTTGGGTGCCCCTGCTCTTTTCCCTTCCTCGTCATCTTGCCAAGTCAGATATTCTGTCACCCTCTTGTTGTTCTGATCATAGTCGCTTCGCAATTCCACCACCTGACTGGTGATTTTGTCGCTCAACTCACAAAAGTGCCTCCACTGTGACATTTTACGTCCCAACTCTTCCTGTTGCTGCAGTAGTTGTTCGTTCAAGCCGATGGACTCTGAAATAAACTCTGCCAGCTTAGTCTCATCTTTATGCATTTCTTGCACCGTCTGCAGTTGTTTTTATTTTTCTTCAAGACTTTTCTGATATCCTATCTGCATCTGTTGAAAGTCTTCCTGTAGCTTTTCTAGCTGTCTGTAAGCTTCAGTGTTTGCGTTGGCTTGTTGCAACTATTGTTGTAGCAGTTGTATATGATTTTCTTGTTCCTTTAAAATTTTCTAACTTCAGAGGCCTTGTCAATAGTTGCAGAGGCATATGCTCCTGCAATCTGAGACAACTTCGTGAGATTTTCAGTCGGATTATTATTTGGGTCTTTCCACAAGACGTCCAAATGTTCAGCATTTTGAGACAGTGTATCCTCAAGCTTTCTCTTTTTTCTCTGTCTCCTTACAACTACTTTGTGTTGGGGACTATAGAATACATCTAGTGGGGGAATTTCTTCTATGTTAAGTAGAAGTTCTGAGGTTGGAGCGATAGGAAGGTGTTCAGATTCTGTGGCGCTACTGACCATGGTCGAAACGACTTCTTGCACCACCTGTGTATTGTTCACAGGTGTTTTCGGGACTTGGCCTTCAAGATTTATCAATTCATTGAAGGTTTCCCACTCTTTATCTAGCTCTGTCGTGACAAGTGGTGCTTCGATGACAGGAGGGGGGACATCTCTTCGTGGTGAGGCAATAACTTGCTGCTGAGACATCGCACTCGACTGAGCTGTGTCTTTGGTTGTTTCTTTGTTTTTTCTTTGTTCGTGACCAGACTCTTTAGGATGCTCAGATACTTCTTGGGCGGCGTTGGACTTAGATTTGGAAGTGCTGGAGTTTTCACTGAGGCTGATGCTCGGAGTCGGTTCTCTAGTAGGTATTCGCAGCTTCTCTAGTGGGATACTAGCCAGCCTTCTTTCTCCGTATAACGTGAATTTCTGGAGGTCACCTGAAGACAACCTCGACTGAGCTTCGTGCAAAATTTCTTTGAGCGAGCTCTTATTCTAAAAGAGATCATCAAACATATATTTCTTTCCAGAGAACACTCTTATCTTGACATTCGTTGTGATTCTTGGGCCACATTATTTGGGTCGAATGGCCTCGCTGGGAACTTAAATAATTGAAGACACGTCACATTCTCCACCTCACCAAAAGCGTGTCCTACATCGAACAAAGAGAAGGACCTTAAAAGCCTCTTGGATATTTTAAGGTCCAGGCGTATGATTGTGACTTCAAAAAGAAACTATTGCTTTCCCTAAAAATTAACTAAGGGTCCCCATTCATTCAGTATCATGGTTGATACTTAATTGAATAAGCGGGGGTGTTGCTGGCTACAACAGGACCAGACCACCACGTCGACCTCTCCCCTCTTGCTCCTTCATGTGTCTTCAATTGTCATATATTACCACTTATACCTCCTATTAACTCATAGAGCATGCATATCTTATTTGAACTCACATTTGTTTTATTTATGTTTTATTCAATTTAAATTTATTTTATTTTAATTAATTTAATTGTTATATTATGTTTTTTTGATTTATTTTAATATTTTAAATTTTATTTAAATAGAAAACTTTATTAAAGCTAGACGTTACATACTTGCCCAATTTTTGTTTGGGTCTAAACTGTGTATTTTCTAGCACCATGCTTATTTTGGAACTCAATCATTGGAAGGCATTATCTTGAGCTTTATTCAACCAAATGACACCTATTATGGCTGGTTAGAAAGATAATTTCACAGAAAATAACCTCGAGGAATTAAATCAAGTAAAGATGAATATTTACTGTGCCTAAAATTTAGTAGAAGTTGGAAATTTATTGGCCAAATTTTTTGTTGCAAATTCTTTTGAAGATTTCCTTCTTGTGACAAAGAAATCTTGACAGAAATCATTGGGAAGAGCTAATTTCTTTTCATTTAATTTATTTAATGACATTTTAGTGTTAGATTTTTTTCTCAACTTTGTATTTTCAAAATTCGATGTGCATCTTTAATTGGTTTTTAATGATATTTTAGGTAATTTTTTTGCAGAGGTAATGGAATAGGATCAAGGCTAAGGGATTTGGAGCAATAGAATGAGAGCAATAAACGAGAACACAGAGGATTTACAACTCCAAAATTGATGGACCTAAATTGCTTTCAACATCTCTCCATTTTGTAATTTCATGTTTTTAAATTATACATAAGAATTTGGAGAAGGAAGAAAGGGTTCCATATTTGAAACTTGAGGAAATTATTTGTGAACAAGTGCTTTTTCCACTACTGTAAGAAGCTAAATTTTGTATGGAATCAACTAGTTTGGACCAGATACGAAGAGATGTATTATAGATCCAAAAATTTCATGCTATCATGAAACTTTTTGAAAAATTATGTGCTTAGAAATCTTTGAACATATATGCAATTCTTGTACACTATTCTCAAATTTAAAGACTCATTATCAGTTTCAATTTAACTCAATTTTGAGGTAATTCTTGATATAGATAAGTATATGTTTCTTGGGTTTTGGATTATTGTGAATTCGGTCAATTGTATGCTTGTTTAAATCATTGGAAAACTATATTTGCATGATGTATCATATTTATATCAATGTTAATCAACGAATTCAAATAAATGGGCATGTTGTCATTGTTAACTATTTAGTATATTCATAGGAAGTGAGTCTTTTTTTTAAAATCATCATTGTTTTATGAGAACTATTTCCTTAATGAATTCATTTCATTTGAATTTGGATATGTGTAAAACATAAATATGATAATTATTTATCAGATGGTTGTGTACATATTTGTTTGAATAAGTAGAATGTTTTGGAACTATTCTTTGGCTTGCTCATTTCCCTTTTAGTATAAATTCAGGATGGTCCATATCTCCTTTACCTTGCTCTTGATTGAGATGGGGATTAATCCTTCTTTAAATCGAGATATATTTATGACTTATTTTATGTTTCTTGCATTATAGAGTAGATTTTTATTTGGATTTATTCATTGCATTCTTAGAAGTCTCCTTGGGAGAAAACTTTAGTGTGGTCTGGCTAAGCCCTTGCTTCAACTTGATGATTTCTTTCTTGCAAGTGCATAGAAAGAGTGTATGTATGATTGCCTCATGGGGGATTCACTTAGTGAATCTATGACATGTCACGTGCATTCGTGGCATATTAAACAATACCCCTAATTTGACTACATATTGGAAAATGCCTTTATAAATCACATTATTCAACCCCCTACCAAGATGAACCCAATGCACCTTCCCAATTTAAAAAACCCCTAGTTTCACTAGATATTGTAGGTGTCTATTTTTCATTAACAATTTTTATACCCGTTTATATTTTTTCATTAACTTTGAGATCCATTTTCCATACTTGCCAACACAAAATCCCTTTACCCCCAAATAAATGCTCAATACATTATGCCATTTCTTCCCTGATATGAAACCCCCAATATGAATGCACCTAGTATGGTATCTCTGCCCCAGTGAAGCCCCCGTGGATTCCCTCTTCTGGTTAATATGTAATTAGAGATAACATAAGGAAAAAGGAAGGGTGAGAGGGTAACCTAACCTAATACAACTAGTTAGAGCCACCAATACAAACATAAAAGAGTATAATTTATAACTTTGACCAGGTGGTCTCCCTAAATGTTGATGAGGTCATTTTGACCATCAACACTATGGAATGAAGGAAAGGACTCGAATCTCTTGATTTTCAGTTTACTCCTCTTGGCATGAAACCTGCATTCAATAGGTTTGTCACCAAAATCGTTGCATGTGTAGCAATAACTATAAAAACTACCATTATACTTGAATTTGGATGAACTTAGTGGAGGGGGAGTCATCTTTGGTTGTTGTCTTAATAGGGCCTTCTATAAAACTACTTATTTTATTTCATTCTTCTACAATTTTTTGCAACATGTTCGAACTTGTGATATCTATAACACATTACCTTGTCCATCAAAGGAATAAAGAGTCTTTTATTCCTTTCAAATTTTATAGACCTACCATGGTCCTCTCTTGGTGCAAAGGATTCCTAAATATTGGTTCCCCTTGAGGTGTTTCTTTCTCCTACTACTGAATTTGTTTCTTATTTCCTTTGTTACTACTACTTTTATTGTTATTATCGTTTACTAGTGGGCTTTTTGGTTCTTTATTTTTTTTCTTGCATGCATGCATACTTGATTCTCCCTTTTGAAAATGAAGACAAGATAAATCCAATGTTGATATTTGGTTTCCAAGCATATTGTCCCAGGTTACGTTGCTCTCCTCCATCTTTAACTGTTTTCTAATCAAGATCACTTCAACTTGTAATTTCTCATAATGAAGCTCCTTTTCTTTATACGGTTTCCTCATTCATTCTTCAATTTTCTTTGCCTTCTCTAGCTGAGTTTTTAATCCGATGATCTCTTCTATTAGTCCATTCTCCTTCTCATAAAAAGTGTGGAAAAACCTATTTTGATCCTTATATGTAGTGGTTAGTATTTTCACTTTAGCAGATAATTTTTCGATTACTATCATTTTTTATTCATATTTAGTATTAACAAGAGAAATACCATTCTCATATTCATTATGTAACTTAATAGAAAAATCAAAATCATAATAGAAAAATTCTTTCAAAATATTACCTTCAAATTTTCCCTCTCGTCACACAACGTTTTTGGCCAAGATTTAACATTTTTATGCTCTTTTTTCCATGGATTGATTTTATTCCTTCTTCAGATTCTATCTTTGGGACATCCTTCACTTGTTCATACCCATGGTCCATAATCTACCATCAACAAATTAAGTTGATTGAGAGAACTAACTCTGATACCACTTGTTGTAAATTAGATCATTACTAAGAGGGTGGGGGGGTGAAACAGTACTGATAAAGTTTATGTAATATTTTAAAACTTTCTACCAGTTATTAAATCAAAACATGCATTAACCCATCAATAGATCATATCATATAATGTATTAAACAAAATGGTAAATAACATATCTGAATATGTAGCTACACCATGATCATCACATGAGAAAAATAAAATAACAAGATAAACATGCACAAGGAGACAAAATATTTTTGGTGGAAATCCCCCTCTGAGTCAAAAACCACCCTTGTTGTTGTTGCGCTATGTAGAAATTGAAAAAAAATGTTACTACTAATGAAATTGAATCGAAATCAAGAGGCAAAAAATTATTCTATTATTTAGCGGAAAGGAAAACACACGATAGAAGCACATGAAATAACATGTAATCATTAAAACACAAGGAAAATTATTATTTTATGGAGGAACCCAACTGGGAAAAACCCCTCCACTACTTTACATTAATTTAGATGAGAAAGAAAAGAAATTATAGTGCCTTTCTTCAACTCTAAAGCACACCCTGCACTTTAACATTTCTCTCCTACTTCTTGACCTGCTTTGGCTAACACTTAACCAATTGAAGCCTTATACAACCTTATATTTCCTTCCGCAATCTTGGAGGACTTAAGCTCCTAAAGGGAAATTCCCGATTTCCTTGTGCAAATTTGAGTGTAATTCATCACCTAGTCAATGAAAAATCATCGTACACTCAACAATATACAATTATAAATAAAAATGTGCCTTTTCCATCCACTCAATTATGAAATTTGAATTACATGCATGATTGAGTGTATTTTTAGCTGATTCACTAGATAACTGAGATATCAATGAGTTAATAACAATTAGAACTACTCAATTTACCTTCAATTGACTCAACTAATGACAATAGGTTAGTTAACTAAGTTCAACTAAAAATAAGTCAACTATATTTCTAGATCATAGAAATAAACTCATGCACAACTCTACTTCTACCCTACAAACTCTAATTTACTAACGTAACTGGTAGACAAGGTGATGTCACTCTAGCTAATTTCAATCCAAGTCATCCTGCTAATGCGGAGAATCAAATTTTATACATTTGAGTAAGGTACTAGTACAACAAAACATTTTATTGCTACAATTCCAAAACTCCCTCTTAGCAAGAAAATGATTTGGTACAATCTTGTTGTTTCTCCAATGGAATGTACTGTAGCAAAAATGACACTACCTCTCATTATTGTTGTTGCTACTACAAAAATTGCAATAGAGAAGCATCGAAAATAGCAAATCAATTATGTATATGAGTTGCAACTGTTCCTTGAGCATATGATAGATACTAGTCTCCCCACTTTCTACTCAAAAAAATGCATTGTTTTTGCTTTTTCACTGTGTCTCCTGCACTGCTATCAACACTACTCTGTGATCCTCAGCATTTTATTGCAACTAATCTATAATTGTCACTCAAGTTTTGATGGAATCAACTAGAAATGATACTTCTGATATTGAATATTGTGAGCCCATATGGAAAGGGTAATGATCCACGAGAAGAGTATGCTACAATTGCTACTGCTCACCTATGGACCTTGCCCAAATATTTGCAACTCTCAGACTAAGGCTCTACATCACCCCACCTCACTCCTGGAGGTATAGCTGCATTAATGGTGAAATATACCTTTGGCTTGTATATATTTTTCACTATAAATCAAATCTGTTTCACTTGTCGAGTAGTAACATGCTTCAAAAAATATTTTCCCTTACGAAACAACACATCATAACATTTGTCCTCCAATACAACTACAATAATGAATTTTTTCTTCAGCCTAGGAACATACATCACATTTTTCAACTAAATATGGTAGCTTGAATCCCTCTTGAAGGTTATAGTACAAATTCCTTTGGTACTATACCCCCTATCATCTCCAAATTGTATGTGCAATTTGAGATCCTTCTCCTCTAGGCTACTAGAGAATTCCTTATTTCTTGCCATATGATATGAGGCATGAGAATATAGGTAATGCTCACTCCCTCTTAATATGATTTCCATTCAAGAAAAGAGGGTGAAACCTAACTTGAATTGAGATTCCATAACATATCCTGATCCTTTTATTGCAAGCTCCTTGTTGGATTTCTTGTGTAGACAATTGGTTGCATAGTGCCCGCATTAATGGCAGTGAAAAGAAATTAATTTGCTAAGGTCCTTATTATTTCCATTTTTTTGGATAGAATATACCTCACACTAGAACTTATTCCCCCTGCAATTATTTCCTTTTCCAATTAGAGAACACTCTTCTTCCCCATCTGCAGTGGATGTGACACCATCTTTTGTGTTTCTTTTGATCTCCTCCTATACCAAATAAAACCAAAGTCTCTCCTAATTTGATAGCTTATCTCTTCCATTAACTGAATCCTAATCCAAGATTTCAGAAGGCCAAGGAGGCTAAGATCACAATTCCAAATGATGGCACATTTTCTCCTACCCCAAGTTCACCTCAAACCTATGTGAATATAGATAGGTGCTAAGGAATGGTTTTATTTTTCTGCATGCAAATGTTTCTGAGTTTATCTCTCAATGCCAATTTCTTGGCATCACTACTACTTTGGAAGAGATATGTGAGAGTTTTCAACATTGTAAAAGGAGTCTTGTTTACATGCATGTCAAAACCACATGATCTCTAACACCCTCCATAATAATCCTTGCTGCTCTTGTTGTGTATTTCTTCCATTGAGCAAGTTCTTATGCATGATATGCAGTAACATGCAAGAATAACATAATGTGAGAAATATGAAATAATATTTCCAAAAGCACAAAAATATGACATGAATGGAGACAAACTACCAAGATATTTTATTATTCAGAAGTAGATGACAATGTTCACTTACCTCTTCAAGGGGGAAACCTCCAACAAAGCAGAGCTAGATTACAATAAGACTTGATGATTCTTCCGTTACTATCTAGGATTATTTATAGGTTAATCACATCTAAAACGCTAACTACTAGTGGTCCCTTGCATAACATGGGTTAACCACTTTAGCTATTAACTATTTCCCATTTATAATTAATTGTAGTCCCTTTTCTATAATGTGGGTCAAACACTTACAATTATTATTAATGTAGATAACCACTTATGGGCTTTATTGATCGAACTAACTATCTATGACTCTGAATAGGAATGTTTGGCTTATTACATAAATAAACGGTTTAGGGTTGGACATTAACATGCCCTCCACCATCAAAAGTAGCCTTGTCCTCAAGGCTGAAACTGTGGAAATTGATGAAGAATAGTTGTTGGTTCCCATGTAGCATATCTTGGATATGTGTCTTTCTACTTGAGGAGGAATACCTTGTTCATGCAGTTGTAGATATGTCTTTCATAAGTATCGATGACTTGTTGACCCATAAATAAGAGATAAAAGCTAGGAATGAGAGGCTAAAAGCCCAAACATATGCATAGTATTTTAAGATGACCCCTACCAATCAGGAAAGGCTTATGTCAACCTATGATGTCAAAGAGGGGAAGATGCAAATGGCATTCATTAAGCCAACCAGTCAGCAACCAAGGACAACAACAGATTTTAAAAGAGTGGATTTTGAAGTACTCGCAAGGGATATTCATCCCATTGACCAAATTGAGCTGCATAAACAAACAGGTGAGATGACTTATTCTACATTGATAACAAAAGCCATAGTAGTCCACCAATTATAGAATTATTTAAATAATATATCAATTCAGTTTCAGTTGGAGAAGGGCTCTTCACAGGCCAAAGATACAAGAATCAAGTCTTGAGAGGACTTAGTGATAGAATTGGGACATGATCCCAAGGATGTAAAAGCAACAGAGCAGCTGATCAAAAATAAGAATTGTGACATTGTTGCCCTGAAGAAGCAGCTCAAAATTCCTTAGTTGCATCACCATCAAACAATGGAAGACGTAGAACCACAAAAAGCACATGAAGAGCTTATGGACCTAGTCCTAAAGCTAAATGATCAGCTTAAAATAATAGAGAAGGAGTTGGACATTTTGATTGAGTCCAAGCAAAGTGACCTAGCAACAACTTCCACAACTGCCATTCCCACTATGACAACAAAATTTCCTTCCACATTGGTAGCATCATTGGCACCAACACATCCACTTGCCACAACACTACTAATTACAATTGAATCCACTACAACAGCAACCACTTCAACTGAAAAGACAACAAAACTCGTAAAGGCTATGGAGGAAATGTCCATCCAAGCTACAAAGCTCGAAAGATTAAAGGAGAAAGTGGCAAGTTTAGGAACTAACTGTAAACTTACCCAAATTCAGGAGAGAGAAGAAACACAGAAAGCCCTAAGGATGGGTGAGAAAATCAAAGTCTTAGAGAAATATTTAACATTGCAGAAGCCATTATGACATACTAAAGAAATGCTCTAGGCCAATATCATTGACTCTGGCAATGATATTTGGCCATCAGTTCAAGTTATATTTGAGCGAACTAAATTGGTGAACGTAGCCACTGAGGCTATCCAGAAAGTAAGGGAAGAGTTAGGAGACCAACCTGAGAATGAAAATCGACTCATCCACCTCCTAAATAGTAAGAACAAGTATGAGCTCCATGAGCTTGGTGTAGAGGATATGGGTAAATCCATCCCAAAGATTAAAAAGGTTCTTTCCAAACGTAGCCTTATGCTCAACTTAGAAGAAAAGTGCCACAACATGCATGTGGCCATTGATAGGTTTATGGCAAAATTACAAATTTTGAGGGACAAAGGCCTTCCCAGTCCTATGGTCATTAATGATAAACTCATGACCCAATTGGACTATAGTGATAGACTAAGGAGGTTTGCCAAAGAACAAGCCATCTCCTCAGGCATTAAAGCTTTGCCTACTGGAAAAGTATTGTATGATACATTAGAGAACCTCTTTTTCTTAGAACATGAGGTGAAACATCTATTTCTCACCAAGCCCAATTTTTCAAAATACACAGAGGCAGATGAAATTTATAGGAGAATGTTAAAGGTGAGATTGCCTGAAGAAGAATGGTGGGAAAAATGACAGATTAACTCTGAAAAAGTTTTACATTACAAAGTTACCACAGTAAATCTAAATATAGTTAGGTTAAACAGGTCAAAGACAGATAAGCAGGGTCAAAGAGTAATAGAGTCAAAGAGTATTAGTGAAAGATCAAAGTAAAGAAGACTCTAGCGTGGAAATACCAAAACCATCAGCCAGCTTAAAGGGCTTAAAACTCAACAGAAACAACCAGCAACACCACAATAAAAGGGACAACAAGAAGCAGTTTCACATCTGTCTCTATCTTCATGCATGAAGATATTTTATTTCCTAGATTAAATCTCAAACTGTTATGAGATATTTTGTAATTATTTTTTGTATAAATACATCACATTTCAAAGTATGTAGGGTGGATTAGAACACATTTCTATAGAATTTTTATCTCAATTCAAATTTCTATTGTATCAATGACTGGATTGGCTTGCTGGATCAAGGAATAAAGATCAGATATTTTATAGATTCTTGCGTAAAACAAAATACAAATAAGTATTCTCTCATATTTACTGTTGTTTCTCTTATGTTTCTTCATAATATTGTTTGTTTATCTAAAATCTAAATGTATAACATGGAATGATATTTCAGAAATTGCTTGAATGCACTCTGTCTTAACTATTTTGCATTCTGAATGTTTTCTACTAAACTATCTTAGTTAGGGAATTCTTAATTTCTCCTTAGCTTCTGTATTTTATCCCTTGGTATATAGAAAAGAATTCTTAATTGCCCTTTTTTCATGATCACCCTCTTTTTTTCATTCTGATCCCGGTCCAAGGATTCTTAGCTACCCCTTCACCCTGCTTAGAATCATATCATCCAGTAGACCTAAAGATTTTCCTTTTTCTTTGTTAGCTTGTGCTATGGACATTCCCTTTTTTGATCTGGTCCAGTTATGTTATCCATTGATTGACTCCATAGCCCAATGGCTTGAAGACCTAGCTCTATCCATCTGTTCCAAGAATGCCTCCACCCAACCTTCAAATCTAAAATCAAAATCCTCATGACCACTAAGAACTAGCCTATAATCTAATAAAAAAATCTAAATCATAAAGAGAGAGCCCTCTCTGGACTTAGGTTGGCTATAACCCGAGCCTTTAAGATTGGTTTGTGGTTACCTTAGATGATTCCTTCTTTTGATAACTTCTAGGGAAAAATTTTGAGTGATAACACCACCATTCAGCTAGAGCCAACAACTGTACCCACCGATGTTGCTTGTCAGATGTGAAACACCATAGATAGGTCTCTAATTGATGTTCCTTGTTTGATGTTAACTACTTTTGCGTGATCATTTATTTGGGGATGATAAGTTGTACTCAGTTGGATTTATGTTCACTGTAGCTTGAAAAATTCTTGCCAAAGTTTGTTAGTAAAAGTGGGTTCTCGATCAGAGATAATGGAAGTCACCATGCGTTGCAGTTTAAGGATTTGGTCCATCAAAACTTGAGCCACCAATGCAGGGGAAAATGGTTGTGGTAGAGAAAAAAAAATTGAGCATATCTGGGAAGTATGTCAACAACCACCATGATGATTGATTTGTTTCCTAAATTTGGGATACATGTAATGAAATCCATGATCCATCCAGATATAAGAAGGGAGTGGAAATGGTTGTAAGGTTCTTAGTTGCTTAATCATTTGCCCTTTTTTATGTTGTCATACATTGCATTCAGCTACAAAACTAATAGCTTTTTTATTCATGCCGGTCAAAAGAAAGAGTGGCATGCTGATGTGTAAGTCTTCTGAAAGCATGAATGTCCTACAATCATAGAGGAGTGCAACTCTGCCAAGGTGTGGGTTTCAAGGGTGGACGCTACGGCTGACACTACCTAATCCTTGTAGCGAAAAACATCATCCTTCCAATAGTAGTCCTCTAAGGAATTAATATCTCCTTATATGTCATTAATGACATGGGATAAAGACAAGTGGGAGAACCATTGATGGAAAGCCTATTCAATCCAATCTAGTATCGGTAGAGACAGGGATAAAAGGGTGTCCTCATCCTCAAATTCGTGTGTCAAGGCATCAACAAATACATTTTCACACCCGTTCTTATAAATTATCTCATAATATCATCCCAACAATTTTATGAGCCATTTATTTTGTTGTAGTGGTGACAACTGATGCTTGAGGAAATATTTTAGGTTATGATAGTTAGTGTAGATTTGGAAATGACACCCCAATAAGCATAGAAAATTTTAGGGGTGAATGTTCGTCCTTTGGCGAAATTAAGGGTTTTTAAATTTTTAGTGGGCGAATATTTTGTATCATAGTACATTTTTACAAATCACCTCAAATAGCCCACCTTATTTTAAGGGAGAGGGTAAAAAATGTAAATTTAGCCCTTGAAATTAGGAGTTACAACTCTCCATTCGCCCATTTTCAAGAATAGGTTTTATTTAAGTGAATCCTATGGGCCAAATACCATATTTGTAATAGAGGTATGGTAAATTAATAAAAATATAAATAACGTATGGTAAACAAATAAAACATTTTTTTATATTTACTCCATAAGTCACTTTACATTTACGAACACTCAAAAAATGTGTTATATATGGTAAATTAATAAAAATATAAATAAACGAGAGGTATGGTAAACAAATAAAACATTTTTTCATATTTACTCCATAAGTCACCTTACATTTACGAACACTAAAAAAATGCATCATATTTAGGTGAAACCTATGGGCAAAATACTATGGTACGAATACTATGGACTAGATTGTTATTAATACCATGCAAAAAAACATTATTAACCCTAATATTAGTATTAATAAAAATAAAAATGGAACATGGTATTGACCCATGGTATTCACCAAAATGGCACATGGTATTGACCCGTGGTATTCACCTGGAATGTAGCCTATTTAAATTGATGAATTAAACCAGCATAGATCCATCTTTACTTTGGATCTACTGACCCCGGAGAGGTATCAAATATCATGATATGCAAACTAGCATAGAGTGAAAAAATATTTGATTCGATCAAGAGTAAAAATGGATGTTGTAATTTAATGTATGTTAAACATTTTAGCTTGGTTAAAATAAAAAATAAAATAAAAATCAACTATTAATTTTATTAATTTTTATAAATTACTAATAGTAATTTTTAAGCTCCAGGTTTATGATAACCCAGGGTATTGACCCATTGTAATACCATGGTATTCATGTGAGCATAGACTATTTAAAGGGGAAATTCTATCATCTTAGATCCATCTTAATTTTGGGTCTACCAAGTGCTCAAAGGGATAAATAGATTTCATCCCTGTAAGAGTGGTACATGTGGAGTTAAGATGGATATAGGTTGGTTTTTACGATAATGAAGATATTAAATAGACTTAGGAAATTATATTGTAAAAACATCTTAAGGTGAATGGTTAATGCATAGACATTGGACAAGTATATTTGTATACTTCTGTTTTAAACTGAAACAAATCCAGAGCTAAAAGGAATGGATTGATTGCACTAGTCATCCTTCTATAACTTTCCAACATATGCTGGAGTAAACAGATTGTAATTTGGGTAATTTTTCTAATTGCAAACAGGAACACACTTGTGTATTGGCAGGGTGGTTACGAGGTCCCTAGAAGTGATGAATTTGAATTATTCTTGGTTTTATATATAGTATTAGGTTTTTTCTCATGCTTTCTGTGAATGGCAAGGGTGAGTTTTATCCTACACCCACTAGGTTATCGATATGTAATTTTAGTAATTTTGATTTCAAAATATATTTTAAATAAATGCAATGATTTCATTTGTGTATTCAATAAACACAATATTTTATAATTGAGTAAAATATTCACCATGCCTGGTGAGAGATTCGCAAAAAAATTATATATACATATTATATTATTGATAAAATCGCCTTCTATTTTTCCTATATACCATGGAGATTCGCCCATTTATTATACATGTAAATTTTGGGGGGGTTCTTAAAATTTTCCCTGCCAATAAGTATGGTCACCAAATGTCTACTACATGTAAGATATACATCATTTAATTCTTGTATGTAGAGTGATGTAGATGCTCGCCACTGAGCTTTTGACTCATGAAAGCTAAATTTCTACCTTCCTCCATTAATATGGTGCCAATGCTTGTACATGAAGCATCACATTCAATCAAAAAAGGTTTTGTAAGTTTTGGTAGGGCCAATAATGGAGTGATGCACATGGCCTATTTGAAAGCCAAAATGACATGTTGAGCTACGCTAGTCGAAATAAATGATTTTTTCTTGAGAATTTTAGTGAGAGGTCAGGTAGTATGTCTATAATCAAGGACAAATAGGTGATAATGGCTTGTGACACTAAAGAATCTCCTCTAAGCCTTTAAAATTTTTGGTTGGGGTCAATCTTGCATTTCCCCAATATTTTTTTGATCAACCCTCACTCCTTGAAGGCCCACAGAATGTCCCAAATACTCTACTTATTCCATGCCAAAGGAAAACTTGGATAATTGACAAATAGTTTATGATGTTGGATAAATTGAAATACCTGGTCAACATGTTAAAGGTGAGTGTCCCATCTTAAGATGTAGATGGGAATATCATGAAAAATGTCCAGGAATTTTTTTATGAGATACAGTTTCAGATGGTGATTCATGAATCTCTGAAAAGAGGATGCCACATTACAGAGACCAAATAACATGACCAAAATTTCTTAATGGCCTTCATAAGTTTGAAATTATGACTTTGGAATGTCAAATTCCTTGATCCATATTTGGTGATACCGTGAGAGGATGCCCAACTTGGTGAAAACTTTGGCACCATGCAGTTCATCAAGAAAATCATCAACTATTGGGATAGGAAATAAGTCCTTGATAGTGAGCATGTTAAGGGCCCTAAACTCTAGACACATGTGCCATTCACCATATTTCTTTAAAACTATGACCACTAGAGATGAATAAGGGATGGTGTTGGGATGAATAACATTTTATTGTAGGAGTTCCCTGATGATTTTTTCAATTTCATTCTTTTGGAAAAAAAAGAATCGATAGGGGCAGACATTTGGTGGCTAGGTATCTAGTAGAAAAGGGATGTTATGATCATGTTCACCTCTAGAGGGTGGGATCTACTTAAGTTTTTCGAAGACTGTTGGTGGCGATCTAATACTTGTTTCATCTAGGTATGAATGGGATGAGGAGTGGATTCAATGGTAGTAATGGCATTAAATTGTGCGATTATCCCATGCTGGCCCATTTTTGAAAGCTTCTCAATTCAATGGGAGTTTATGATAGTAGGAGCAGGTACCTAGAGTCCTCTTAGTGTATGAGTGTGGCCATTCTGATTAAAGATCATATTTAACTCCTGGAAGTCCATTATGATAAGGCCCAGTGTCCAAAGCCATTCAGCACTAAGGACAATGTCACAACCAGCTATTTCAATTGCAAACATATGCATTTTGAGTGATAATCCCCCATTTGAAGCTTAATATTTTCATAGTGGCCTCAAATTTCAAGGTTCCACCATCAACAGCAAGGACATGGAAATTAGATATTTCCCTGACAAAGCAATGAACTACTTCTACTACTTTCTTATGGACAAAATTATGTGTGTTTCCATTATCAATCAACAACACTACTGCTCGATGTTTAATGCAACCTCAAATTTTGAGAGCCTAGGGAGAAGAAATGTCAGCCAAGGCATGGAGTGAGATAACTAGATTATCAAGTATAGCTAGACTATCAACGTCGAAGGTTGTTAAGGGTTCACCCTCTTCCTCCTCGGTCACTTCACTGTTTGGAGTTCCATTGTTGGATTTATTTTTAGAAGTGTCAATTAGAAAGAATTTTTGTTCCTTGCAGTTATGTCTCAGAGAGAATATTTCATCACAATAGTAGCAGAGTCCTTATTTCCTTCTTTCAACCATTTCTATCGGTGACACATTTTGGACCTCAAGTTTTTGGGTGGGGCCTGTAGCTGGTGTGGGAAGTGCATGTGCAATGAAATTTGGATGATTAGATTGGGAATTTAAAGAGAATTATACCTCTATGAGTTGTTACATGCTTCCAACCAAGTATATGGGTGATGCATTCTAACATAGGCTTGGATATCTTCATTTAAGCCACTCATGAAACATTCCAAGTAAATGGAATCTACTAGTCGTTCAACCTGGATGACAAATTTTTCAAAGGCTACAATGTAGTCCCTTACTGTACCCATATCCATAATATTAGTGAGATGAAAAATTAAATAATATTCCCAATCAAATTGGTCATAGATGAGTTCTGAGAACATGTTCCAAGTTTGACTCCTTTGTAACAACCCACAGATTTAAATATACAACTAATTATATCAATTATGCGAGTTATAATCAACATACAACTATTTAACTAATTAGCATAGAATTTCAAAAACCATGAGAAAATACGTCTTATAGGGAGCGACGATATTCCATACTTGTTGTTTCAAAGTTGAATGCTCTTTGAATAACGTTAACTATAAGAAACTTTTTGGGAATGACTCTCCACCCAACTGTAGGCTTAGCTGCACATAATATTTCTACAATTAATCATCCCCAAGCCCTTAATTAACGTACCAATGAAAAGGAATCGTTTGTCTTACAATGCTTTACTCCCAAGATAATGGATGAAGGAATGGATGAATCTCATCTTCTTCATTGTCCATTAAATAGACAAAAAAGTGGAAAGGGGTTTGCATGCACACATTTCATGTCTCAAATGCAACTTTTATTTCTTTATTTTAAGTTTTACTTCATATAATATTTCTCTTAATCTAACTTTCTTATTTTATTCCCTTCTACTTTTTGTTAATTTGAATTATCTTTACAATTTTTATAGTTCTCTTAATTTAACTCTTTCTTATTTTATTCTTTTTTACTTTTTGTCAACTTTTCTTGCTTTTACTATTTCAATAGTTTACTTTTATACATATTTATTTTAATCTCCACTATGTTATTTACTATTGTATTTTTTTATTATTATTATATTGTGTTCATTATTTATTATCTATTTACTATTATTATATTTTTGTTATTATTTATTATTTATTTACTATTATTGCCTTTTCTTTATTTTCTACTATTTATTTACCATTGTTATCTTTTCTTTATTGTTTAATATTTATTTTCTTATATTTTAATGTTATATTGTTTTATTTGTTACTATTATTTATTATTGTTATTAGAGGACATTACATCCTTGGATAGAATTTATGATGCCACTACCGTGACTGTCATCGATCTTCGTCCAAGTTAAGCGCTCCCACATGTAGTTTGGCTTCCTCTTGCTAGATATTGTTAAGGAAGAAATATTACTCCATTTGTGCCACCCATATTGTCGAGTTAGATCCATCAAATTTGTACATGACCATGTTAGGTTTCCAATGGCTCAAGTATTGATGAACTCCATGGAAATTAATTTGATTGTTGGATTCTCCTTCTACAAGTGCATCGACAATATGTTCTTCCCTTATGGATTCACAAGGTAGATGCAAGACATTCAATGTGTCTGTGAATTTGTCAACTGATTCCTAGAAGCCATCAAATTTTATCTCAAAAGCTTCGATTCTCTCCACTTTCTTTTCTACAACTATAACTTGAGACCTGGTACCATACATACATGAGCTCCGGTCAAATTTTGAGCTTACTTAAGACTAGTATGCTTCGAAATAGGGAAAGAACAAGAGTCTAGCGATGTGGGTCACTTAAATGAACGTGGGGAAGAATTTGGGACTACACAAAAATTGGTGGCTTATAGGTGAATTGTACCACTATGATCATCTTTTCATCCTAAATTTTATGTGTTAGCTCTTTTGTGAGCATTCCGTGATGGCCCCAAACCTTTTTTCCCTATAAAATGAGCTTTACTACTAGCTGATCAATACTGTCATGGCCAAAATCTAGAATTCTTGATACTACCAAATATCTTGCGAAAACTTGGCCTGAACTATAGTAATTGAAACCCCAATTTTTTTTCATCGTAAAAGTTGTTGTGACAACCTGATATGGGCTATGGCAACCAAAACCTTCAGTGCACAAAGAGTCTGATCTATGTTGTGAAAACACCAACTGTTGAATCTGATTTTTACTATGATAACAAACTCGAATAGTAGGATCTAATTTGTACAATGGTGAATGCACCCCAATAGTTGGATTTGATCCAGAAAATAAGTTAGGGGTTGGTCTGGCAAGAACTATGGTAACAACAGAGTATCAGGTGCTACAAATGACAATATACATAAAGGTCCAACAATAGTACTTGACCCAACCTTTTAGAGTTCTAACTAAGGAGGATCGACTATACCCTTAGTCATACTACCCAATTACCCTATTGTATGTGCAAGTTGTCTCCTTGAGTGTTATTATCAGTGTTTTGTAGTAGCAAGATGACCAATGACTTATATAAGGAGAGGTTTCAGATTACCCTGGGGGTATTCTGACGCACCCAAGGGTACGTGGAAGTATAATGCATGTGCGATTATCTCTAATGTGTTACTGCTAGAAGGGCTACTCACAATGGTTATAAGGGAGTCCAACAAGTGTGACCACCTCTTGTAGTACCTACATGCATGTCTCGTCAAATCCGTAGGTTTATGCACTCAACGACAAATCTTGTGGTTTAAAGACATCATAACACATTTCTAGCCTAAGAAAAAAACTATGAAAATTGCAGGTACAACTGGAATCAGAAATTTCTCTAATACGACTTGTTATGCATTCGACCTACGAGAATAACAAAATGCCAGAAACACAGAAATATCACATGAATTGAGACAAACTACAAAGCTATTTTATTCAGAAGGATATTACAATGTTCAACTTCCCTCTTCGAGGGGGAAATCTCCAACAGAGCATAGCTTGATTACAATAAGACTCGATGATTATTCCCTTACCATCTAAGACTATTTATAGCTTAATGACATTGAAAACCCTAACTAGTAGTGGTCCCTTGAATAACATGGGTTACCCAGTTTATTTATTAACTATGGCCTGTTTATAACTAATTTTGGTTCCTTTACTATAATGTGGGAGATGTTGGAATATAATCCTAACATCTACATTTATTTTTTAGCCTAAGTTTCCTTGACTTAGCCACATGCACTAAAAATCATGTTCACACTTGGTTTTTGGTAAACTGGCTCGGTGGACCAACTTTCCCTTGTTTTTTTCCTTTAAAGGCTTAATATTATGGAAATATTGGTCCAACCACTTTCATAAACCATTTAGACATCTAAGTGCATGTTCCTGTATTTTTATCATCTTTTCAAGCATATAAATTGACTCAGGAAAAATGGAAAATGCCTCCATTGAATTAAATAATTGTAGCATTGACTCAAGAGCAAGCTAAGTTAGTCCAAATGGGTTCCATCAAGTGTTAAAATAAACAAGAACTTGCGGCTACTAATGCTCCAAAGAGAAGTGGAAGAGACAAGCAAAAAGGGAAGGGTAAATTTATTGAATCGAAGAAGTAGAGACCCAGTACAATCTTTAGAGAGCTCTTCTTTGCCTAAGGGTAAGAAGAAGAAGGAAAGAACAATTTTCAAGTATTGTTCCAAAGGTTTTCATCCTGAATAAAATTGCATGAGGAAAAGAATCAATGAGATGGCTAAGCAATTGTAGCATCACAATCTCACTGTTACCGAGAATGCAAAGAAGAAGGATGATAATAGAACGGGAGATGGAGAGGAAGAGCATGAGATGGTCATGCTTTAATGGTTGTGACATCCACTCCATTCGCTTGGATCCTTGATTCAGGTGGATCGAACCATATGGCTGCATCAAAAGCTGAATTTTCCTCCATCGAAGAAAGTAGCAGATCCCCAATTTACTTAGGAAATGCCACACCCACAAAGGTGTGTAGATAAGGAATTGTAGACCTTGAAGGGAGCCGCTTCACCAATGTGCTTCATGTTGCCATGATTTCCACAAATATTCTCTCGATATATCAGATCACTCATTCCGGCTCTGGAAGGAAGGTGGATTTCACTCTGGACTCCCCATTGATTACCGACACTTCCACGGGCTCATAGCTTACACATGGAATTGCAGATTACGGTTATCATTTGTATTTCTTCTCCCACTTTGTTGCTAAATCTGTTACATTGTATTTCTATCACAATCTATTGATATCATAAGGTTATGGCATGAAATATTTGGCAATCTAAACTATAAGTACTTGCATCAACTCAGCAAGGAAAACATGGTAGAAGGATTTCCCTTTATTAGATTCACTAGCAGTGTATGTCAAGGATGCGTTCTTGGTAAGCATCTGGAGAAAAAGTTTGATAAAGGGAAGGCATAGAGAGCTTCTTCACCTCTCAGGCTATTTCACAATGACATCACAGGCCCATCCCTGCAGCCTTTAATTAGTAATTCTTGATATGTACTCACCTTCATAGATTATTTCTCTTGCTTTACATGGATATTTTTTCTGAAATTAAAATCAAAAGTATTTGAATACCTTATAAAATTTAAAGAGCTTGCTGAGAATGAGACTAGGTGTAAGATTAAGATACTCCATATTGATAATGGGGGGAAAATTTTAACAAAGATGTGCAACAACTTTGTATTGATGCAGGTATACAACTACAACACACAATTCCATATACACCACAACAGAATCGTGTCGCAGAGAGGAAAAACTAGTCATTAAAATAGATGAGCAATTGTATGCTAGAGTGAAAATCATTAGCTCATAAGCTATGGTCGAAGATATTAATTGTGCAACATACATTTCAAACTGCATTCCTCACAAAGCACTAAAATGCACCACTCCATTTGAATGTTGGACCAGTAAGAAACTGAAAGTGTCACACTTTTGCATTTTTGGTTCACGAACATGGGCTCACATTCCAACAGATAAGAGGAAGGCTTTAGAGCCTCAAAGTCTTGAATGTATATTTATTGGATATCCTAACAGTGTCGAAGGATATAGATTGTTGGACTCTCACAGTGAAAATTTCCTTGTAGCTCGAACTGTGAAGTATGAAGAAGAATCACTGCATGATCTTTCAGCAAACCCTGTCGAGGAAATAATTATTGCTAATGATGAGGAGAAGTGCAAAAAATATTGGAGCACTTAAGAGAAGCCATCAGAGAATCCTCTTGAGTCTGTTCAGAGGATGATGAATAGGACATTGTTGCTCCAACTTCAGTGCCAACTTGGGTAGGGAAAACCCTGTAAGATGCGGGTGAACTAGTTGGTGATCGTGCGGATGCGAGAAGCACTAGATCACAGTTTTTTAGGGCGACTTAAGCCCTGGCTGCCACTGAAAAATTACTTCCCATAAATTTCTATATGTCACTTGATTCATATCCACAATCACACTTTGAGGCTACTGGAAACCCGCTTTGGGAGGCTGCCATGGATGAAGAGTACTCTGTTGTCATGGAAAATAACACATGGGACTTGGTTCCACTTCCGAAAGGAAAAAAGCTTGTTCGATGCCGATGGATCTATCAAACAAATATTGATTTATATGGGGAGATCAACAAGTACAATTCTCAACTTGTTGCAAAAGGATACTCACATGTACATTGCATAGACTACACAAAGACATTTGCACCTATTGCAAAAATGGACTCCATTCAACTATTTTTAGCCATTGCTGCTTCTCGTAGATGGGTAGTTCATCACATGGATGTGAAGAGTTCATTTCTTCATGGATATCTTAAGGAGGATATATATGTGGAGAATCCATAGGGATGCATACAAAAATCTTCCCTCGTTTGCAGATTAAAGAAATCTTTGTGTGGCCTAAAATAGGCTCCTAGAGCCTGGTATGCAAAGATGGATTCTTTCCTGATTTCCATTCGATTATTTCATGCAAATCTGATCTGAATGTTTACCTGTTGTAGCATGATGATTTCCTTTTGTTGATAGTACTTTATGTAGATGATGTACTGATGACATGGAACCTTACCTCAGCTATTGATTCGGCAAAATCAACGTTACATGATTGATTTTCGATGATAGATTTGGGACCGTTGCACTACTTTCTTGACCTTGAAGTTTCTCAATCTACTTCAGGGATCAAGATGGAACAATCTAAGTATGCATTAGGTCTACTTTTCCACTTTCAGATGATAGAATGCAAGCCAGCATCATCTCCCTTTCTTTCGAGGATCAGATTTGAGGATGCAGGTACTACACCTTTGGTGGACAGTACCCTGTATCGATAGCTGGTTGGGAGTTTGTTGTATCTTACTCACACCTGACCTGATATATATTTTGTAGTTGGAGTTTTTTCCAGATATATGTAAGAGCTCCATGAGCTTCATTGGAAAGTTGCAAAGAGAATCCTTAGATATGTGAAAGGTACTTCCAGTTTTGATTTCTTTTAAGCTGCAGATTGCCCACATTCACTGATTGGGTACACAAATTCTGATTGGGTTGGCGATGGTAAAAACCATAAGTCCACCTCTGGTTATGTTCTTAGATTTGGTTTAGGGCATTTTTGCTGGTCTAACAAGAAGCAATCGCGGTTTCTTTATCTAAAATAGAAGCAGAGTATAGAGGTGCAATGAATGTCGCTACAAATCTTGTTTGGTTGCAGGGACTTCTCTTTGAATTTGGTATTCAGTATCCACTTCTGAATGTCATATTCTATGACAATCAGGGGTCTATTCAGATATCCCCCTTAAATCAAGGTATTTGGTCCCCCAGACCATTTTAGCATGTTTAAAGTTGCAATCCTTGGGAAATGTGCCTATCCTCATGCTTTCCTCATGGCTGATAGTTGGCATATGTTTTCTTGAGTCATTGTTGCTATTTTCGGCCCCCCTTTACATTTGCTTTTCCTTTTCCAAAAATTTTACTAGTTTTTTCCTAGTTTTCTAGATTCGGCAATTTTTACATAACCACCTCCCTTTGGGATTAGAGGTTTGGTTGCTCATGTATTACTATTTTTAATTAATTTATTACATTTATTTTGTGGAGAAAATTCTTTCTCTCCTCCCTTGAATATCAACAAATTACTTTTGTTTAATTTAACTAGAGTTCTAGATTTATCGGAGTTTCTGCATGAATTATGCAGGAGAACCACTTACAATTATTATTAATGAGGATAACTGCCTATGAGCTTCATTAACTCAACTAACTAACTATGACTATCACTAGAACCATTGGGATTATTACATAAATAAAAGGGTTAGGGTTGGACAACACAATGCATCTAATGTTGCGAGTTTCAGAATATTAATTTGAGTATATTTCCATACTCCATTGTTAGTCAAGAAAACTTACATATTGTCTTTCCAAGCACAAAAAATCATGGTGCCCTCTAATGCATACTCCAACCTCAATCCTTTGAAGGAAATTATTCCTTCACCGAAGAGAATTTGCACCAAAATCTTGTGCAAACCATAGTTTCTCTGAGAAAATATCTAGAACATGTTTTACTTGTAGTCTTCTAAGGCTACAATACCATGTAGAAATTGTAAGAAATTTTCTACTGCTAATGAAATTGAACTAAGTTCAAGAGACAAAAATTTCTTCAACTATTCTACTGAAAGGAAAACACACGATAGAAACACATACAATAACATGCAACCATAAAAACAGAAGGAAATTTTTTTTTTGCAAGGGAACCCAACAGGGAACAACTCATCCACTGCTTTGTATTGATTCATATGAGAAATATAAATAGTTACAATGTATTGCTTCAACTTTGAAGAAAACCCTACATTGTAAAAGTATTCTTTGGCTTCCCGACTTTCTCTGGCCAACACTTAGACAATTTAAGCCTCAACCAAGCTCCTATTTCCTTGCATAATCCTAGAGGAGTTAAGCTCCAAAAGAATAGAAAAATTCCCTATTTCCTTGCACAATTCTGAGGGGAATTGATCCCCCGCTTAGTGAAAAAGTATTGTACACTCAACAATGTAAAATTATAAATACAAATGTTCCTTTTCCATCCAATCAACTAGGAAATTCAAATTCCATGCATGAATAGGTCTATATTTAGCTTATTGGCTAGTTAAATGATAGGTCAGTGAGTTAACATCAGTCATAACTACTCAAGTTCCCTTCAACTGACTCAACTAATGACTAGAGCTTGGTTATAAATTGAGTTCAACTAACAATAACTCAACTATATTACTAGATCTTAGCAATCAACTCTTGCACAACTCTAATTCTAGCCTACAAACCAGAATTTACAGACTTAAATAGTAGAAAAGGCCATGTCACTCTAGTTAACTACAATACAAGTCATCCTACTGATGTGGAAAATCAAATTTTCTCCATTTTACGAAGGCACTAGTCAAATGAAGACTTTTCTTGCTACAATTCTAACACGCTACTCAAAATATTTGATAATCTATTAAGAAATTACATTACATAGAATATTTAGAGAGCTACTATCATTAAGGAAGTATCTTCCTCAACTGATAACTTTACATACAATCATCCGTTGGAAGCCTCCACAAACAACAAGCCTCTCCTAGCTATTACTAGAGTTATGGAGAAAACTGCTTCCTAGACTGATTTTGTCGGAGTCCACCAACTCTACTCCTCCATGTGGATCTCAATTTCATTCATTTTCAAAATAGAATGAAATAAATACTGAAAATTAACATCACAATAATAATCTCTTCAAAACAAAAAATTAAAACTCCCAAAATAATACAACATTATCTGCAACACAAACTCAATGAATAAATCAACCACTAAGCCATGCCCTCCAAAAAAATCACACTACAACAACCAATCTAATCACAAACATATCTATATATATATATATATATATATATATACAAACACATTAGAAAACTCCATAAAATTTTTATTGTATTTGCATACAATTAATCTTCTGCCATGAGTACTATAGATAATGAAAGATTTGTTTATGATACTTCTACTACTCCATGCACACTCTACTATAACAATACCAACCTATGCTCTGATAAATTCACTCCTTTCAACATTGTCTCTCCAAACACTATTATACCTTTCTCACTTAAAAGAACCAACCAAATAACCTCATAGAATTCTCTTATTTATAATTTTTGAGGATGATTAAAACAATAAATGCTACAGGTGATGGAAAAATCTCCAATCCTATTTGTGCACTTCATTTGATTTAGATTTATCTACTCAAATTATATTTTTGGTAACTTCACTAAATAAGACAAATTATTCACTTTATCTATCTTCTATGAGTGAGAACCTTTTTCTGATGTTCTCACGAAAATACCCAAACAAGACAATTAAAAAAACCAATAAAATATCTAAGATGCATGAGGAATGTGGATAATTTCCAGTTTAGGCCACAATTTGTTGGAAATAATACTGAGAGGGGGGGTGAATCAGTATTATCTAGCAATTTACCAAATCTTCCTTATTTGATTCTTTTGAAATATTCTTGTATATCAGTACCATAAAACAATGAGCATGAATAAAGAAAATAGACAGTCACACCAAAGAACACAAGATGTAAGGTGGAAACCCAATGCGGGAGAAAAACCACCTGCTGCAATATGTCTCTATCTTCTTTCAAGAAATTCTTTTTACAATGATTTTGTACTGGTGCAGTCCTTTACCAGCACGCAGGCTGCAACCTGCAGAGAGCTACAACTCTCTCTCGTTTTCCAGACTCTCCTGGAAGGGAGCTACAACCCCCTACTTCTTTTCATGAAGAATCAAATGATCAACAAGTATACAACAGATACAGTCTACGACAGATATCAGATCAGTAATTACAGAAACAACCCAGAACACCTTATGAACAGAAATATACAGTCAACAGATCATCTTAAGACAGGGACGCATATTTTCTTTCTGTGGCCTGCGACTGGACGCAGTGTACCTTATGCTGTTCTGCGTGCAGACGCACTGTTCCTCTTTGCTTTTCTGCGACCGACGCACACAGAAACACTATCGCGCCACGTCTTTCGCTTCAGAGACGCACCCAATACCACAGTCGCGCCGCGCCCTTTGCCTCAGAGACGCACCTGAGCCTTTACTGTACTGCGTCCCGGCGCACTTTCCCTTCACTGAATCTGCGTCCCTTCAGATATAGAAGATAAGAGGACTTCAGAACCAACCCAAACACTCAGATCCACAGATCTGATCATGCGCCATATAGATCGTAGTCCATTAGAAGATTCGCCCTTATAGATTTGGACTAGATCTCACCAAGAGATATTCAACCAAGATGATGCTTAATCCAAATGAACTCCTTTGCTTTATATAGGCAAGCTTCTCCCCAAAGCGTGGAACAATACCACGAGCCGACACCATAGAAACACAAAAACCGTCGGCTAGATACCACACAAGAAACCCCCACATGCTTTTCTCTGCCTTGAAATGTGTGCACTGGGCGGACGCACCTCCTGAACGGCTGGCCTGCGTCCCTGGACGCGGGTTCTGTATGGTATACCTGCGGGGACGCACTTGCTGAACATATTTCCTGCGTCCTTCTTGATTTACCACCTGAATGAGTTTGCCATCAAGGACAACACCTGAATCATAATGCCAACAAACTCCCCCTTTCGACTTGATGGCAACCACATAATCTTCAGCGTCATCATTCTCCCCCTTTGACATCAAGGGCAAAGGGTATGCTCCCCCTATGCTCATGCTTCTCCAGATCTGTAACCAGAAATCCATCATGAAGGAGACAGAGACATATTGCAGCTATTTCCAAGATCTCCTTCTCCATAATGCCAACAATGCATTATGTGCTCCCCCTGAGCCTATACCATCAATAGGAAGATGATCAACAGTGAGATGATGCATCAACAACCCCCAGCTTTTGCCTGAGGTATTCAAAAGTGTCCCTGGGCAACGGTTTGGTGAAAATATCAGCAACTTGTTCCTTAGAAGGAACATACTCCAACTTGACCTTCTGTTCAAGTACTTGTTCCCGGAGAAAATGGTACTTGATTGGTATGTGCTTGGTTTTTGAATGCATAACCGGATTCTTTGAGATGCTGATTGCACTTGTGTTGTCACATAAGATAGGAATAGGAGGTGTACAAGTGATTTGATAATCCTGCAAAGTCTGCATCATCCAAAGAAGTTGGGTGCAACAAGATGCGGCAGCAACATATTCTGCTTCAGCTGTAGACAAGGCAATTGAACTCTGTTTCTTGCTGAACCAAGATACCAGTCTGGAACCCATAAAGAATGCACCACCACTTGTGCTTTTCCTGTCATCCACGCTTCCGGCCCAATCTGCATCTGTATAAGCATGAAGAGTGAGATCTGTATCTCTATGATACCATAGGCCATAATTTTGAGTCCCTTGAAGATATTTGAAGATTCTCTTCACTGCTTGAAGATGAGTCTCCTTTGGATTTGCCTGAAATCTTCCAACTATTCCAACTGCATGCATGATGTCTGGTCGGGTACCTGTCAAATATAGTAAACTTCCAATCATAGATCTGTAGGTTGGTTGATGTACTGCTGCAGATTCATCATTTGCACTGAGACTACATCCTGTGACCATGGGTGTACATACTGGTTTTGCATCTTCCATGCCATATTTCTTCAAAATCTGCTTGAGATACTTGGTTTGAGATAAAAGGATTCCTCCTTTCTTTTGTTGGATTTGCAAACCAAGGAAGTATGTCAGTTCTCCTAGCAAGGACATCTCAAATTCTTTCTGCATGACCGAGGCAAAGCTTTGACTCATAGCTTCTTCATTACTGCCAAAAATAATGTCATCTACATACACAACAAGTATTAGTAATTTGTCATTTTCAACTTTTATATAAAGATTGCTATCTGCTGAACCTTTTGAAAAACCTTGTTGATGAAGATATTTGTCCAACCGGTAGTACCAAGCCCTTGGAGCTTGTTTGAGACCATAGAGAGCCTTTTTTAATCGGCATACAAGATTTGGATCGTTTCCAAGAATGAAACCATCTAGCTGTTCAATGTACACTTCTTCATCCAAGTCTCCATTCAGAAAGGCTGATTTCACATCCATTTGAAATACTTTGAAGTTCTGACAACTTGAGAGAGCAAGAAACATTCGAATGGCCTCAAGTCTTGCAACAGGAGCAAAAGTTTCTTCAAAGTCTATTCCTTCTTGCTGTGCATACCCTTTACAAACAAGTCTGGCTTTGTTTCTAATTACTTCTCCATTTTCATTCAATTTATTTTTGAAAACCCATTTTGTTCCGATAACATTCTTATCCTTTGGTCTAGGAACCAGCTCCCAAGTGTTGTTCTTTTCGATTTGCTCAAGTTCTTCATCCATTGCTTTCACCCAACATTCATCTTTGCAAGCCTCTTTCACATTTTGTGGTTCAGTAGAGGAGAGTAATGCCAAATAACTTGAAGCTTCTGCAACTGTTCTTCTAGTTTGTATACCTGCTTCTTTTTGTCCCATGATCTGAGATTCTGGATGGTTCTTTTGAACATATCTGGATGGAGTCTTTTCTTCTATTCTTGTTCTTTCTTCTGCTTCTTCGTGAGGTCCATTTTGAGATTGTTCTTGCGGTTCTTCTTCTTCATCATTCTGTCTTTGAGGGTAGCTTTCATCTTCTTCAATGTCTTCACGATGTATTTGCCTAGGAATGTATCCTTTCTCATCAACCACTACATCAATGCTGTCAACAATTCTGCCAAGTCTTTTATTGTAGCATTTGTATGCTTTGCTATGTGGAGAGTAGCCAAGAAGAATTCCTTCATCTGCTCTAGGATCAAGTTTGCCAAGCTGCTCCTCAGTATTCTTGATATAGCATTTGCTCCCAAAGATTTTGAAGTGCTTTACCGAAGGAGTTTTACCACTCCAGAGCTCATGAGGAGTTTGAGTGCTGTTCACTCGGACATTTGTCTTGTTGAGAATAATAACTGCCGCATGTGCAGCTTCACCCCAGAAGGTTGCAGGAGTTCCTGATTCATCAAGCATAGCATGAGCCATTTGCTGAATTGTTCTGTTCATTCTTTCCACTACTCCATTTTGCTGAGGAGTTCTAGCTGTAGAAAATTCTCTCCTTATCCCATGTTCATCACAGAAATCGAAAAATTCATTTGAAGTAAATTCTCCACCTCTGTCGGATCTGAGGCACTTAATTTTGTGACCTGATTCATTTTCAACCAAAGCTTTGAAGGATTTGAATTTTTCGAAGGCTTCATCTTTGTGCTTCATAAGTCCTAACCAAACAAACCTGGAGAAATCGTCAATAAATAATATCAAGTATTCCTCTCCTCTAGGTGTTCTTTTTCTGAATGGTCCACATACATCTGTATGTACTAGCTCAAGAGGCATGCTGGCTGATCCTTCTTTCTCTGGAAAGTTAGTTCTGGTTTGTTTTCCAAACTGACATGATCTGCATATGGTGTTGTCAAGAATTTTGATATCTGGAAGATCGCGAACTGCCTGATATTTGCAAGCTTTCCTTATTTGTGAGAAGCTTAGATGTCCCAACCTTCGATGCCATAACCAGTGCTCTTCATCCTTGCTTAGATAGCATTGTTGTTGTCCTTCATCAAATATGTATAGATTATTTGGAGTTCTTTTTCCTTTGAGAACTGTTTTACCTGTATCAAGATCACGAACAAGACATCCATTTGATCTGAATATAACCTCGGTTCTTTGATCACACATTTGGCTTACACTTAGAAGATTATGCTTTAGTCCATCAACAAACAAAACATTTCCAGCCTTAACATCTTCTTTTAAAGGAGCAATACCTTTTCCTTTTATAGTTGCAGGAGTATCATTTCCAAAAGAGACTTTCTTTCCCTTTTCTAAATTAGAATAAGATTCAAGTTTTTCTTTATCACCTGTCATATGCTTTGAACATCCACTGTCAATGTACCATAGATTTTCTTGTCCTTCTGCATAGAATGCTATCCCACATCTTTCTGTTTGAGGTTCCTTTATTTTCCATGTTTTGGTGCCTGAGGCTTGTTCTTTTTTTTGTTCTTGTACCTTTCTTTCCGGAAACCTGCTTCTGCATTCAAAGTCTTCATGTCCAAAATTATTGCAAATAGAGCATTCAACTTCATTTTCAAGAGCTGAAAAGTTGTTATAGGTCCTTTTTGTAATCCCTGTCATACTTCTTTGTTTTTGAGCTTCCCTAGTCATGATTGTTTTATACGCAACACATTGAGCTGCTTTGTGACCAAAGTTATGGCAAGAAAAGCATTGTCCATTGAAGAAGCTTCTGCGATTATTGAATCTACCAGCCAACTGATTGTAATTTCTATTTTCATCTATTCTTGAACCAAATTGGGAAGATTTTACCTGTGGCTGGTTGTGGCTTTTGTTCACCCTTAAGCTGGATTGCCCCTGATAGTTTCTGTTTGACGTTTGTCCCTGCTTTACCTGATGATCTTCCTTGTGCTCTTGCTCATTTCTTCTTGCTGCATCAAGATAACTTTTTGAAGTGGATGCTTGAGAAGTTTCTCCATTATAGCCCAGACCTGTCTTATTTAGTGGAGACCGCTGCACACTGATAATCTCATTCAAAGTTTCAGATCCTTTGACAAACTTGAGATTGATAGTTTTTGTTTTCTCAATTTCTTTTCTAAGACCAACAATTTCACCTTCTAATTTTTCAAGATGTTTTTCCTTTTCATCAATTTGAAATTGTAGAGTATCAATAATCATGTTCTTTTCTTCTATACATCTCTTGAGTCTAGTAATTTCATCATAAAGGTTATCTACATCTACAACATCCTCATAATCATCATCTTCAAATGCCATTAACAATCTGTATTTGTTACCTTGTTCATCTTCATCACTGTTTGATAAGCCATCACTATCTTCATGGGTGTAGTAGCTTTTCTTATTTGCACTCTGTTTCTTGTTCCATCTAACTGGTTCCTTTCCTTTATCCTTATAAGAGCATTTTGCAGCATAATGACCTACTCTTCCACAAGCAAAGCATTTGAAAGGTAGCTTACCTCTGAACCTTCCAGAACCCCTTTGAAGATTTCTGACAAAATTTGATTCTTCTTCCTCTTCTTCTGGAACATGACTTGCTTCATAGTGATCTTCTTTGCCTGATGCTTTAAAAGCAGCTTCCCTTCTGTCTGATGGACCTCCCTTTCTCATTTCATAAGCAGTTAGAATTCCATGTAGCTGAGACATAGTGAGAACACGGAGATTTTCCTTTTCCTCTACTGCAGATACTTTAGATTCAAACTTGGGGGATAAAGATCTTAGAATCTTTTGAACTACTATAGTCTCTTTTATTTCTTCACCCAAATTTTTCATACAATTAACAATCTCATCTACCCGAAGAAAATAATTAGCCACACTTTCATCATTATACATCTTGAGAGTCTCATATTGAATCCTGAGAGTTTGAAGTTTAGCTTCTTTTACCTGTTCATCTCCTTCATAGCTAGTGATCATTTTGTCCCATATCTCTTTTGCTGATTTGAAGTGCATGACCTTCATGAACTCTGTTTGGGATATACTTCCTAATAGAGTACTGACTGCTTTTGCATTTGTTTCATACTGCTTTTTCTCAGCTGGATCTGTAGGAGTAGCTGAAGGAAAGGCATAGCCTGATTCTACAATGTTCCAAACTTCTGTACCAAGAGATTGAAGATATGCAGTAACTCTTACCTTCCAATAATTGAAGTTTGTCCCATCGAAGACGGGTGGCCTGATTGATGCTTCTCTCTCGTAGTTGCTCATGATGAACGATCTACCTTCAAGCGATCAAGCTTTTCAGAAGGACCTGCTCTGATTCCAATTGTTGGAAATAATACTGAGAGGGGGGGTGAATCAGTATTATCTAGCAATTTACCAAATCTTCCTTATTTGATTCTTTTGAAATATTCTTGTATATCAGTACCATAAAACAATGAGCATGAATAAAGAAAATAGACAGTCACACCAAAGAACACAAGATGTAAGGTGGAAACCCAATGCGGGAGAAAAACCACCTGCTGCAATATGTCTCTATCTTCTTTCAAGAAATTCTTTTTACAATGATTTTGTACTGGTGCAGTCCTTTACCAGCACGCAGGCTGCAACCTGCAGAGAGCTACAACTCTCTCTCGTTTTCCAGACTCTCCTGGAAGGGAGCTACAACCCCCTACTTCTTTTCATGAAGAATCAAATGATCAACAAGTATACAACAGATACAGTCTACGACAGATATCAGATCAGTAATTACAGAAACAACCCAGAACACCTTATGAACAGAAATATACAGTCAACAGATCATCTTAAGACAGGGACGCATATTTTCTTTCTGTGGCCTGCGACTGGACGCAGTGTACCTTATGCTGTTCTGCGTGCAGACGCACTGTTCCTCTTTGCTTTTCTGCGACCGACGCACACAGAAACACTATCGCGCCGCGTCTTTCGCTTCAGAGACGCACCCAATACCACAGTCGCGCCGCGCCCTTTGCCTCAGAGACGCACCTGAGCCTTTACTGTACTGCGTCCCGGTGCACTTTCCCTTCACTGAATCTGCGTCCCTTCAGATATAGAAGATAAGAGGACTTCAGAACCAACCCAAACACTCAGATCCACAGATCTGATCATGCGCCATATAGATCGTAGTCCATTAGAAGATTCGCCCTTATAGATTTGGACTAGATCTCACCAAGAGATATTCAACCAAGATGATGCTTAATCCAAATGAACTCCTTTGCTTTATATAGGCAAGCTTCTCCCCAAAGCGTGGAACAATACCACGAGCCGACACCATAGAAACACAAAAACCGTCGGCTAGATACCACACAAGAAACCCCCACATGCTTTTCTCTGCCTTGAAATGTGTGCACTGGGCGGACGCACCTCCTGAACGGCTGGCCTGCGTCCCTGGACGCGGGTTCTGTATGGTATACCTGCGGGGACGCACTTGCTGAACATATTTCCTGCGTCCTTCTTGATTTACCACCTGAATGAGTTTGCCATCAAGGACAACACCTGAATCATAATGCCAACACAATTGTAGGGGAAAAATAGCATATATCAACTACATTCACACCCATAACATTGTGTTCCAATGAATGGAGACCTAAAACTACATTAAGGACATTTTTTCCCAATGTCTATGGCAGGGCATAGTATAAATAATATCCTCTAGCCACCAAACTTCTGCCAAACTATTTAAGTAACTTCTCTACCACTTATAACACCTTTGTATCCCATACCAGGTTAGTGATGAACATGAAAAGATCTCCAAACATATGCAATCTCCCTGAAAATATCAGGTCACCTCCAATTAGTAGGTCAGCTTCGGGAGTGAACATGATAAACTTCTACAACCTTCTTAATAAAATGACAACATGACATACATGAGGAATGCATCAATACACATATATGGTTCATGATATCCATTAAGTGACATCAACAGAACCACCAACATGCCAACAAAGTGAAATGTGGAAAATCTTAAATGAAAGTCATAAAAATAAACCTCCCAAAATTAGAAGTCTTAAAGAAGACATAAATGGTGAGAAGATGATTAATTTGAAACTCTTGCCAATCATTGATAGAAAATTGTCTGTAATCAAAGGCATGTGAAAAATAGGTATTGAAATTAAAAGGAAAATTGAGACTCCTTTGTCAATTTCACAATGAACCAAATATAGTGTAATGGACCCCAAAACACACCATAAAAAAAAAAAAATTCGTTGTTGACTAAATTCAAGTACGCAGATACTAACCCACAAGTCTATGACTTAACGCCATGATATTTGTTTCATCATTGATCAACTTTTGTTTTGTACTACTTTAGTTTTAGCATAAAACTTGCTCATCATGTAACTCATATATTGTAGTTTTCTCTTCACTTTTCCCACGACCCTCTTTGGTTTATTATTTGTGCTTGTGGAGAATTAAAATAATTACCCATAATTTCACTTTGGAGTATTTTGACCAGCATATCTCTCAAGTTGAATTTCAATATTATACATATACAACTAGGTATAAATGTTATTTTTGTCTCTTATTAGTGATACATTTAATAGAAAGTTATATTTATAGCTATGATATGTAATTCATACCTTAAATTTTTACCCTTCTCTCTTCATTCTTCTATAATTAGTCCTACCTCAACATTATCTTCCAAGATTTTAACTACAACATCAACATTTGATTATTAAAATGTTTTACCTCTACCTTAATAGGATTTTTGTCCTTAGCATAATAGTTATTAAAAAATCCCAACATATAAATATCCACATCTATGGGATCATACACTATGAAAACATTCATATGTAAGTCCTACGACCACCCATTAGACTCGTCATTGTTTATATTTAACATATGGTTTATACATTAATCTTTGAAAACTATATATTATTGTGAAGGTTACCCCACACTTGTATTAACATGGGAATGTTAACACATGGACTAGAAATGATTACATTGGTTATTTCTACTTGTCCATGACATGGCTTCCCACCTGGCCTCACATGGATCTGCGTGGAAGGGTGATGGGACACCAAATTAGACACAAATTAAGGCCCATATAACCTTTCCTAGGAACATGAAGGAAATATTAGATCTCTATTTCTACACATAATAATGTATTTTTAGATTTGATATGTTCTTAGCAAGGTTTAGAGATAATTTCATATTATTTTCCTAATATTATTTATTTCTGTAGAATATTGAGCAAATATAGTGTAAATTCTGAATGATATAATATAGGGACTTGCTCAATACTAATGGATGGACCAATATTGTATGGTAAATTAATTAAATATCATTAAATTATTGACAAATTCTGGAGCTCCACTGGTTGAGAAACTCTAGGAATGTGTTCCATGTCATTTAATGAAGATTCCTCTGGTTGGGAACCAGATCCACTTTTTGAGGGATTTTGGAGGATAATGTTGCCTCCTTTGAAGGATAATGTTTCCTCACCACTTTTTATAAGTAAAAATATGAGCTTTCATCTCTATGCATGTATTTCTTACTCTTCTTGTGGAGATTTTTTTTTGTTTAGCAGCTCCACTTTCATTTCTAGTAGGGATGTACTTTGATTGATTCAAATAATGAAGTTTGGTGCCATTTTTAGCTTCTAAAGCTTGGTTTCCTTCACATGAATATGATTTTCCTTCTAATTGGACATCCTAAGAGCCTTGGAGACCTCTTGGAAATTTTTTTTTATTTGTTTTGAATGTGTTTTCCACATTCATCCCTTATTTATACAAATTTTACTATTCATGATTCTTTTGTTGCAAGTCATATTGGCTAAATGATTGAAGTGAGTTTCTTTGAAGGTTTTTTACAGAGTGACAAGCATGATGCATCCTTATAAAATCTTTGAAAATTCATATTCATCATTGAGCTACTTGGATTTGTGTGCTAGTTCACAAATGTAGAATTTTTGGAAGTCCTTTGTAGCAAAAACGTTGTAATTTTCCGCTATTTTTTTAGAATGTGTTAATGAGATTCATTTGAGTTTCCTCCAATTGTATTGGGTCATAGGAAAATTCAAGTTAATAACAAAATTTACCCCATATAATTTTCATGTGATTAGATTAGTCATTTGGTAGTTTAACTAGCTCACGAGTTCTTGAATTTCCTGTTTTTACAATAGTAATTTCTCGTTATTTTTTAGCACATGTTAACAGGGGTATTTTAGAGTGATTCAAATTGGAATTAAGTCCTAGGAAATCCTAATTAATAAAAAAAAATCCCATCTCATTTTAACTTTATCTAAGTGGGAATTCAACAAGTTATCTCACTCATCTAGCAAAACTTGGCCTCTTGTAGCACCTCCTATAGCACATGTAAACTTGACTAGATTTGGTCCAAAAGATTGGATTTTGTCCATTAGGATTCAATAATGACATATAGGCTTTGAACCATGATTGAGTAATACCAAAAGACCTATTAATTCTTCCCTCTTCTCCATTTCTATTCACCTCTATAGTTATGGTTAGTGGACAGATTCATGACTTGAAGAGCATAATGATGATATTCATGATTATTTCATGAAGTACCTTATGAAATCTATTTAAAGAAACTATTTTTTATTTAGTGATTGAAGAATTATTTAATGATCATTTTTTTTTCATATACCTTGTTACACTTCATTTTGTCACCATGACAAATAATCATCAAAATTGGATCTCTCACCATCCATCCAAGTGTCAAGAAACACTCCCTTGCAAGTAAACAACTTATATAGATTGAAGAAAGTAGAATTTATAGATCTCATGGTACCAAACCCTACTTTTGAGGATTTGCGTAGTTTTTATGAAATAAAGTCGCACATGTGCAGTTTCTTCCACTATAAACTGTGTACAATTGTACTCTCTTTCTGGACAAAAACTGTAGAGGTAAATCAATAAAAAGTGAGACCTAGAATCATTGTTGGAAAAATAATAACCAACAGAAATTCTCGAGCTCTTGTTTATTCAATCCTAACATAAATTTTTATGAAACTAATTCCCATTCTTCAAGGAGCCCTCATCCGTCTTTTAGTGGATCTCATCCTTGGACTGAGGATCTCAAACTACATTGTTTTGGTGTATTAATTAATTCATGGGTTGGGGAGTTGAGGGAGGCTACTAACAATAAGTTTTTGTTGGGGTAATCAAGTTAGAAAGATTATCATTCTTAGAGAGGATTGAGATCAATGGGAGGAGCTTCAAAACATCAAGGCACAGGTTTTGTAGCTTGTTTATGTTTCTGAAATTAATAGAAACAAGCATTTCTTTTCACTTCATTGTTTAATGGATTAATTGATCAATTTCATGGATGGTTTATGTTATTTATATTTTTCCATTGGAATGATGTTTGTTACTAGTCTCCTCGATCAATAGTTTGAATTATTGAATCATTTATGTTTCATATGCCTTTGATCCTTTGTTGTTTCCATGTGTGCAAGTCTAGATTCAAGCATGGAGGAGCTGCACTAGAGCACAAAGGGGGATGTTCATCAAGGATGTTGTAATAAGGTATGAATTTCCATTTCTCACCTTGTTATTTTATTATTGAACAAACAATAGATTTAGGGAAGGAATTAGCTTGATTGTTTGTTTGCTTCTCGTTTCTATCTAGGATCTAGGGAGATCACTCTTTCCAGCAAGAAATATTTATCCGCCTAACATATCTTAAGCTAGGGTTTCCATTTCCAACATTTTTATTTCTATTTCGTAGACTAGGTTTCCTTTTGATTCAATAATTACATTTTGGAAATAGAATAGCATTTACATTCATGCAAGTAGGTTAACCTTTAAATTTATGCAAATCAGAGTAACATTTCCATTCCTACAAATAGAGAATCATTTCCATTTATGCCATTACTTTAGGATTGATTCCATGATATTCAATTGATTGCATATAATCAATGAAATAAGGACACATTTCATGCTACAGATATAGTGTTGACACCTCTTATTTTGTACATACGACGAGTTGATAATTAAGCTGGTAGCCTTGGGAGTTGCAACATTCTTGTTGCAATACTAAGGCTCATCAAATGAACATGAATTTTGAATCAATAGAGAATATTTTTGTAATGAGAGATGAATGACATAAAATCTTAGGGTTTCCTTTTTGGACTTAATGACCTTCACTTCACTGGTTTACTTGTTAATTTACCTTTGGCTCTCTCACATAATTCACTACAACCATTTTTTTTTTATATGACATTCATTTTTAGATTAAAAATACTTCTAATCTCATCCTTCTCTAAGATTAATTCCTTCACCTTTAGTGGAGATACATTACAAATCCATATGTATTTGGTTAGCAACAAAGTAAGAGGTTGATTTTCGAAGTTCTCTAATTTTCTTCTGTTATTGACATATATCATTAAGTAACTAATTGCTTGTTCCTATTGGAGTTTGCAAGATTGGTAGGGAGTATTTCCTTAAGTATGTTAAGGCTCTGCTCAGTCTTTATTATAGGAAGGGAGGCTCCTTAACTAGCTTGTATCTTAAATTAAAATTATTATAGGGGATTAACTTTGTTCCTCCTTCTTACTCAAAGAAATATATTGCGCTTTCTTCATTTTCTTTGTATAAAACATAATTTGGTATACTATACAAACAAGGGTTTTGAGCTAACCCTATTTCTTTTTTGTATGCAGGTTTAAAGCGTAAACGTGGATTCATTTATAACCTCCTCTCAGTGGGGTTTTCTTACAAAAGTTAAATTTAATATTATTAGTTTCAAAAGTAAAAACCTTTAGTATTTTATTTACATTATCTATTTATTGGTTGGCCATTTTTTAGAATTATAGTTTAAGAAGTGAAACAATAGCATACCATGGTATTTATTATCCACTAGTAAACATTGGCATGAATCTTCTTGCTATGGCTGCAGTTGTAAGTACTTTGTTCGGTTTATTTTCTTTATATTGAAATTTTATACATTCACAAAGTTTTTAACCTTATCGAAACTTGTTAATTATGTGTTCATTTGCAAATATTTTTTACAAAATTTGTATTATGTTGCATGTAATAACATGTGTCTTGAATATGGGTTTTTTGCTCAAGTATAATGGGTACCATTTATTTTCTTGTGTCTTGATTGTTAATTTTTTATATTGATAAACCAAAAATTATATGTTGGTGCTTCTGTAAATTTATAGCTACACTCATTCTTTGGCATATTTGGAATTATTTTTATTTATACTCATTGTGGAGCCCTGCGAATCCTTTAACAATTTACGCTTCCTCCTTTATATCTTGGATGCTCTTGAAATCCCTACCCACTTCTTATGAGTGTGGTGGATTCTCTCACCGAGGATAGAGACACCATGGTTCTACTTTAAATTAGTTACCATGGAAGCTATGTAGAGCATTACCCTACTAGGTAATTTAGTGTTAAAGGAAAATGTTCCTTATTTGTATTATTTTTGAATGAGAATAGTTTGAAGCCTTTAGTCAATGGGTATTATTTTTGTTACATATATCACATCTTCCTTTTTGACCATTCTAGTTAATAACTATTTTTCTTTAAAATCATATTGTAATGTCATCATGTGTTAGAAGTACTGAGAGGTGGGGGGGTGTGTGGGGCAGATGGGGGTAAATCAATATTTAATTTCAATTAATTTCCAAATTCTTACTCAAGAAATTATATGTTACTTCTCTTTCTGTAACTCACATGTGTATTCACTTTTAATGAATATAAATCACGTATATGGAGATTACTTATTTTTCACAATTTTCATAAACGTTATCTAAACCAGTATATCATTAGCAACACATTATGTTGTAATTATATGCATATTTTGAAACCACAAGCAGATAAACCATGAAACACATAATCAACACATCAACACAAAGCGGCATTGGGATTTTAGATGGAAACCCAATTTGGGAGGAAGCCACCATTGTCGTCATCTATATCTCCTTTCTTATTATAAAGAAAATAATTTACATCCTCTATTGTCATAGACTCTTACCAATACACATGATCCTACCCACAGGAGACTACGACCTCTGGTTTCTCTAGCTTCAGCTGGAAGGAAGCTGCCACTCCTTAATCAATTTTAATGTCTCCTAATGGATCAAATTTCCTACTCCCTCAATAAGTTTATTGTCTATCACTAGAAGGAAGCTCCTAGTTTGTCATTAAAGTCTCCAACCCTCAACATGTTTGTGGACCATGTTTCAAAATTTTCATAGTCGATCCACCTCTCTCAGTTAACCATCAAAACTTGTAGGTCACCTTTCACCAAATTTTCAAACTAGAACCACACGCAATAATATGCTCAACCACTCTAAAAACAAACATTGAGTACTAAATAGAAACATTCCAATCCTGTTGTAACCAATTCACTGATATACCATGCCAATTCAAACTGTTTTCTCATCAATACCACAACTCTCAAATACCACATCAATAAATCATTCAAAATATCAACTGAAGCAACAATTCATAACAAATATAAATATAAAAACCTAGTGCAAAATCTCATCATGAAGTCTCACCAAACATATTGATAAAGACATCCTTCAGAATTAGTAGCAAATAATCTATTCACTGTCATAACCAAGTGATACCATTCTATCTATACTCAAGTTAGAGTATATATGAGTGTGTAATTAATGGGATCCACGTATATATGCACTTGAAATGTATAACATTAATGTACAAATATCAAATCATGATTACTCGAATAATACATTATGTCAAACCTTCTCTACAAAAACATAGTCTTTGAATATAACACTATCATCAAGAAATACTCACTAACATGATATCAAAATAACTCATTATAATCTATAGAATATCCTCAAAATATATATTTGATTGTTTAGAAGTAGATTTGTGTGTATATGAAACATTTCATAGTAAAATCCACGTAGAGGTCTCAGAAATCAATTCCCCAAAAATAATCTTATAATATGCCATCAGATCCCTCATCAATTCAACTATCATAATAATGTGTAATATTGGTAATAAAAAACACAAGACATAGAAAAATTATTATAAATCCATAAGTAGACTCATATTTTTGATGACAATCAACAATATATGTTTATAACCTTAGTAGTCATACTCATTGAATCACTGATAACCCTGGAGAGCAATTCTTATCAGATCTGCAAACACTCATTTAATATTCCTGCAATAAAACACACTAGTATACTAGAAGAAAATCCATTAGACCTACAAATCATTTATAAACTTTTTTTACTCTCTATAACCAATAAAACTAGCTCTACCTCATATTGTCTCCTTGATCTACATCATATCTAAAAACTCATCTGATCTTTAATCCTTGCATTCTGGTGTGCACCTGTTCCAAACCAAATCCCTTGGAATATCTTATCAAAATGCACACTACAAGGGAAAAGGGCAAAAACAAGTGAGAAAAGTAATCCTCCTATCATGCTTAGCACTATAAATATGTTCCGCTAATTGAAACCATGGAATTTTCATACTGACCATGCTCCTTCTATGCATATATTAGATGTTCTAGAAATATGCAATGTAAGTACAAAATGTTATGAATAAACGAGATGGTTATCCATATTTACATATGACATCTCCCATAAACAATGGCTATATGGACCCTAGTTTAAATTGATCATCAATTAGGCCATACATGGTTGAATTTTACAATGTTTATAACACCGGTCTCTTCATGACCAATACATCAAGATACATGCATATGATTAATAAATGGTATCCATGGAATATAATATTACATGATTACTAGTAGTAACATATATGAGGTTCTGAACAATATAATATATAAGATTCCAACCAACAACATCAATCAACTCTCTATAGCAGTAACATTACATAGTGACAACAATTTATATGTATCCTTCTTATCAAATAAAGTGCCAATCAACAAAAAGTAATGCAAGATGAATAACCAAAAATAATAATAAGAACACATCATAGATCTACACACTCACATGATATCGAAAAAACACATAGTCATCATCAACAATCTACAATAAACTAGCATTAGAACCATAATTCCAACAATGAACTGATGAAAGCTTCTGATGAGAAACCCCTTAATTTGTGCTACTTGTTTAGCACTATAGAAAAAGATACACAACTCTATTAGTTAAGTACCATGTACATATGTGATTGTACTTCATATATAGTTTGTAAACCTATAAAATGTTATCTTTTTCTCCATCACATCTCCCCCTGAACATGCCATATGGTTTCCTAAGCACAACAACTTTAACAAATGCAACAATTGTAGCATAAACCATCACTAAAAGAATTAATCTAGAAACAAATGAAATCATCTTCAAGGTTGAACTAGTGAAATAGAACATATGCATAGCTTCCCTTGATTTCATTCACATATTTAAGAAAAATAATCTTGTAGAATGGATAGTCATTACATTCTTTTGCTACTATCATCTACTCTTCATGAGGCTATGAACCTAACATTTACCTCTGTAGTCCCTATTAGAAATATGCATAACATACAATAGAATGCAGTCGGAACTATCATCCCCTACTTTGAATATGAAGAGGAGGAACTTTAATTCTTACTTCTCCTTGTCTTTTTCCTTAGAACATATAATTTGTATGCATTTTTGAATCCTTTTTCTATAAATTTTTCATTCTATTCTTCTATAATTTTGCATCCAATTGATGTAAATAAAAATTAAATGCCCTTTATCAGTTATTTTTCCTACGCTTTTAAATTTCTACTTTATCCCTTCAACCAATAATACAATGGTTTCTTCTCTATTCTTAACATGAATATCAACATTACCCTTTCCTAGCAAGTCTGCACGTGCATTATTTCCAATAATAACCTTATGACTCATGTTTTTCATGAGGGAGATAATTTTTCTCTTATTTCCACACATGAGATGAGAACATTTTCTACCTATGTACCATTTATTTTTATCTTCAAATGCACATAGAGAAAGGCCACAATTCACTTTCTCCTCTTCTTTTTGCTTAATATGAGGAATTTTGGTGGATCCATCTTTTTTAGATCTTTTGATAAAAATATTATTTTTTGGTTGCTTGCTTTGGATCAAATCTACTTGATGTCTGTATGAATTGATTGAGTTAGTCCTCCATTCTTTCGCTACAAGACGAAACGTATTACATTTATAACAGATTATGTGACCATAGAACGATCAAGAGAATCATAATATTCGTACTTCATATTTCTCTTATGCAATCAATATCTTTGTGACCAAATACATTGCACATAAAACAATACCCTTTGAAGAAACTTGAGTACCTAGGGACTAATTATATTCCCGTGGAGAGGCTATTTGCTTAAGGTCTGAATAGTATGCTTCTGTAATTGGCTACAATGTGTCCAAATTTATGATAGATAAAATATTCAATTTCATTAATCAAATTAGTGAATGGATTGTTATTTCTATTGTTGGGAGAAAATAATTTCCTTTGAAATTTCACTTTTCTTGGTTTTTGTTTCGGTTGACTTAGTAATTATTTACCAAGGTCTTCAAAGTTTTCTTTGTTAACCTAAAAATTATCCACACAAGCTTCTGAGATATATTCTCCCTTTATAATTTCATGAAAGCCAAGACGGAATTTCATGAATGAAGACCTTTGACTGTTAAGAAGGTTATCCAAAATCTTGGTAATATCTTGAAATGTTAAATTTTTGTCCTTTTTCTAATATTTTTTCTTTTAATATGCTTATATTAGCGACCAGTATTTGACATTTATATTCCCTTTCCTTACACTTCTTCCTTCGCATTGTCGCTAATCTAATCTCAAGCGGGTAATCTTTAACGAAGATACTTGCTCTAATACGAATTGCTAGGAATATTGAAAGGGGGGGGTGGGGGTTGAATCAATATTTAATTTCAATTAATTTATAAATGATTATTCAGAAAATTATACACCACTTATGTTACTGCAACTTGTGTGTGTACTCACTTTTAATAAATATAAACCGTGTATATGAAAATGACTTATTTTTCAATTTTTTTTGTCAAATTTATCTAAACCAGTATCTCATCAACAGTTCATTATGTTGTGAATATATGCATATTCAGTAACCATGAGAAGTATTTGACATAAGAGTAGATAAAGCATGAAACACATAATCAACACATCAACACATAGGGACATTGAGACTTTAGTTGGAAACCTATTTTGGGAGGAAACCATTGTTGTTGTCATATTTGTCTTCCTTCTTATAGTAGACAAAATATTTTACATCTTGTACTAGAAAAAAATCTTACCATTACAAAGGCTCCTATCCATGTGATCTTACCACATCAACTTTCTGCAGCTTCAAATGGAGGGAAGCTACTACTCCCCGATTAAGTTTACCGACTCCTACCATAAGGAAGTTCCTACTCCATTAACAAGTTTACCATCATTGGAGGGAAGCTCTCACTTAGTCACTAAAGTATTTAACGCTCAACAAATCTCTAGGCTATATTTCAATATTTTCATACTAGATCCATGTGTCTCAATCAAGCATCAAAATATATACGCCACCTTTCATCAAATTTTCAAACTCAAACTACACACAACAATATGCTCAACGACTTTGAAACCAAACATTGAATACTAAATACAAAGATACCAATCTTTTTGCAACCAATTTATTGATATGATATGCGAAATCAAACTCTTTGCTCATCAATATGACAACTGTAAATTACAATATCAATAAATTATTCAACAAGTCAAAAAAACCAACAATTAATAGCCAGTCTGCTCATCAAGTCTCATGAAACATACTGATAAAGAATCCTTGATAATTAGAAGCAAACAATTCATTCACTATCATAAACAAGTAGTACCATTATGTCTATATTCAAGTCACAATATATATGTGAATTTCACTATGGACAACTCCATATACATTCTGTTCTCATGTATAACACTTTCATATAGGTTTGAAATCATGATTAGCCAAATCGTACTCTATGTCAAACCTTATGTGCAACAAACAAAGTCTCTGAATACAACAATGTCATCAAGAAAAATACATTGACATGACGTCAAAAGAATGCATTACAATCTTTGCAATATCCTCAAATAATATATGAGATTGTTTATAGGTAGCCCTACGTATATACAAAACATTCCATAGTACAATCCACATATTGATATTAGAAATCCATGCCCAAAAAATAATCTCTAAATGTACCATCTAATCCCTCATTTATTGAACCATCAAAATAATGTGTAATCTTCAGAACAAAAAACACAAGACATAGTAGCATCACTATAAAACAAAAAACAAGATGAGTTTATTTTATACAATCAAAAAAATACGTTTATAACTTTATTATTCATACTCATTGAATCACTGATACCCCTGGAAATAATCTCTTATTATAACTGCAAACACTCCTTTAATATTAAAAACACATCATTATACTAAAAGAACTTCCATTAGGCCTGAAACTCATGTATCGAATTTTGTTAGTATCTTCAAACAATAAAAATAGCTCTACCTCATATTGTCCCCTTCATCTGCATCAAAACTACAAACCCATCTAATCTTCAATCCTTGTGTTTTGGTGTGCATCTGTTCCAAACTAATTCACACCGAAAATGTTATAAAAAATGCACATCCCAACTGCTCTATATCCTTTTCCTTTTATAGTTTATTTCATTTTCAATACCACAAGAAAATCCATTGGGTTTGTTGTCAGTAATTGTTGATGGGGTCAAGTAGATGTTGCTGCACAAAATTATGGGAGATTACCATGGGAAATTCTCATGGGATTTTGTTTTCTATGTCCAGGGTCACATATGTGACTCTTGTTCATAAAACATGTGTATGTATGATACTTTCCTACACATAAGTAGCATATGCTTTTTAAAATTCACATTTTTAGGCATCCTATGACTAAGTTATTGATACTCATCCTTATCCTCTAAAATACCTGTACAAATATTAATGTCATATGCCATAGCTAAACAATTCTCTGTAATAATCAATGACAACACATGTTTACATCATATTATATTTAGGCTCACATCTAGGACAACATATTAACCATAATGCCAACAGTCTACCCCTCTGGACTTTATGTCAAAATATTACAAAACACCAAGTCCTCTCCCCCCCTTTGAAATAATGGAAAAAGGGAGCAATAAAGTGAGAGGAGTACTCCCCCTATTGTGCTCAACACTATAAATTTGTTTTGGTGATTGAAACCTTAAAATTTGCATACTGACCATGCTCCCCCTTAGCATATACTGGACCTTCTAGATATATGTAGTGTAAGTACAAGGTGCTATGAATAAAATACATGGGTATCCGTAAGTATATATGACCTCTCTGATAAATAGTGGCTCCATGGAGCATGTTTACATTAATAATACAATCACCCATACATGGATAAATTTTACAATGTTTGCAATGTGGGTCTCTTCATGACCAATACATAAAGATACATGTGTATAATTAATACATGGCATCCATGGCATACAATATCAGACGATTACTCCCCATAGCAACAACATATATGAGGTTCTCAACAATATAATATATCAAATACCATTGAACACCATCAATCAAATATCTAAAGTGGTACCATTACATAGTGACAATAGATTATATGTATCCTTCGTATCAGAGAAAGTTTCTATCAACAATAAGTAATGAAAGAACACTAATCAAAATCAATAATGATAAGCCATCATAGATCAACACACTCGTATAAGAGTCAAACATTCACATAGGCATCATTAATAACATGCAATAAATTAGTGTTAGAGCCATAATGTCAATAATGAAATGATGGAAGCCTATGGAAAGCACCTCCTGAATCTGTGCCACTCCTTCAACACCATAGTAAATGATACAAGACAATCCCAGTTCACTAGTACAAAATGACTAATTAATTACTAAAAAAATAACTAAAATTTGCATATAAACAACCATTTTTCACTCGGTGACCAATAGTAACTAATTTACAGTACTTATAACATGACCAAATTTTAGTCATTTTTAGCTTAGTCATTAATTGGTTTCCTCAATTTCACCATCTAGTAGTATATTTAGTCGTAAATTTGGTCATCAATTTTTCATTGGTTTAGTCATTACTTGTCGCAATTAATGACCAAATATACAACAAAATATATGACTATATGAATCCTTGAGAAAACTAATCAATGACAAAAGAAATATGACCAAAATGTTGGTTGTGTTATAAGATATTGTAAATTAGCTACTAATAGTCATATATATGAAAATTTTAGTCATCATTTGTGTTGCATACCTATACTAATAGGTTTCATATTTCATGATTGACAAGAGAAAGGCCAAATATGCTCTGCTTTGAGTTCACAAAGATCCCATATTTCCTAGAAAGCAAGAGGTGGGTAAAGTGTTTCAAGTATTGAGGACCTTATTTCAATTTTGTGGATGATTCAACAGTCTAATCTGGGTCATGCCATCTTTCAATTTTGAGTTATAGAATAGAGAAAGAAGTCTGTCCAAACTGTTTAATCTTGGCAGACAGCTAGTTTAGGTAGAGAAGAAAAGGATCCCAACAGCCTAATCTGGGACCTTGGAAGAGATAAGGGTAGAACTAGATAGAAAAGAATAAAGAAAAAGCCAAAGAAAAGAAAAGGCAAGTAAGGGTTTGCAAGTCCAAATGCACCCTCTAAGAAGAAACAAAAAATGCTAGGGAAATAGCTGGGTAGGCAGTTGTGGTTGCAGAAAGGGTATTTTCACCATTACACATATGTCAACAGGTGTTTTGCCAAGGCAAAATCTATCAATAGACAAAGTGGTTAATTCCATCATATTACAGCAAGGAGCATGACTAACTTCCCTCTTCCCCTCTATTCCATTACTAACACTCCCTTTCTTTCAGCTGAGATTTATGAAGAGAGATCATGGTTTTATGGTGGTTCTAGTTCATTCAGAATCCACATTTCTTGTCTAAGATCTTTTCATTTTGATCTACTCTCAAAACCAAGTCAATTTCAGATAAACTCAGTAAAATCCCTTTCATTTGCTCCCTTCATTCATATTAACCTCTAATTTTACTATATAGCTCCCCTATTTTACCCCTTCCCCTAATAATACTAACACTAAGGTGTATAAAGCCCCAAATCTTATATATACTCCCTCCCCTTGGCATTATAGCCATATGTTCTTCAAAAGGGACCAAAGTGACATCTGGTCACTTTGGTGAACCTGTCCCATCCCATTCCCCCTTGCTGCAAGTCAAACTGCTCCTCAAACCACCATTTGCATTGGAAAACCCTTATAAAACCCTATTCCGCCTTCAAATCCTTTGCAAAAATTACCAAAGTCAAAAACCCGCCTCTGGCGCATTTCCAAAGGGTTAGCGCATCATTGGTTAAATGAAAAAACATTCGAAAAACCAATAAAAAACCCGCAAAACCTAAAGTTCCCCGCCCGCATATAACCCGAGCACCTCCATACTCCGCCCACCGTCGGATCAAGGCCCGAAGATCTGACGATCCACGTCAATATCGGAGCGGCTCCCACTGCTGTCCTTTACCGCCCGAGATGCTGACGTTGCGTCACGTCAGGGCCTCTCCACGCGTCAAGCGCTGAGGTATCTCGGAGCCGGGCCTGACAACTTCGGCGCCGTACCCAAACCGCCCCGAGAAACCGTAGCGGTTAGCTTTGACCGTAACCGCTACGGTCCTAACTGCCACCTATTTTCCGCTAACTCATCACCCCGTCGCGTCCGCTCATACTCACCTCTGCTATTCGTCCACCTGTCCGCTGACGTGGTTGCCACCTCATCGCCCCTTGGACCAATAATCTACTGCCACGTCACCCGACGACGTCAGCTGACGTCACCTCACCGTGACCCACCAATGACGTCATGCTGACGTCATCACGAAAAAGCGCCAAAATGGTAAAAAACCCATATTTACCCAAAAAAGCCGTGTTTTTCCCACTTTCACTCCTGTCGCTATTGTTCTCCCTGCATGACCGTTTACGTTCGAATTTCCGCCAACCTGTTGATTTAACCCGGGCGACCTCCTCAGCAGCAACCGTGCACACCTGCTCGACCTCTGCTCGCCAATTTACAGGTATTTACAGTTGTCCTGCCCTCCATACGACGGTTATTGAACTTTAATTTGCTCAGAAGGATAAAGGCACCTCAAAAACTATAGTTACACTACCCATTTCCCTCTGCAAATCCACATTTGCCACTGTGAAGTCGAAAAACACCAGCCGAGCCATAATTCCGGTAAATTCACCCAAAAACAATACTCACTGCGTATTCTCGGAAAATTCCTTGTTGGTCTCAATTCACCCGCTGGAAGGGGACAGTTAGACCTTAGAGAAGCTCTGCTCCTAAAAAACAAACAGTATTTCAATTGCTGTTGAGTAAATTCCCCTCTAGTATCCAAAATACAAATTGTCTTTACAGAGAATCACCTCTATTCTGTGTTGCTTCCATTTTGACTATTCACCTACAATTGTTGCACTTTGAAGAACTATGGAGACTCCTATTGCTCTAAATATCAAGCCCCTCAATGCTCCTCACCAGGAATTAGCATGGAAAGCCCTGGGAGACATGGATTACCAAATGCTGGACTGGTTCCCTATGGGAACCAAATACAATATCCAGATGATGAATGAGTTAAAAGCCCAGCACCTGAGTGGGGCAGACATCTTGGGAATTTGGGACTCAAATTTACCCATCTACAACCTTCCCCAAGTAAATCCTATGCCAGAACTCATCTACAGCTGCCAGGAATGTTATGACCCAAGCCAAAGAGCTGTCATCAGCCCCACAGGCTCAATCCTGTTCCAGATTACCCCAGAAAGTATAAATGGAATGCTGCACTTCCAAACTGCCAAGCAATTGACTCCCCTCTTTATGCAGAATTTGATAAACAAAGGGACCAAGCTGTCAAATGACCAAATCATTAAAATCAATCAGTTGTTTGTAAGACTAGGCTCTGAATCAGTCAGAACCTCTCCTATTGGGTATCACTACTTGAATGATTTGGGCAGGATGTTAGTGGATTTAATCAGTTATGTCCTAGGATTCAGGGGGATAGAGGATGTGGATGATAGCCTAATGGCAATGCTGTCTATATTCTCTCCTGGTAAACCCCCAGCTGTACATTATGACTATGCAACCTACATTGCAGATAAAATCCATGAGCAGTTTATGAACTTGAAGAGGGAAAGACTATTCAGGTATACTTCATATATATACCATCTATTCTTGTTCTATCAGCCAGCCACCTTCTCTGTTCCTTTGAAGCCACTCAATGCCCAGGGAATTCCAAGGTCAGTTGTGTTCTGGACTTCTGTTTTTCATCATACCTCTGTATCACCTTACACATACACTGAGTTCATTGACTTATTCATCCATCCAGTCATGACAGTATTGCATGGTACTCCTCCTCCTAGACTAACTGATGACATGAGGAGAATTCTCCATTTGAATAAGTCCTACAGCATTGGTAATTGGTACTTCTACCAAAACCACACAGTCATCAGGATATATGGCTGTGAGTTGAACCCATTTAGGTTGCCAAGGTATGTCCCCATGAGGCTTTTTGCCTTGGAATATTTCAGACAGTTTGGGAACTCAGACTATCTTCATTTTCAGAGCAACAACAAGAAGTCACAGTTGAAGGTAAGGAACCAGCTGGGTCCTTTCCTATATAACAAGAAAGAAGAGGGATGGAAAGAGGCAAACACTATCCTGGAAGGCCTCAGACTGTAAACCAGCTTTGAATGGATACCCTATGACCCCAATCATGCTATTTCCCTCAGGAGGATTAGATACAAATTGGGTAGCTATGCACACAAGAGACAATCCGAGATTGAACAGTATGCCAATGCATCAAATTGGGAAGAGGGTACCCTAGAGGAGGAAATTACTAATGAAGAGTTACTTGAGAGAGAGGCTAGAAATATGCAAAAGGAAGCTGACTTGGAAACTTGTGGACAGGTGCCCCTCTCCTACAAAAAGCAACTTGGAGCAGCTGCTACATCATCAACAGCACAGCAGCAAACTGCCGAGAAAGCACCACAGACAGCAAGCAGGGATAAAGGGAAGCAGGTGGAACAGCCACCTCCATTGACAGAAGAACAAGTGGACACATTGCTACAGTAGCAAGAAGAGATGGAGCAGCAGGAACTTGGGCAGCAACAAGAAGAGGAACAGTTTAGTGAACAGCAACCCTTGCAGCAAGAAAAAGTGACTGATCCTCCAAGCTCCACTGAGCAACAGGCTCAGACAATAGTGCCTCCTAGGGCAGAAACTACTGTTGATACCTCGGTCCTCCAAACCCCACAAAAGGAGGACTTAACCAGGAAAAGGGATAGAGAGACTCCCTTGACCTCATCTTTCAATCGGGGAGAGAAAAGACAAAGACTAAATGACTCTCAAGAGGAGGATATAGCAGTAAGGCAAGCAATGGGCATAGGCCCACCCAGTGGAGAAGTTTCAGCCAGTTCATTTCAGCATGAACATGATAGAACTATAGGAGGAGAGGTCAGCTCCTCCAGCCAGCACAGAGAAGGACAGTCAAGCATCAAACAGCAATTTATTGACATTAAGAGGAGGAGTGATCCTATTAAAATACAGCTGTACGATCATTTGCTGAACCTGGCTAGTACAAATCAGCAAAGACTCATGTCTGCCTTTGATGTAAGTGAAGGCAAGATGATCATGAGTCACTTCATGCCCACAACACTGCATCCTCAATCTACCTCGGATTACCTAAGAACCAACATGGAGGTGCTGGCCAAAGACATACACCCTATGGATAAGATTGAATTACATAAACAAACTGGTGAAATGGTGTATGCCTCCTTGGCAGGTGAGACATTGGAGAACTACAAATTGAAGAGCAGCCTGGATAACACAGCATCTCAGCTGGAATTGGAGAGAGCATCATCACAAGCCAAGGACAATAGGATCAAGTCCTTGGAAGAGGTAATTATAGAAATAGGACATGATCCTAAAGATGTCAAAGGTATCCAAGAACTCCTGAAGATAAGGGATGCAGACATGGCGGCTTTAAGAAAGAAAATCAAGCTCCCAGCCACCATCCACCCACAAACAGACGAGGTTGCCCAGCAAAGGCAGGAAAAGGATGCTACAGACCTGCTGGTATCCCTGTACAAGGAGCTGGTTCGGACTCAAGACCAGCTAGGACAATCAGAAGCTGCAAAGGCAGCACTACAAACAGCAATGAAGCAAAGAGAAGAGGGCCAACCCTCCCAGCCTCCTCCTGTGATAATTAATCTTGAGGAAATCCCTCCAACAACTACTCCTCCTCCTCAGCAAACGGGAACTACAGCACCATCTACAGCAACAACTACACCAACACCAGGACAGACTCCCAGTCTGGATATGCAGAAGCTACAAGCTGAGATCCAAGTTCTTGAATCCCAAATGAAAGAGCTTGATGAAGTTAAGAAGACTCTGGCCAAGGTGAATCAAAAATTTGACAAAAGCAAGCAGAATGAAGCAACAAAGGAGAGAGAGATAAAGGCTCTAAAAAAGAGAATAGCTGAACTAGAAAAAGAGCTTGCACTAGAGAAGGTAACAGCAGAACTAAAGGCAGTCCTCTGGAGTAACATCGGTCGATCCATCACCAATCAGTGGCAGTACATTGAGACTAGGGATGAGCAAATAGCACTCATCACCAAGGCAAACAAGGAAATACACAGAGCCAGAGCAAGCCTTGGCCACATGCCAGATGCTGCCAGCAGAATGGTCAATGTTTTAAATAACAAAACTAGCTCTCAACTAGCGGCCATGGGAATTACTAACAGGACTGAAACAATCTCAGTAGTTAAAAGAGTCCTGACACTAAGAAGTCTAGTTGGTACGCTGGAGAGGAGGACACAGGATATGCAGACCGAGATCAACAAGTTCCTGGACAGATTTGTGGCATTGCAGAACAGAGGCCTCCCCAGCATTTTAAGCAGTGTAGGAAGACTGCTCACCCTAGAAATTTACAACAAAAGGATTGATGCCCATGCAATAGCACAAATTGCAAAACAGCCCAGTACCTCAGCAGACACAGGGCCATCATCAGGGCAGAATCTGTATGATAGGGTGGATAATCCGTTTTTTATTATGAATGAAATTGATCATCTGTTTGATACACCACCAAATTTCTTTAAGTACACTGAGGCAGATGAGACTATGGGGGCAATCATAAGACACCAATTGCCCACACAGGAAGAGTGGAGGAATCTGACACAGGTAATCTTATCAGGTTCGAACCCGTGAGGTTGGTTTTTTCTCTAGCACATGAGCAGTCATACGCAGGCACAATTTTGATGAATAAAATCTACAAGGAAGAGGCAGATGCTGAGCCAACTCGGCAGAGCTATTTACTCACTACTGCAGCAGTCACAATCACAGGTGACAAACACAGCATACAGCGCACAAGCCATAAAGTCGGGTTCTCCAGCATTTAATCAAAGTATCTCAACCGACTCAGCAGATCCCAAAGGCCAAAATATCTTCTGACAGAACATTAAAGCGCCTTTATTTTGTATTCAATGCTCTAATAAATTTCTGATAATAATATCTCAAAGTTGGTAAGAACATTAAGTCTGAGATAACTCAGGACTCAGATATTTTTGTAAACAATCGCAAGTATATATTGGCCCCTCACAGAAGCTTAAGGGGTTGTTGTTATTTTCCTTTTGGAACTCTCACTTGCTGTAAAAATTCTCAGAGAAATAATACAAAGGGAGAATGGAATTTCCAAAGCTTGGTGTATTTTATGCGTTGTGATGAATGGTGAACGTTGCAGGATTCCAGAGTGTTTCATAAAACAATAAGTTTTCTTAAAACTCTGTATTACATGTTTTCGAGTCTTTTGTTCTCTTTTGTTGTCTAAATATTTTACACTTAATAGCAAAGTAGAAGAATAGTTCCAGGATTTAATCACCGATTACCCTGAACTCAAACTGAGCTATTATCCATGTTTTCTTCAGATACAGTAAAAGAAGTGTAATTCTTAGTTGCTGCACTTTAAAACTATATCTTTTACAGTGATAGATATTCCCAGGGATTCAAGTTTGCCCCTGAGACATCCATCCATTTCTCATAACCAGTTTGGTGAAAATACTTAAACATTTAGTGAAAATCCTTGAATGCTCTCACTGCTTGTTTTTCCTGTTCGTGTTATAAATCAAAAATTTGTTCTATGAAGTATCCAAATGGCCCTGCAAGTTGCACTAATTCATCTCAAGGTTTCTAGACACCTACTGCTATAGACTCCATTGCCCAATGATACTTGACTCTCTGAATATTACATCACAAGAGATCTGAAAGAAATTCTTCAACCAAAACATAAACGAAACCTGTGCTTAATAGCTAGCCTAAAACCCTATCATAAACAGTTACAAAATCATAAAGAGAGAGCCCTCTCTGATCACAGTTTGGCTAGAAACAGTGATCCAAAGATTGGTTAGTGGTTACCCCGGCCGTATTCCCTTGGGAGTCATAGGGAACAACCTGGGTGTTAACATAATTGGCGACTCCACTGGGGACTATCAAGATTTTCTCAATTACAATCTATCTTCCAAAGCTACCATCAAGCCTGAAACTAGCCAAGAGGCCTTAGGACTGTTTCTGCAAAACACAGGGACAGCTTTAGGGAAGAGCTAACTAGGGAATCTTCATCCTAGCTTTGAAACATATATAGTCATTCCAGAATCCTTACCTAGTCCTTGTACATATATAACCTCCTGTATAAAGTTCTAAAAGAATACTTAGAAGCTGGCTCCCAAAAGAAACCCAAGGCACACTAGGGAAAACCCTGACCCTGATCAACCCATCATTGTTGATAACCCAAATATCATTCCAAAGAACATAAGGAGACAGCAAAAGCAGGAGAAGCCTGCTGATTCAGATATAAGTTCAGACCAACCTATCCTCATTCCAACTCCTTGCAAAGTCCTTTTCCATTCCACACCTAATTCCCCTAGTTCATCATCAACCCCTCAAAGTCCTCCTCCCCCATTCTCACCATCTGCACATACTCTTTCAACCAGTTTCCCGCTTGTTACCCATCCTATTAACCCTGTTACACCTGTAATCCCAGCTGTCCCATTTGTTCCTATTAACCCTATAAACCCCATAAACATGGCTAACAGATATGCACCTCTGCAGATACCAGCCAATGCTCCAGCTTTACCCCAAGACTACCAAACCAAAATCTCATTTTTTGACTCCCATGGCCCTTTGACAGCTGTCCAGCATGCTAAGAAGATGCAAGACCACTTTGAGACCTATGAAATAGATGATGACAGTGTCAGGATGAGAATTTTTGTTCAAAGCTTAACCGGGGATGTCAGAACTTGGTTTAGATCCCTGAATGCAAATTCCATTGCAACCCCTGAGGTCTTGTACCAAGAGTTTACCAACAGATGGGAGAAGAAGAAAGATCCTCTACACATACTCGGTGAATATAACACTATCAAAAGAGGTCCCCAAGAAACAGTTTTGGAATATTGTGCTAGGTTTAACAATGTATATAATGCTATCCCCCAGAACTTAAGGCCCCCTCCTGATTTGGCCCTGTATAACTTCCCTGACGGTTTTGACTCTGATATGGCCTATCAGCTGAAAGAAAGAGATCCTCCAACCCTTGCAGAAGCTCAAAGAGTTGCAGTCACTGTAGAGGCCAACCTAATTGCCAAGAGAAACAGGGCAAAGCTGGAAAAGAAGGCTGGCTTCAGAGAAGAGCCCTCAGGTTTTGATCAAAAGTTGGATGCAATACTAAACAGCATGAAGAGACTGGGTGAGAGAGTGGAATCAGTTGAAAGAAAATCATCATGGGAGGCATCACAAAGCAACCCTCCTAGAAACCCAAATTTTAGGAGAACTCAGAACCCAAACATAGGAAAAACAAGTGCTGACCAAGATATCAGACCCCCTTTTCAAGAAAACTATGCAGAAACTTCCTCAGCCAATCAGCTCAATGAAGATCCTGAAATCAACTTAATGGGTCTGGATGGTAAAAGCCATGTTTTCTTAACACAAGAAGACCATGAGGAGGATGAAAGCAAAACGTTCCAAACTAAATTAGGAGAATCCTTTGACTTTAAGCAAGGACATGATACTGCTGTCTATGAAGTCCATAAACAATACAAACTAAGGAGTAGGACTGTGAATGTAAATCAGCCTGAAAAGACAAACGAGAAACAGCAATCTAGAGAAACCTCAGTCACAGAACTTAATGACAAAACAAGCTTGCCTACAAAAGAAGTAGTGGTTGAGGAGGTTACTGAACTACTGTCCCCACTACAACAGCCCATGGCAACCTCTTCCTCTCACCCTAATCCAAACATTACCCCTCAAGACATGAGTATGAGGGGCAGGTTTCAAAATCAAGATGAAATCCAACAAGAGGATTTAATGAACAGAGAAAGGACTGCTACCCGTGACTCCAAAACCCAAGTTGACAAACCCTTTGACCTAGGAGCAGAGATTGGCAAGTTAAAGGTAGCAATTCCCCTTTCAGAGCTAGCCAAGCATGACATATATAAGCAACAGATCAAAAAATCCCTTCAGCTCACCAACAGCAAAGATGATGTAAATGTGCTAGATGACACTCCAGAATTACTGTTTGGCCCAGAGGTAGATGGAAAAACAGTAGTCACAGGGGTTTTACCTTTTTATGTCAGCCTGCATGTTCATGATAAAATACTGCATAATGCAATGTTTGACTCAGGTGCCTCTCACAACCTTATGCCAAAAGCTGTCATGGAAAGATTAAACTTGGATATAACAAGGCCATACAAAGACCTGTTTTCCTTTGATTCCAGTCAAGTCAAATGTTTAGGCCTAATAAAAGATTTATGTGTGTCTCTGGTTCAATATCCCAACAAGACTATTCTAATGGATGTTGTAGTTGCTGATATCCCACCCAAATATGGGATGCTGTTATCAAGATCATGGGGAGCCAAGCTCCAAGGCTCCCTGCAATTAGACATGTCATATGCAACTATCTCTGTCTTTGGGCAACCAAAAAGACTTTATAGGGAAACACTCATGAAGTATATGGTCAGCAGTGAAGAAAAGCCTCAAAATTTTCCAATATATGCTGTCCATTCGGACATAGACTCCTTCATCCTCTTCAATGACAGCACAAGCCTCTCAAACAATGATATTAGGACCGAAGCACTCATACAAGAACAAAACATTGATCAGATAAGTAGAACCTGCCAAACATTGATCAGCCCAACAATACACAGTATCCCTCCTCTAGTTGTCAAAGATGGTCAAAAAAGTGATGAAACTGTCCTAGAAAATAAATGGGAAAAGAAACCTCAACTCATGCTCACATTGCCATCCCATGAACAGAATTTTAAATCTCCTGTTCAGCAAGACATCCTGTGGGTCCTAGAGTTTGATGGCTCAGTTAACAAGTTAGGGGCAGGAGCTGGAGTATGGATACATAACAAAGAGAAAGGCTATGCAGAAGGCAGGGCTTACAGATTGAATTTTAGATGCACTAACAACATGGCAGAATATGAAGCTCTCTTGCTGGGCCTAAAGCTAGCAAAATCACTACAAGCTCCTAAACTCTCCATTATGGGAGATTCTGATCTAGTAATTCAACAAGTGAAAGGACATTTTGTCACCAATGACAAAAGATTGAGGTCCTACAGGTCTGCTGTAATTGAAATATTAGAGACCTTCTCTGAGTTTGTTATCACAAAAATTTCAAGGGGCCACAATCTTCATGCACACAGCTTGGCAACATTTGCCAGCACCTTCAAATTCCCATTGGAACCCAACAATTGTTTCACGGCTGAGGTCAAATATAGGCCTTCTATTCCAAACAATGTCAAAGAGTGGCAAGTATTTGAGAATGACATGCAAATAAACAACTTTTTAACCTTGCAACAAGAGTTCACAGGATTAAATATTGACCTTGAGACAGCAAGTCAATCACAAATATTTGATGGAGCAAGTCCATCACAATTACAGTTTCAACAGTCTGCTCACCCAATGTCACCTAGGACAGCAAAACAATTACTGACTCCAACCATTTTCGACAATGAAAACATTCAGCAAATTCACCAAATTGACTGTGAAGAGGTGAGCAACGCTGAATATGAAATCATACAACTCAAAGACAATTTCCTTCCAGCAGGCCTTACCCCACTAGAGGACATTTTTGACTCAAATGATGTCCCCAGAAAACCAAAGATGCAGCCATTAGATGCAGCAATTGAAAAATGCAACATTGGTACCACTGACAAGCCTAAAATAATAAAGCTATCTGCTGCTTTGCCCCCTGAGCAAAAACCCAAATATATTGATCTCTTTAAAGAGTTTCAAGATGTCTTTGCTTGGGGTTATGAGGATTTAAAGTCTTATGATACTTCTGTTATCCAGCATACCATTCCCCTCAAGCCTAATCAAAATCCATTCAAACAGAAATTGAGAAGGATCAATCCTATGCTCCTTCCTTCCATTGAAAAAGAATTACAGAAAATGTTCAAAGCTGGTATCATAGCACCAATCAGATTCTCTGAATTGATTTCAAATTTGGTCCCTACAAGAAAGAAAACCGGTGAGATTAGACTTTGTGTAGACTTAAGGAATTTGAATCAAGTATCACTCAAAGATAACTACCCTCTACCCAAAATGGATCACATTCTTCAAAGAGTAGTAGGGGCTTCGAGAATATCATTGCTTGATGGTTTCTCAGGTTTCAATCAAATCCTGGTACACCCTAATGATCAGGACAAAACTGCATTTACAACCCCATGGGGAACTTTCAAATATGTGAAAATGCCCTTTGGATTGAAAAATGCAGGGGCAACGTTTCAAAGAGCAATGGACATTGCTTTTGCAAAAGAGATTCATGACTTCTTGGTTATTTACTTAGATGATCTAACACCCTTTTCAAAATCTGACCAAGAACACTTGAAACATTTAAGACAGATTTTCATAACATGCAGGAAATATGGTATTTCCTTAAACCCCAAGAAGTCATTATTTGGCTTGGAAGAAGGGAAACTTCTAGGACATATTATTTCAAAAGATGGCATAAGAATTGATCTAGATAGGATACAAGCTATCCTACAAATGCCTCACCCAAGGAATGTCAAGGAGCTGCAAGGATTCTTAGGAAAAATCAACTTTTTAAGAAGGTTTATCCCTAATTTAGCAGAATTAATCAGATTACTAAACAATATGCTAAAGAAAGATTCAAAGGTCAAATGGACTGTTGAAGCAAAACAAGCCTTTGAAAGTATAAAATTAGCCTTGACTCAAACCCCAGTGTTAACTAATCCTCAGTTTGACAGAGACTTTATCATTTTTTCCTTTGCCTCCCAACATACTATTGCTGCTGTATTATTACAGAAAGATGACCAAGGGAATGAGAAACCTATTGCCTTCTTCAGCAGAGCTCTTAGAGATGCCCCCCTAAAGTATCAAATAATGGAAAAACAAGCCTATGCTTTGATCAAGGCTATTAAAGACTTTAGGATTTACATCCTTTACTCCCATGTTGTGGCTTATGTACCAAGTCCTATTGTCAAAGACATTCTCACCCAAGAAAACTTAGAGGGCAGGAGAGGAAAATGGATTGCCAATATACTAGAATTTGACATTGAAATAAAACCCACAAAGCTAATAAAAGGACAAGGTTTGGCCAAATTAATGACAGAAGCAAATTTCCAAGCCTTAGACATCAACCAACTGGACAGTGAAACAGAGCTGGCGACTCCAAAGATCAATGTAGCCTTTGAACAATCTCCTTGGTACTCTGACATCTGCTATGTGTTACAAAACCTGTGTGCTCCCCCAGGACTGTCCAGAACTAAAAGTAGGTTCCTAAAAATGAAAACATCTAAATTTTGTGTAATAGATGGAAATTTACTTTGGAAAAACCATGAAGGTATTTTGCTGCACTGTCTAAAAGAGAATGAAACTAACAATATCATGCAAGATTTCCATGCTGGAGACTGTGGTGGACATTTGTACTGGAAGTCCACTGTGGACAAGATATTGAGGGCTGGTTATTACTGGCCTACTATGTTCTCTGATGTTAAGAAATTTACAGCCTCATGCCACAAATGCCAACTGTTTGAAGGCAAAAGACAGTTTCTGCCACTTCCTTTGAAGCCCATTGCAACAGAGAGACCTTTCCAACAATGGGGCTTGGATTTCATTGGGGAAATTCATCCCTCATCTTCAGGGCAACACAGATGGATTCTAACAGCAACAGACTACTTCACCAAGTGGATTGAAGCTGCCCCATGCAGACAAGCAAATGATTCAGTAATCATTCAATTTTTGGAAAACAATATACTGGCTAGATTTGGCTGCCCAGACAAGATAATAACAGACAATGCTGCTGCCTTCAGATCCAAGAAAATGGTGAACTTCTGCCATAAATTTCACATTACTTTGGGCCATTCTACAGCTTACTATCCTCAAGGAAATGGCCTTGCTGAATCATCAAACAAAAGTTTGATAAATATCATAAAGAAAGTGCTGGAAGAGAACAAAAAGAACTGGCATAAGAAACTAGTAAATGCTTTATGGGCAGACAGACTAACAACTAAAAGATCAATTGGGACCAGCCCATATGAGTTAGTCTATGGATTAGAGGCCAGATTTCCTTCATCACTAGGAGTGCCGGTTATGAAACTTCTGCAAGAAAGCCAAGCAGAGCCAAATGACATGCAAAGAAGGATTAACCAGATAATTTGTTTACAGCAGACCAGAGAACAAGTTTTCAGCAGAGTGCAGATACTACAAGAGAAACTGAAAAGGGCTTTTGATAGAAGAACCAAAGCAGAAGATTTCAATGTAGGGGACAAAGTTTTAAAGTGGGATGCAAGAAGAGAAGAGAAAGGGAAACATGGAAAGTTTGACTCTTTATGGAAAGGACCATTTGCTGTCCAAGCAGTACAAGGTAACAACACTTACTTCCTTAAAAGTCTGACTGAAACTGACTTGGATGAAGGTCCTGTCAATGGCAGGATGCTGAAGCACTACTTTGACTATTCCCCATGAGTGGAACCTAAGGATTCTTTGTATATATGCAGATGTACATATTGTTTTCTGTTTTAGATTGTAAAAAGCAGTTTTCCCAAGTGATTCACCAAGCAGTAAAAGGCAAATAGAATCAGAGGTCTTCCAAAAGAGAAACACACTATTTTGACACATTCATGCAGCAGATTTCAAAGACAAAGATGGGCAGTCAAGGAACAAGGCAATCTGACCTGCTGTTCTTGGTCTTTCAAAAGAAAAACCATCCCCATGTGGAGCCACTGTTGCATACCTATACTAATAGGTTTCATATTTCATGATTGACAAGAGAAAGGCCAAATATGCTCTGCTTTGAGTTCACAAAGATCCCATATTTCCTAGAAAGCAAGAGGTGGGTAAAGTGTTTCAAGTATTGAGGACCTTATTTCAATTTTGTGGATGATTCAACAGTCTAATCTGGATCATGCCATCTTTCAATTTTGAGTTATAGAATAGAGAAAGAAGTCTGTCCAAACTGTTTAATCTTGGCAGACAACTAGTTTAGGTAGAGAAGAAAAGGATCCCAACAGCCTAATCTGGGACCTTGGAAGAGATAAGGGTAGAACTAGATAGAAAAGAATAAAGAAAAAGCCAGAGAAAAGAAAAGGCAAGTAAGGGTTTGCAAGTCCAAATGCACCCTCTAAGAAGAAACAAAAAATGCTAGGGAAATAGCTGGGTAGGCAGTTGTGGTTGCAGAAAGGGTATTTTCACCATTACACATATGTCAACAGGTGTTTTGCCAAGGCAAAATCTATCAATAGACAAAGTGGTTAATTCCATCATATTACAGCAAGGAGCATGACTAACTTCCCTCTTCCCCTCTATTCCATTACTAACACTCCCTTTCTTTCAGCTGAGATTTATGAAGAGAGATCATGGTTTTATGGTGGTTCTAGTTCATTCAGAATCCACATTTCTTGTCTAAGATCTTTTCATTTTGATCTACTCTCAAAACCAAGTCAATTTCAGATAAACTCAGTAAAATCCCTTTCATTTGCTCCCTTCATTCATATTAACCTCTAATTTTACTATATAGCTCCCCTATTTTACCCCTTCCCCTAATAATACTAACACTAAGGTGTATAAAGCCCCAAATCTTATATATACTCCCTCCCCTTGGCATTATAGCCATATGTTCTTCAAAAGGGACCAAAGTGACATCTGGTCACTTTGGTGAACCTGTCCCATCCCATTCCCCCTTGCTGCAAGTCAAACTGCTCCTCAAACCACCATTTGCATTGGAAAACCCTTATAAAACCCTATTCTGCCTTCAAATCCTTTGCAAAAATTACCAAAGTCAAAAACCTGCCTCTGGCGCATTTCCAAAGGGTTAGCGCATCATTGGTTAAATGAAAAAACATTCGAAAAACCAATAAAAAACCCGCAAAACCTAAAGTTCCCCGCCCGCATATAACCCGAGCACCTCCATACTCCGCCCACCGTCGGATCAAGGCCCGAAGATCTGACGATCCACGTCAATATCGGAGCGGCTCCCACTGCTGTCCTTTACCGCCCGAGATGCTGACGTTGCGTCACGTCAGGGCCTCTCCACGCGTCAAGCGCTGAGGTATCTCGGAGCCGGGCCTGACAACTTCGGCGCCGTACCCAAACCGCCCCGAGAAACCGTAGCGGTTAGCTTTGACCGTAACCGCTACGGTCCTAACTGCCACCTATTTTCCGCTAACTCATCGCCACGTCGCGTCCGCTCGTACTCACCTCTGCTATTCGTCCACCTGTCCGCTGACGTGGTTGCCACCTCATCGCCCCTTGGACCAATAATCTACTGCCACGTCACCCGACGACGTCAGCTGACGTCACCTCACCGTGACCCACCAATGACGTCATGCTGACGTCATCACGAAAAAGCGCCAAAATGGTAAAAAACCCATATTTACCCAAAAAAGCCGTGTTTTTCCCACTTTCACTCCTGTCGCTATTGTTCTCCCTGCATGACCGTTTACGTTCGAATTTCCGCCAACCTGTTGATTTAACCCGGGCGACCTCCTCAGCAGCAACCGTGCACACCTGCTCGACCTCTGCTCGCCAATTTACAGGTATTTACAGTTGTCCTGCCCTCCATACGACGGTTATTGAACTTTAATTTGCTCAGAAGGATAAAGGCACCTCAAAAACTATAGTTACACTACCCATTTCCCTCTGCAAATCCACATTTGCCACTGTGAAGTCGAAAAACACCAGCCGAGCCATAATTCCGGTAAATTCACCCAAAAACAATACTCACTGCGTATTCTCGGAAAATTCCTTGTTGGTCTCAATTCACCCGCTGGAAGGGGACAGTTAGACCTTAGAGAAGCTCTGCTCCTAAAAACAAACAGTATTTCAATTGCTGTTGAGTAAATTCCCCTCTGGTATCCAAAATACAAACTGTCTTTACAGAGAATCACCTCTATTCTGTGTTGCTTCCATTTTGACTATTCACCTACAATTGTTGCACTTTGAAGAACTATGGAGACTCCTATTGCTCTAAATATCAAGCCCCTCAATGCTCCTCACCAGGAATTAGCATGGAAAGCCCTGGGAGACATGGATTACCAAATGCTGGACTGGTTCCCTATGGGAACCAAATACAATATCCAGATGATGAATGAGTTAAAAGCCCAGCACCTGAGTGGGGCAGACATCTTGGGAATTTGGGACTCAAATTTACCCATCTACAACCTTCCCCAAGTAAATCCTATGCCAGAACTCATCTACAGCTGCCAGGAATGTTATGACCCAAGCCAAAGAGCTGTCATCAGCCCCACAGGCTCAATCCTGTTCCAGATTACCCCAGAAAGTATAAATGGAATGCTGCACTTCCAAACTGCCAAGCAATTGACTCCCCTCTTTATGCAGAATTTGATAAACAAAGGGACCAAGCTGTCAAATGACCAAATCATTAAAATCAATCAGTTGTTTGTAAGACCAGGCTCTGAATCAGTCAGAACCCCTCCTATTGGGTATCACTACTTGAATGATTTGGGCAGGATGTTAGTGGATTTAATCAGTTATGTCCTAGGATTCAGGGGGATAGAGGATGTGGATGATAGCCTAATGGCAATGCTGTCTATATTCTCTCCTGGTAAACCCCCAGCTGTACATTATGACTATGAAACCTACATTGCAGATAAAATCCATGAGCAGTTTATGAACTTGAAGAGGGAAAGACTATTCAGGTATACTTCATATATATACCATCTATTCTTGTTCTATCAGCCAGCCACATTCTCTGTTCCTTTGAAGCCACTCAATGCCCAGGGAATTCCAAGGTCAGTTGTGTTCTGGACTTCTGTTTTTCATCATACCTCTGTATCACCTTACACATACACTGAGTTCATTGACTTATTCATCCATCCAGTCATGACAGTATTGCATGGTACTCCTCCTCCTAGACTAACTGATGACATGAGGAGAATTCTCCATTTGAATAAGTCCTACAGCATTGGTAATTGGTACTTCTACCAAAACCACACAGTCATCAGGATATATGGCTGTGAGTTGAACCCATTTAGGTTGCCAAGGTATGTCCCCATGAGGCTTTTTGCCTTGGAATATTTCAGACAGTTTGGGAACTCAGACTATCTTCATTTTCAGAGCAACAACAAGAAGTCATAGTTGAAGGTAAGGAACCAGCTGGGTCCTTTCCTATATAACAAGAAAGAAGAGGGATGGAAAGAGGCAAACACTATCCTGGAAGGCCTCAGACTGCAAACCAGCTTTGAATGGATACCCTATGACCCCAATCATGCTATTTCCCTCAGGAGGATTAGATACAAATTGGGTAGCTATGCACACAAGAGACAACCCGAGATTGAACAGTATGCCAATGCATCAAATTGGGAAGAGGGTACCCTAGAGGAGGAAATTACTAATGAAGAGTTACTTGAGAGAGAGGCTAGAAATATGCAAAAGGAAGCTGACTTGGAAACTTGTGGACAGGTGCCCCTCTCCTACAAAAAGCAACTTGGAGCAGCTGCTACATCATCAACAGCACAGCAGCAAACTGCCGAGAAAGCACCACAGACAGCAAGCAGGGATAAAGGGAAGCAGGTGGAACAGCCACCTCCATTGACAGAAGAACAAGTGGACACATTGCTACAGCAGCAAGAAGAGATGGAGCAGCAGGAACTTGGGCAGCAACAAGAAGAGGAACAGTTTAGTGAACAGCAACCCTTGCAGCAAGAAAAAGTGACTGATCCTCCAAGCTCCACTGAGCAACAGGCTCAGACAATAGTGCCTCCTAGGGCAGAAACTATTGTTGATACCTCGGTCCTCCAAACCCCACAAAAGGAGGACTTAACCAGGAAAAGGGATAGAGAGACTCCCTTGACCTCATCTTTCAATCGGGGAGAGAAAAGACAAAGACTAAATGACTCTCAAGAGGAGGATATAGCAGTAAGGCAAGCAATGGGCATGGGCCCACCCAGTGGAGAAGTTTCAGCCAGTTCATTTCAGCATGAACATGATAGAACTATAGGAGGAGAGGTCAGCTCCTCCAGCCAGCACAGAGAAGGACAGTCAAGCATCAAACAGCAATTTATTGACATTAAGAGGAGGAGTGATCCTATTAAAATACAGCTGTACGATCATTTGCTGAACCTGGCTCCTACAAATCAGCAAAGACTCATGTCTGCCTTTGATGTAAGTGAAGGCAAGATGATCATGAGTCACTTCATGCCCACAACACTGCATCCTCAATCTACCTCGGATTACCTAAGAACCAACATGGAGGTGCTGGCCAAAGACATACACCCTATGGATAAGATTGAATTACATAAACAAACTGGTGAAATGGTGTATGCCTCCTTGGCAGGTGAGACATTGGAGAACTACAAATTGAAGAGCAGCCTGGATAACACAGCATCTCAGCTGGAATTGGAGAGAGCATCATCACAAGCCAAGGACAATAGGATCAAGTCCTTGGAAGAGGTAATTATAGAAATAGGACATGATCCTAAAGATGTCAAAGGTATCCAAGAACTCCTGAAGATAAGGGATGCAGACATGGCGGCTTTAAGAAAGAAAATCAAGCTCCCAGCCACCATCCACCCACAAACAGACGAGGTTGCCCAGCAAAGGCAGGAAAAGGATGCTACAGACCTGCTGGTATCCCTGTACAAGGAGCTGGTTCGGACTCAAGACCAGCTAGGACAATCAGAAGCTGCAAAGGCAGCACTACAAACAGCAATGAAGCAAAGAGAAGAGGGCCAACCCTCCCAGCCTCCTCCTGTGATAATTAATCTTGAGGAAATCCCTCCAACAACTACTCCTCCTCCTCAGCAAACGGGAACTACAGCACCATCTACAGCAACAACTACACCAACACCAGGACAGACTCCCAGTCTGGATATGCAGAAGCTACAAGCTGAGATCCAAGTTCTTGAATCCCAAATGAAAGAGATTGATGAAGTCAAGAAGACTCTGGCCAAGGTGAATGAAAAATTTGACAAAAGCAAGCAGAATGAAGCAACAAAGGAGAGAGAGATAAAGGCTCTAAAAAACAGAATAGCTGAACTAGAAAAAGAGCTTGCACTAGAGAAGGTAACAACAGAACTAAAGGCAGTCCTTTGGAGTAACATCGGTCGATCCATCACCAATCAGTGGCAGTACATTGAGACTATGGATGAGCAAATAGCACTCATCACCAAGGAAAACAAGGAAATACACAGAGCCAGAGCAAGCCTTGGCCACATGCCAGATGCTGCCAGCAGAATGGTCAATGTTTTAAATAACAAAACTAGCTCTCAACTAGCGGCCATGGGAATTACTAACAGGACTGAAACAATCTCAGTAGTTAAAAGAGTCCTGACACTAAGAATTCTAGTTGGTACGCTGGAGAGGAGGACACAGGATATGCAGACCGAGATCAACAAGTTCCTGGATAGATTTGTGGCATTGCAGAACAGAGGCCTCCCCAGCATTTTAAGCAGTGTAGGAAGACTGCTCACCCTAGAAAATTACAACAAAAGGATTGATGCCCATGCAGTAGCACAAATTGCAAAACAGCCCAGTACCTCAGCAGACACAGGGCCAGCATCAGGGCAGAATCTGTATGATAGGGTGGATAATCTGTTTTTTATTATGAATGAAATTGATCATCTGTTTGATACACCACCAAATTTCTTTAAGTACACTGAGGCAGATGAGACTATGGGGGCAATCATAAGACACCAATTGCCCACACAGGAAGAGTGGAGGAATCTGACACAGGTAATCTTATCAGGTCCGAACCCGTGAGGTTGGTTTTTTCTCCAGCACATGAGCAGTCATACGCAGGCACAATTTTGATGAATAAAATCTACAAGGAAGAGGCAGATGCTGAGCCAACTCGGCAGAGCTATTTACTCACTACTGCAGCAGTCACAATCACAGGTGACAAACACAGCATACAGCGCACAAGCCATAAAGTCGGGTTCTCCAGCATTTAATCAAAGTATCTCAACCGACTCAGCAGATCCCAAAGGCCAAAATATCTTCTGACAGAACATTAAAGCGCCTTTATTTTGTATTCAATGCTGTAATAAATTTCTGATAATAATATCTCAATGTTGGTAAGAACATTAAGTCTGAGATAACTCAGGACTCAGATATTTTTGTAAACAATCGCAAGTATATATTGGCCCCTCACAGAAGCTTAAGGGGTTGTTGTTATTTTCCTTTTGGAACTCTCACTTGCTGTAAAAATTCTCAGAGAAATAATACAATGGGAGAATGGAATTTCCAAAGCTTGGTGTATTTTATGCGTTGTGATGAATGGTGAACGTTGCAGGATTCCAGAGTGTTTCATAAAACAATAAGTTTTCTTAAAACTCTGTATTACATGTTTTCGAGTCTTTTGTTCTCTTTTGTTGTCTAAATATTTTACACTTAATAGCAAAGTAGAAGAATAGTTCAGGATTTAATCACCGATTACCCTGAACTCAAACTGAGCTATTATCCATGTTTTCTTCAGATACAGTAAAAGAAGTGTAATTCTTAGTTGCTGCACTTTAAAACTATATCTTTTACAGTGATAGATATTCCCAGGGATTCAAGTTTGCCCCTGAGACATCCATCCATTTCTCATAACCAGTTTGGTGAAAATACTTAAACATTTAGTGAAAATCCTTGAATGCTCTCACTGCTTGTTTTTCCTGTTCGTGTTATAAATCAAAAATTTGTTCTATGAAGTATCCAAATGGCCCTGCAAGTTGCACTAATTCATCTCAAGGTTTCTAGACACCTACTGCTATAGACTCCATTGCCCAATGATACTTGACTCTCTGAATATTACATCACAAGAGATCTGAAAGAAATTCTTCAACCAAAACATAAACGAAACCTGTGCTTAATAGCTAGCCTAAAACCCTATCATAAACAGTTACAAAATCATAAAGAGAGAGCCCTCTCTGATCACAGTTTGGCTAGAAACAGTGATCCAAAGATTGGTTAGTGGTTACCCCGGCCGTATTCCCTTGGGAGTCATAGGGAACAACCTGGGTGTTAACAATTTGAAACCAATTGATGACCAAATAAATGTGACTAAATTTTAATCATGTTATAAGATACTGTAAATTATCTACTAATAGTCATATATATGCAAAATTTAGTCATCATTTTAATAAAAAAATTATCATTTGCAATAGTCATTTATCTTTTTTTGCTATTTTCATATTCATTATATAAATGACTGATTTAATGGTTTCTATTGATTTCATTTAATTTCGTTCATAATAAGTATAAATGACTACTTTAATAATATATTCATTTTATTAGTTTCAATCATTAATTAATATAAACTACTAATTTAGTAGTTTTAGATTGATTTTTTTGTTCATTATTAATCAGCAAAAATTAATTAGTATGATTTTGTGACTAAATTTTAAAAAAATGCCATACAATGTGCATGTTTATCTAACAGGATAACACAAAGTCACATATGTTAACTACAAGACTAAATGATATTAAGTGAAAATAAAAATAATCTCAACCATATAAATTTTATTATATAAAATATCAAGTATTACAATATGAATTTCCAACATAATATTGGTTGGACTACAATTTACACATGAAATATTGTTTCATCATTTAAAAATATTATCACTGTGTTGCCAAAGAATTGCAAGTGAATTCACCAACTCTGAAGGCTTGACCATCAGTGTCTATGAGTGTGCCTTACGAAAGATATTGGCTCTAAGGGTATCACTAGACATATTCTCTTCTCTCTCTCATTTTTCATTTGTCGCTCCAATGCTATTGTTCTCCTCTTTCTTCAATTGATGGTTCTTACCATCAATATTGAGCTCCTTTTTTCAAAATGGAAGAAGATACAATGTAGAGAATAAGACATGAAAGATGATGAATACTTGAATGTAAAATAAAGTAGACTATAAAATATTTATACAACATATACCTCAACATTCGATAGTGGCCACTATGCGGCGAGATAACTTGTATAAACAAAGAAAATAAAGTGTCACCATAGAAAATAACACCTTAGGAACTTAGCATTCAACCTTCAACAAAACCTTAGGCACAATAATATCAACTAAGTTACATGTTAAAAATATCAGGCAATAGATAACTTATGAAAACAAATGGAAAAACAAAAAAGAGTGTAAAAAATATCCTTATTTCTTGTTTTAAAAGAGTCATGTTCCTTAAATTTGGATATCTTTTTTCCCATAGTAAAAGTTCCTCGCTATTATGACCTATGTTTTTAGGATCATGAGATTGATCCAACATCATATTGGGTTTTGGAGACAAAATGATTCAACTTTCCAAGATGATTACCTCACTTGGTTGAATGAAGGTGCTAGTTGTGAGTAGTGTCAAAACCTTAGGGAAGCAGAACACTAAGACCTAAGAAAATATATCACCACTTGTCCACTAAAAGAAAAAATTTCAATCCCACAAAGGCCTCTAGGAGTACATTTCGTTGGATATATATCACACTCTGAGAGATGATTGTCTAACACAATGAGAAGTGTACATATATTGTCACAATGCCCCTCATGGTCAAACCCTATGGTTGTTCCTATAATATTAATCATATATACTATTTAATTATAAATTATGACTTTCATATAATTATTAGTTTGAACAATTAGTTTGAATTTATGTTTTTATTATTTGTGTATACATGAAAATATTCAGAAAAAAAAAAAAAAAAAAAAACAGATACTTTTGTGACTAGTTAATTTTGAGTGAATCTAAATATACAAGAAATTATGGTGCCTCGGTGTTTCTCTAGAGGTTATTCGCTTATTGTACCAATTTCTCCCATGTAATCTACTGCTTTTGGTGAATTCCTCTTTGATTATGCCCAATGCCAATGCAATGGACATTTATACTCAATATTTTTCTCATCCAAAGGGGAGCTCGACAAGTAATAACCAAAAATTAACCTCAAATATATTATAGGGGGCGAAAATACAGTAATTATATGGCAAGCCAAGTAAAATTTCACATTATTCGTCTTCCCTTTAATATTGATTAATAATTTCTTTGCATGATCATGTAATACTAAGGTGTCAAGTAGGGAAATTTAAAGTTATTCATCCATCAATATCACCTTTGAGAGTGCTTAGTAGTTAATACTTCCTATTACACACACAGTAGATCACCAACTTCAAGGATAACAATATAAACACGACAAAAATGAAATTGAAATAAATGTTAGCAAGTGAAATGTGACTAATCTCAAGTCAACAAAATATGAATCCCTTCACATAAGCAAGGTGTTATTAGGCAGTAAATAGAAAATTCTTCCATTCCATCATTTTCACCTCTTCTTTAATTTCTTTAATTGAGAACATAACTTTAAGAAAAAAGAAAAAAAAATAATTGAAAAAGGTCTCAAAATCCTAACAAATGCCTGAGTGTTTGTCATATCAATTAAACAAAAAATAAATCATCCAATATGCTTTTAACTTGCAGAATAAATTGAAGAATATGAAGCTTTCTCATCCCTTGCTCGTAATAAAATTGTAATCCGTGGCTTCTAATCAATTAATAAATTTCCCTCCAAGATAGTTAAGAGATCACTTTGGAGAAGGACTTCTAGAACCATTGGGATAGTAGAAATGGAATTAACTAATAGGAAAACAAAGCACTTTAGTGGGTGATCCAAAATATTTGAATGCAATTGAAAACCATTTTATACTCCCTACGCACATTTTAAAACAGAGACCATTCAACTACATCTAATTTATTTTTCACCTTTTTGTAATATGTAATTCTTTGAGAAAGAATATAAAATTCATAAATATTGTCATGAAAGAGGAATCTTCATAATCCCAATAAGTTTTTCTCTAACAATTAAAAAATTTCATGTAGTGAATAAATCTTACATCATAGATTTAAGTGATTAAAATTACGACTTTATTCTTAATCTCATTACAACAAAAATAAATTCAACCCTAACTAGTTGGGATCTAACAAATCGAGAATGTCATGTAGTAAATTAAACATATATGGCAGATCCCAGTTATTTACATTGAAAACTTTATCCTTGATCTCATTACAACATAGATAAATTCAAGAGTAGATACATATTTCCTTATCTGAGATAAAATTTGAACACATTCTAAGATTTCATACAAATATAATGACACGATTTATCTGTAGGAGATGAGAAAGCTATCTACCTCTAGAACCCATCATTGGACAATAGTATTATTGAGACATCGTCGCATGGCATTAGAATCATGTAGATAGATAGTGTGATAGAGATACCTTGCAACAACTATTCAACACTATCTTCGAGCTTCAAATTCATCAATTGATTTACTTTAGTAGAAAATTCTAGCGGGATTTCTTTAAATACAACCCAACAAAACCCATTTATGATAGGCTTCCTTGCCTTCTCTACATCTAGAAATAGAACAACTGATATTCCCTAATATTTGTGGTACTTGATTTATGTTCAACGTGGGCTATTGGGTTCTTCACGAGGAAAAGGTTGCAAATATTAGATGTATAAAGGAAATAAGTGTGCAATTCAATGTTTCTCCTAATGTCTGTTGGGTGAATTATAAAACACCATCTACTTAAAACATGATTTATCGTAGTAACAGAAAACTACCCAATATCCCACTTAAGAATTAAAAATGTTGCAAATAGGAGATGTTTTAAAAAATATCAACTATTTAATTGCATAGTCACAGAAAAACAAAGAAATCTTTAAACTGTTGAAAAGTGTGAAAAAATGGAACTGGAATATTATAGTTATGTCATGGTAGATATAGCTATGTAGAATATAAATTCTACCTAAAACACGTAAATATGACTTCTAGAGCTCATGAAATGGATCTTCTATATAAAAAATTACAGATGGAATATTAAAATTATGCCAGGGTAGATACATGTAAATGTAACTTCTATAGTTACATGAAATGTAACTTCTATATAGAAAATGGAGTTGGAATATTATAGTTACATCAGGGTAGAAACATGTAAATGTAACTTCTATAGCTACATGAAATGTAACTTCTATATAACATTCTGTTGAAGGCCCGAAAATCGTTGCCTCAACAATAGGGGATAACCACCTGGTCCGGACCTTGGTTGGAAGTTTCCTTTTCGTTTGGAGTAGTGGCTCTGACTTGGGATGATGGAACTAGTTTCCCAATATATTTGTATGATTGTGAAAATGGGGTGATGTTTGAGATTTGGAATAATTCTTATCCTAAAACTAATCTAAATTAGACTAACAATCATGTGCACTTTATTCTAATCTAAATCATTATCTAAATATAACTATCCCGGGAGTAACGTGACATATGTGATCTACAATAATGTTTGAAAGCAATTGATAATAAAGATTACTCAATTGCGATGGGAAGTGAATCCATTTAATAATAATCATTTCATATAAAAAGTTAGGTAAAATGATTGTGGGAGATATATCGCATAAAAATTATTCATGTACTTAGCATAAACTATAGATCATCATCATACAAAAGTGAAATAATGGAAATCAACAATTCAAATTTTCATACATAAACAACTTGAAGATAAGTTATTGCTTGACCTATAAGTAAAAGGAATTAAGAGATAAAAGTACCATTAATAATACATCCTACTCATATGCTCCAACAATATTGATCTACTTTCAAGTCACCCAACATCATCTAAGAGTACAGAAGTGCAATTTGAGTATAAGATATTAAATCAAGTAGAAAATAAATCATATTCCATTAATTCCACTAGAAATTCCTCAAAGGGACGTAAGTGTACGTTCTGAAGAATGTTTTTGATAAAATTTCTGGACCCGTCTCTAAATTCATGAGAGGGGTCTAAATACTAAAACTATAATTCTAAAAATATATTATTACAAAAATAGTTGAGGAGGTTTAAACGACCTACCTCAATTTATGCAAAATTAAAATAAAAATTAAAGAAAACAGGGTGACAAGCTATGCCCCATTCGATCCTTCAGGTCGCACATATCCACCATATGCTTTAGCTGTGTAGGTCGGCCGACCTCAACTTTCAACACTCCATAGAATACGACATCAGTTAGAGTTGGTGCCATTTTCTCGGCAGAGGTGGTTAGGCATCGCAGTGTCATCCATTGGCTGTGAGGCTTGACCAAATGTTGCCAATACGCTTCCTAGTCTAGCCTGGTTGTCTGCCTTATCACTTCCTCTTTGTCTTCTACTGTCTATTTCCATTGTTGATCAAGTTGTCTTGCACCTAGAAGAAACCTTTGAATGGAATATGCTACTAGATTGGCACCATGCAAATTCTCATTTATATTTTATATGATAATGTTTGATGCTCCCACCACGTCTGTTATTTCCTTTTCTGTTTCTTTTACCCGAGAATCTCAACTTGCAAACAGAATTTACTTATGTGATTCTTATTGTTTGGGCATGTTGGATTTTCTCCCCTCCTCTGTATTTTTCCAGGCGATGTGATCAGAGACCTTTTTAAAGATCTCATCATATTCAAGTCACATTTATACGACTTGACTTGTTAATTTATCACTTGTTTCACAATAAGATTTGCGGTCTGAAATCTTCTGGCATAATAATTCTTTCTGATGTGTCAAGTGGGAATTCAGTGCAAGTGCTTCGGTGATAAATTGATCAATTTTTGTATCATCTTTATGAAGATCACTTATAGTCTATTTTCATCTTTTCAAAAGCCCGCTGAAGCTTGGCCAATTGTATTCGTGCTTGCTGGTTGGATTTAACTTGTTGTAACTGCTGCTCGAGCGATGTTATTTTGTTTTCCTTATCTCTAAGTAATGTTTTGACTTCTGTTGCTTTATCTATGGTCGTTGTAGCACAAGCGCCTACAAATTTTGAGAGTCTAGTTAAGTTGGCAAATGGATCAACTAGCGAGTCCTTCCATAAAACATCCATTAGTTCGTTTTCGAGGGTAGTAGCAGCTATAGAGTCCATTTTTTTTTTCTTTCTTTGCCTTTTCACCATGGCCTTATGATGTGGGATATAGAGTACATCTAGAGGGGTTATTTCTTTAATTTTCAAAATTATCTCGGAGGTGGGGGTGATAGGGGTATGCCCTACTTCTGGTTCATTTGCAGTTTCTTCCACTGTAATTTCTAGAGCTGTCTAGTGTTGTAGAATTTGTAGCTCTAGTACCTATTTCTCTATATTAATACTTTTATTAAAATTATCCCACTCTTCCTCTAAATCAATTACCATGGGTTTTATTGGTTGTGCAAAGGTAGTAGGTATTTCAACTTCCTTGCTAGTTGAAACTTGTTCAGCTATCTTTTGTGTAGATTGGGATGTATCCTCGATGCTCCTGCTTTTGCCATTCTGTGATGAATGTCATGATTCTCTGATAGATTTTTCTTAAGACTCTTCTCCAAAATCATATTCAGAGCTTTCTTTGGAGTGACCTTCTATAGTCACGCCGGGAGTAGGCTCCCTTATTGGTTCAATTACCAATTGGTCCAATGGTACCATTGCGAGCCTTCTTTCTTTGTAACTGTAAAACATTTCTAGGTCTTCATGGTCAAAATGTAGTTGGGCCATATGTTTCACCTCAAAAAGGTGTTTTTCTACAAAAATATATCATCAAAATCCTACTCCTCATTGGTGAATAATTTTATTTTCACCATGGTGGTGAAATTCTTGACTGTTCCAAATGGGTCACACTGTCCTCTAGGCAATTTGGGTAATTGTAGATATATCATGTTCTCTTCTTCTTTTTTCATGTGTCTCAGGTTGTGTATTGCAAATTCTCTACACTATACAGGGAATGCAGGCCAAATGGACTTCTTTGACTCTTTCAATGTATTGCTCATTCCTCCCCCAATAGCTATCTGGTAGGCTATTTCCCTAGCCATCAATTTATCTGGAACATAATATGGGAGGGTGTGGGGGGAGGTCATTCTACCAAAAACTCTTATATATGTAAATGTCTCCTCCCCAAACCATCTGGCCATTGGGAGGATGTGAACTTCAGTTTCCTGGGAAATATGGGAGCATCTTGATTATACAGCTGCTTATAAATAGGGAGCATAACCTTGTGGTAGACATGATTCTGAACAGTCCATTCCCATCCCATAATGGGAAACCTTGAACTAAAACAAATAGCATCCATAACATAGGCTCTCATAACAAATGGAGGGTAAACCCTCAAAGCAATGCTTCTTCTCCTTCTATACTGAATAATTCTTTTTGTTAAATTATCTGACAGGATTTGGTCCCAATTAATAATTGTTTCATTAACAACTGCTTCAATTAACGACAACCAATCCATAGAGAACTTGGTACTATCAAGTCTACCAAAAATTCGACATAACATAGCCGCAACAAAACTATAAGGGGGACAAATAAATGTAGTAGTGTACATACCATTTTTGTTTCTCTTGATCTTTTCTTCATTATTTGACTAGGCACGGGTGTAGTCTGCTGGCTCATTGTTCTCCTTAACAAAATTTTCCATGAATTTCCTATTACAGATGACCTGTGGCTCTTGTGGGTGGTAAATAAGCCATAAATTGTCTAGGGTGAAAGATCTGATGGTACCTTGGCTTCTCATCTTGAATTGTGTGTCTGAAATATCTACTTCATTGTTAACCCATTTTACCATATCAATATAAGGGATTATCTTCGATTGAGCAGCTATGCAGTGCAAAAATGAGCTTGCCATCTCTAACATGGAAGTGTCTAAGGAATCTCGACCATCAACTGTAATATTTGTTTCCATAATCCTCAGTTGTTCTTCCTCCAGTATGTTCTACATAGTATCCCAGTAGACGTTCCTCCCTCTTTACTGCATGTGTTGTCTATGAATAGGGGAGTAATCTCTATCTTATCAGAGGCTATAACCTTGCCTTTCTTCCCATTCTTCTCAACGCTCTGCTCTGCGGGTATTTCCTAAAATGAAGAACAAAAACTTTCAGACACTCAAAGATGAATGTAGAAAATGAAATAATGCATATAACTTGAAAAGGTGGTAAAGGAAGCATTATTTGAATGCACGTAACAAGATATCGTATCAAGCTAAATGGCTTTTCATACATAAATGGAGTTATTTCCCACTAATGCCCACTAATGATTCGCTATCTCTTAGCTTAATTGCTCATAAATTTTTGTGTTGAAAAATTGGATGAAAGTTTTTTAGGGTAGCGAGCCATTATATTATGATGATAGCAATTGTGAATTTTGTGAAGAAATATCGTAGATCGCAATATCACAAGGTGTTCCTTTCAATACTCTTATCTCCTGGGTGTGTCTGCAAGATGTGAGATGTGAGTTGTCCATTAGTTGTCTCACGTATGGTTACTTACTGGGCTCATCATAGGCAATAGACTTGATAGACTTGAAATATTTTCTTTCAATACTCTATAGTGTGGGTCTAAGCACAAACCGCATATTGCAATATCGACTTATGGTTGGTGCAAAGTGTTTTCTTGAATACTCGAAATACGATGCAATAAAAGCTAAAGCGCCATCATGATTTTGCAACTCCCAAACTTTGCTATATCATATTTAAGAGAAAAATCTTTATGGGTCATGTTATGTGATGCTAGAGTTAAGCCTAAAAAGTTTAAGGACTTCCATTTTTTGTCGGATTTTATGATAACTTAGTCCATTCAATCCTTATCTTAAATGCTTTGCTTGACTTTGGAGGCTTTTTAGAAAGTTCCTTTAGTGGGTTTTTATACGTGCTATATATGAAAACATGAGTTTTTAGTAGTTCCCAAAAAGGTCTTGATTATTATTTTGATTTATTAAAAAATAAAAGAAATTACTAAATGCTAAGTTTTATTTTTTGAATAAAAATTTTAAAGGGTACCCATTTAGTTAATGTAACATTAACTACTATTATTACTAAATGGGGGGTTGTTGAATACCACAACAATTGGCCATTGACTTGGACGAACCAATTATCTCTAAGAGTTTTTTGAAATTTCTAAAACTTCCAAAATAAAGATAGTTTTGAAAAAACTAGATTATATGGAATATAAGGTGAGAATTATTGCTTTCATAATAAAACAATCATCTACCTAACTACCATTCTTTTGACTATTCTTTTCTTATAAAAATTAACAATGCCTACATCAGTCTTTACTTGGTTTTTTAAAGATAAAGTCATGAGTCTCTCCCCAGATTCGTTTTCTGATTTACTCTGCTATCGCAGGTAGAGCCTTTGCTGCGAGCAGGCCTTCATAGCCTCGACAGGGTTAACTTTAACCAGGAATGACCCAGTATTCAACTTAAGTCATAATGCAATTTTAAAGATAAGTTCATAAGTATAGTTATTGCTTTATTTACTTTCTAAAGTTATTTGTTTTTTGCTTTAGATTTTCATATGTATTTCCTAAAGGACAATGTCTCAGTTTGGTGACCAATATTGACAATGCCATTCACTCGATTCATAACTTAACTGAACAAGTTGGCTCGTGATGAGGCCCCTTGTCTTTTGATTATTATAATCATAAGCCACTACCCTATTTTCATATGTAGTTTTGGTAATGTCAGTTCAGTTATAATCTTATGATCATGGTAAGTCAGCTCTTGATGAGACCTCTTATCCCTTAAGTTTAATTATATTTTAGAATTACACTAAAAATGAAAATTGACTAAGTGGAGAGGATCATTGACCCCTTAAGAGATTCTGGATGACAGCTGTAGAGTTTTTAGAGATGCCTTCTTGGAGAGAGACTTTGCTTTGTATAAATACTTTTCTAGTGTGATATAAAGCAGTAGTTTCTCTATCAAAGTTAAGTTTCATCAAAATCAGATAATTTTAAGGAGGAATATGGCCAATTTTAAAATCAATCAAAATTAACTATACGTTTCATATGTGAAGATTACTTTCATAAAAATCTTTACTAATACAAGCGAGAAGTAAAAATTAAGAACATAAACTTATTCTTTGTAAAACCAAAAGTAAATGTTTTCAACATGTATTATTTTTTCAAAAGAAAATTAACTAAAAGACTATAATACACAGTGAATAGAAGAGATCATCTTCTATGGAATGTATTTCTTTAGGACCTGTCCATTAATAGGTAGAGATTCTCTCTTACCTGATAAATCATGTAGCATAAAAGTTGATGGGCCTATTAATTCGACAATCTAGAATGGGCCAAGCCACATTCGCTGGAACTTGGTATGCTTTCCTTTCTCTTCATGGGCTTTATCCCATTTTAATACTAAGTCTCTGACTTGGAAATTTTTTGAAGATATATAATTTGAATCAAAAGAGTCTTTGACTAACTGTTGATGATGTGCATGGGTAATTCTAGCCTTCTCTCATTCCTCTTAAAGTTTAAGGATTTGTAATTGTCTAAGTTGCATAGATGAGGAAGGAGTTTGTTCGATGAATTGAACCAAGGCAAATGAGGGAATAGCTATGTTTGTTGGTAAGACAATTTCTTTCCAATAAATGATATTAAAAGTAGAAGTTCCAAAGGAGGTTTTCTGAGTTATTTGATCTACCCATAGAGAAAACACTAAAAATTTATGCCAGTTCTTTTGACTTTGTTAAACAGATCATTTTGATAATCCTAATAAGGTTCTTATTTGTGGATTTGGCTAACCCATTTCCTTGCAGATAATAATTAGTAGAATTTTTAAGTTCAAATGCTCTTTTAAGAGCAAACTTTGTGATAACATTTCCTGAAAAATAAGATGCATTATCAAACATTAAGGCAAAAGGTAAGCCAAACCTGTTGATGATAAATTGATCTATAAATTCAATAATGTTCTCAGAGTTGGCTACCTTAAGTGCAATCACTTCTACCCATTTTGTGAAATAGTCGGTGGCTATAAGGATATATTTATGTTTCTTAGAATAATTAGGAATGATCTCACCTATTATGTTGAATCCCCATTGTTCGAATGGCTGATCAATGTTGACTGGATATAACGGTAATGGTAGTTTCTTCTGTCTTCTAGGAGCTATTTGACAAATCGTACATTTCCTTACATAATTTTGTGCATATTTTGATAGAATTGGCCAGTAATAGCCAACATGCAGGATTTTATGCGCTGTATCATCTCCTCCAAAGCGCCCGTCAGCTGGTCCATCGTGAAGTTCCTACAACACTTTTTCTGCTTCAAAATTTTCAAGACATCTAAGGAAACAGAATCATAATTCATTCTAAATACCACATTATTGACAATTTTATGTTGTTTAGTTTTGAGTCTCAAGCCTCTTTTCTTGGTGTAATTCAAATATGCAGGGGCATATCCATTTTTTAAGTAGAATATAATATCAGCATATCTTTATTTAGTGTCGTTAAGGCTTACCTCATAGACTTGCACCTAGTCACTTGAATGCTATAATTCTGATATATTTGATGCTCTTGCCAACATCGTGCAAAAACCTTGACCTTTTACAATGTTTTCTGGTTTGATTTTGATGTCATATTCTTTCAGAGTTGTAACCCAATTTGCTCTCTTTTCACCCACATCCCTTTGTATTAGAAGGTTTCTTACTATTGGGAATGGTACTATCACATTGGTGTGGGTTTTAAGAAGAAAAGGTATGAAGTGTTTTATTGATTTGAAAATAGCGTAAGCTTGTTTTTCAACATCTGAGTAGTTCAATTCAGCTCCCTGTAAATTTGAGCTAAAGAAAGAGAATGGGGCTTCAACTTTTTCTTGATTTACTTGTGTTAATATTGCTACGTATGATTTTTCATAAGCGAAATTGTACAAAATGAAATGATAGGAAAAATTTGCATTTCTAAAGATGGGGAATTTATGATTTCTTTTATTATCTAGATAAAAGCTTCGTGTTCCAAATGACCCCATTTAAATAGAGAACACTTCTTTATCATGGCTTGAAGGGGTAATACAATTCGTGAGATGTCAAGGACAAATCTTTTGACAAATTTTATTTGAACAAGGAAAGATTGCATTGATTTCTTATTATGGGGTAAATGTATTTCAGAAATTTCTTTAATTTTGTTTGGGTGAATATGAATTTTTGTTTTTGACACAATAAATCCAAGGAGCTTTCCTTCACTTAACGTGAAAAAAGACTTCTTGGGGTTAAGAGAAATTCCATACCTTTGACAACATTCAAAGATTTGTTTAAGATCTCTTAGATGATTACTACGTTTTCTAGAATACATAGTTATATCATCTGAGTTGATTGCCACTCGCCTATTTACTAAACCTTTGAAGGAAATGTCCATGGTTCTTTGGAAGGTGGCACCGGCATTGATTAGTCCAAATGGAAACTTTTGATAGGTATAAGTTCCCCATTATGTTCTGAATGTAGTTTTCAGTTGATCGTCTGGATGGACTAAGACTTGATTGTAACCTGAGAAGCCATCTAGAAAGGACATTTTGAGCGTGCAACTAATTTCAATATCTGTTCCATAGGAGGCAATGGAAAATTGTCTCTTGGTAAGCTTTGTTGAGATTGTGAAAGTCTATGAAAATTCGAATATCACCATTCTTCTTTCTAAATGGGATGAGATTGGAGACCCACTTGGAATGCCTAACAAGAAAAATAATATTGGCTTTCAACAATTTATTTAACTCAGACTTAATATGTATTTCCAAATTAGGATGAATTTTCCTCAATTTCTGCTGAATAGGTTTTTCATCAAAAGTCAAGGTAATAGTATGTTGAATAATAGAAGTGTGTAGGTTTTAAGATCATCATAATTCCAAGAAAAGACATTCTTATATTGTTTCAAAAAATGTATAAAAGGTAATTTCTCTTCTAATGTAAGTCTGAGACCCAAATTAATGTTTTGTGGTTTTGCGTCAGTTCCAAGATTGGTCAATTCATACCTCAAAGTTGAACTACGAAGTTTTGAATTAGTAGATCATTTAAATCTATCTTTGAGGTCATATAAATCTTCTAACTTAACTACGAATTTTGGTATAGCATTGTTGGTAGTTTCTTGTTTCAGTTGGTCATCATGTTGGTCTTCCTGAATTATCCGGTCATCACAAATGCCTTCCAAAGTAAGGAAACTTACGATATCTGGATTGTTATTAAAGACTCTCCAGTTGGTGATATTATTAGGAATAGAAGGCCTAAAAATTAATTCAATGGAAAATCGATCTGGGTTATAATCTTATGGTGGAATTAGCTTGGAAGCCACATTATCTAGGAGATCGACACTAGTGTTTTGGAGTCTTGGAATGGGGGAAATATTAAACGCTGTAAAATGTCAGGTCAGGTTTTAGACTAATGATTGATAGTGTTTCAAATGTCTCGACAAACAATGTATAATATTTCTTACTTGCCTGATGACAATTTCAGAATCTCCAAACACTTGGAGGTATATGATATTAAGACCAATTGATTTTTACAAACCTTGAACCAATGCTTCATATTCAGCAGTGTTGTTCATTCAATCAAATTCAAGCCTACATGTTAACATGGTCTTTTCTCCCTCTAGGCTAACTAATATGCATCCTACCCCTGATCCATCGTTGGATCGACATCCATCAAAAAATAATTTCCAAAATAAAGATTCATTTATAGGTTTATCTAAAAATTCAGACATTTAGAAGTGTGTTTGGGAATAATTTTCGATTTGAGATACAAGGAAGTTTTCTAAGAAAGGTGAAGTATGGGCATTGAAATTTTTGGGGAATGAATCAACAAAATAGTTTCCGATTATATTGTTGATATATGCTACTGTCTCATTTTCTCCTTCCATCTCTGTTACTATATACTTTTGATGCTTCTCTCGGTTAGCCCTTATTTGATTTAGCTTGCCATTATAGGGAAGCCACATGTGAGAGAGGTAAGTTGCGAAGTATATCAATGATTTGACAAAATTTTGGGCTTGATGAAAGTCTAATGGTTACTTGATTCATTTCCCCGACAAATGTGACTGGAGACCGATCTAATTGTACTATTCGTACTGCAGATTTATGACGTTGAACATTTAACTTATCGCAGATTGTTCGAGGTAAAATGCTAGATGAAGCACCATAATCAACTAAAGAGTTGTGTAAGTTCTTATTAAAGACTTCAAAAGTAAGGAGAAACAGTGGAGTATGTGACTTAGATCTTCCTCTAATTAGAGGGATGTCGGTTGGATCAATTTTGCTTGAAGAAGTGCTAGGGGGCCTTCCCATTTCTTGAGAAGCCTATGGTATTACTGCAGTAGGAAGTGGTGTAGTGGGTATTGCTTTGAGTTCTTTCAGAAGTAGCTTCTTGTGATGTTTTAATTTACTAAGCTCATGAAAGGTGATGTTTTCCATATTTTTCTTCATATCATCAATAATATTGTATTCCATTTCATCAGAAACTATTAGAGTTTTAGATGAAGGTGAGAATCCAATTGGGTAGGGTTTGTTTGGGTGGATTTCAGTGAAGATTTCTTTCTTAAAACTTTACCTCTTGGAGGTGGCATTGAAGTTTTATGTTTTGAATTTGATTTGGGTGGGTCAAGCTAATTTCTACTTCTAGTAGCAACAGGCAGTACTTCTTGATTTTCCTCATTAGGAAGGATAAAATTCCACATCCCTTGTAATTCTGCTACTTCTTCGTCGTCCGTTTGTTCATCATTTAAAAATTCTTCCTCATCTCCATCTGATTCAGCATTTGATATAGAATTCCAAGGTTTAGGATCAGATGGGGAATTGATTTTAAATGGTCTAAAGGGTTTTTTGGAGGAAGTTTCTGCTACCCATTTTTTTATGTCAACCATTTCATTAGACATGGTCTTAAGGACTTTCTACAATCCTTCCAGATCAAAAGGATCCTTTGGTGGTTTCTTCCTAAAGTCATCTGTGAAGGTTACATTCTTAGATTTTCTTTCTTCTAATGCGTTCTTCTTTTCTACGGCTAGAATGCATTTTTCCACAGTTATTGCTTCTTTCATATTTTTGTCTAACGTTTGTTTAACATCCTATCAATGAAGATGGGTATGTTTAAAGGAAGTGCATAAATGTACCATTTAGTTTGGACCTCATCGCTAGGCTTGGATGATATAGGTAATTTATTTAATAACTTATTGAAGTGAGACTTGAAGTCCTTAATGGGTTCTTTAGGTTCGGCTTTCAAATTGGAGATATCATTTATCAGAGTTGTTGTAGATCTATCATCTTCAAATTTAGCTAATAATTGCTTTGAAAAGAATCCCAGCTATTAATAGAGCCTGATGGTAACGAAAAGTACCATGATCCTGCTGCTCCTTGTAGAGTATATGGGAATAATCGTAAAATTTAGTCTTCTTATGCTACTCCATTCAAATTTATAGACAACATGAAATTATTTATATGTTCTTCAGCTAGCATGCCATTATTAGGATTGAATTTACATAACCATTTCTCTGGATGTGCTGTCAATTGAGATAAAGGTCCAACCATTCTAACAGCTCCTTGGTTGGTCCATGGCCTAGGAGGATTATGTGCCATTTCTGGGATGTGAGCAGAAGAGGGTGTAGCAGTGGTCGAAGGTGATTGGGTAGACGAAGGTATATCTCCTATACTTATGTGAATCATGATCTGGAGTTGGGAGGCAGATGTACGAGGTTGTGATGTTATAGATGGAATGGGTGTAGATGATGAAAGAACCTCACTGTGAGATTTTGATGGTCTTTTATTAGCTTTCTTACTACTTGGTAGAGGGAATTCAAATGGTGGGATTCCAATCTTTTCAGTTTGTGCTCTAGTTAGTCGTTGAGATGGGGTAAATTGAGAAGTGACACTGCCTTGGGATAACTCAGATTCTTCTTGAGATATTGAAATCCCTTGCAATTTATCAATCAAAGATTGTACTTCAAGGGGTTCAGAAGAAGAACTGTTTGGCTTGTTTAGAATTTCAGCAGCGGGCTGTGCATTTTTCTTTGCAACTTCTTACTTGGGACTAGGAGATTTAGAATGAGAATGAGAAGTTGGAGGTGATGATGAGGGGTTTTTACTCTTAGAATGGCCTATATATTTATATTTACTTGCCATCCACACTTAGGCCCTCCTTCTAGCACCAAAAACGTTGAAGGCCTGAAAATTGTTACGTCAACAAGGGGGGATAACGACCCAGTTTGGACCTTGGTTGGCAGTTCCTTTTCCATTTGGAGTAGTGGATCTCACTAGGGATGATGGGACTAGTTTCGGAATCTACTTTTATGATTGTGCAAATGGGGTGATAATTGAGATTTGGAATAATGCTTATCCTAAAACTAATCTAATTTAAACTAAAAATCATGTGCAATTTATTCTAATCTAAAATATTATATAAATATAACTATCCCATAAGTAATGTGACATATGCGTCTACAATAATGTTTGAAAGAAATTGATAATAAATATTACTCAATTATGATGAGAAGTGAATCCATTTAATAATAATCATTTCGTATAAAAAGTTAGCTGAAATGATTGTGAGATATACATCACGTAAAATCATTGATGTACTCAGCATAAACTATAGATCATCATCATACAAAACTGCAATAATGGAAATCAACAATTCAAATTTTCATACACAAACAACTTGAAGATAAGTTATTGCTTGACCTATAAGTAAAAGGAATTAAGAGATAAAAGTACCATTAATAATGCATCCTACTAATATTCTCTGGCAATATTGATCTACTTTCAAGTCACCCAACGTCATCTAAGAGTACAAAAGTGCAATTTTAGTAGAAGATGTTAAATCAAGTAGAAAATAAATCATGTTCCATTAATTCCACTTGAACATCCTCAATGGAGACTAAGTGTATGTTCTGAAAAATGTTTCTAATAAAATTTATGTACCCCTCTCTAAATTCATGAGATGGGTTTAAATACTAAAACTATAATGCGAAAATAGATTATTACAACAATAGTTGAGGAGGTTTAAACGACCTACCTCAATTTATGCAAAAATAAAATCAGAATTAAAGTAAACAGGGTGACTAACTATGCTCCATTCAATCCTTCAGGTTATAGATACCCACCATAGGCTTCAGATGTGTAGGCCAGCGGACTTCAGCTTTTAACTGTCCATCGAATATGACATCGGTTAGAGATGGTGGAATTTTCTTAGTATAGGTGGTTAGGCATTGCAGGGTCATCCACTGGACGTGAGGCTTGACCAAATGTTGCCAATATGCCTCCCAGTCTAGCCTGGTTGTCTCCCTTATCACTTCCACTTTGTCTTATGTTGCCTGTTTCCATTGTTGATCGAGTTGTTTTTAACCTGGAAGGAACCCTGGGATAGACTCTACTACTAGATTGGCACCATGAAAATTCTCATTTATATTTTCTATGATAATGTTTGTTGTTGCCACAACATCCACCATTGCCTTCTCTGCTTCGTTTAGCTGAGAATCCCAGCTTGCAAACAGAATTTCCTTATGTGATTCTTCGAGTTTGGGCAGGTCGGCTTTTCTCCCCTCTATATTTTTCCAAGTGATGTGATCAGATACCTTTTTAAAGATATCATCATATTCAAGTCGCGTTTCTACAACTTGACTTGTCAATTTATCTATTGTTTCGCAATAAGATTTCTACTGTGAAATCTTCTGGCACAACAATTCTTTATGATGTGTCAACTGGGAATTAAGTGGGAGTGCTTTGGAGATAAATTGATCAATTTTTGGATTGTATTTATGAAGATCAATTATCGCTTGAACCTGTGTTTCCTTCTCGGCTAAGTTCATTCAATGTTCTATTTGAATCTTTTCAAATTTCTATTGAAGCTTGCCCAACCATATCCGTGCCTGCTGGTCAGATTTAGCTTGTTGTAACTGTTCCTCGAGCGGCGTTATTTTTATTTCCTTATATCTAAGAAATGTTTCGACTTTTGTTGCTTTATCTATGATCATTGTAGCTTAATCACCTGGAAACTGCGAGAGTCTAGTTAAGTTGGTGGATGGATCAACTAGCAAGTCCCTCCATAAAACACCCATTAATTCGTTTTCCGAGGTAGTAACAGCTATAAAGTCCAATTTTCTTTTCTTTATTTTCCTTTTCACCATGGTATTATGTTGTGGGCTATACAATACATCCAAAGGGGGAATTTCTTCAATTTTTAGAATTATCTCGGAGGTGTGGGTGACAGGGATATGCCCTACTTCTGGCTCACTTGCAGTTTCTTCCACTATAATTTCCAGAGATGTTTGGTGTTGTAGCATTTTTAGATCTGGCACCTATTCCTCTATATTAAGACTTTTATTAAAATTATCCCCCTCTTCCTCTAAATCAATTACCGTGGGTTTTGTTGGTTTTGTAGAGGTAGTAGGGATTTCAGCTTCCTTGCTAGATGAAGCTTGCTCAACTATCTTCTATGTAGATTGTGGTGTATCGTCGATGCTCCTACTTTCTTTTTTCTATGATGAATGTCGTGATTATCCAATAGATTTTTCTTGAGACACTGGTCCAGAATTAGATTTGGAGTTTTCCTTGGAGTCACCTTCTATAGTCATGCTGGGAGTAGGCACCCTTATTGGTTCAATTAATAATTTGTCCAATGGGACCATTGCAAGCCTTCTTTCTCTATAATTGTAAAACTTTTCTAGGTCTTCGTGGTCAAAAAGTAGTTGGGCCATATGTTTCACCTCTGAAAATGTGTTTTTCTACAAAAATATATCATCAAAAGCATTGTCCTCATTGATGAATACTTTTATTTTCACCATCGTGATGAAATTCTTGACTCTTCCAAATGGGTCAAATTGTGGTTCAGGGAGTTTGGGTAATTGCAGATCATGTTCTCTGCTTCTTTGAGTCCGTGTCCTAGGTCATGTAGTGCAAATTCTCCACACTATACAGGTAATGCATGCCGAATGGCCTTCTTTGACTCTTTCAATGTATGGCTCATTCCTCCCTTAGTAGTTGTTTAGTAGGCGATTTCCCTAGCCATCAATTTATCTGGAACATAATATGGGAGGATGTGGGGGGAGGTAATGCTGGCAAAAACTTTGACATATATAAATGTCTCCTCCCTGAACCATCTGGCCAGTGGGAGGATGTCAACTTCAACTTCTTGGGAAAATCTAGCGGCGTCTTAATTATACAGCTGCTTATAAATGGGGAGAGTAACTCCATGGAAAATCTTGAAAAAATGTGGTTGAAAATTGGATTCCAACATGACCTTGTGGTAGACATGAATGGGAAGTGGATTCTAAATAGTCCATTTCCATCCTGTGATGGGTAACTTTGAACTTAAAGAAACAGTGTCCATAACATAGGCGCTCATAAAAAATGGAGGGTAAACCGTTGAAGCAATGCTTCTTCTCCTTCTATACTCGATAATTGTTTTTGCTAAATTAACTCACAAGATTTGGGCCCAATTCATAATATTTGTGTTAATGAATGCTTCAATTAACACCAACCAATCCAGGGAGAACTTGGTACCATCAGGTCTACCAAATAATTGACATAACATAGCCACATGAAAATTATAAGGGGGACAAATAGATGCAGTAGTGTACATACCATTTTTGTATTTCTTGATCTTTTTTTCATTATTCAACCAAGAACGGGTGCAATCCACTGGGTCGATGTTCTCTTTAACAATATTTTTCATGAATTTCCTGTTGTAGATGACCTATGGATCTTGTGGGTGGTACATAAGCCATAAATTTTTTGGGTTGAAAGATCTGATGGCCTCTTGGCTTCTGGTTCTGAATAGTCTATCTGAAATATCTGCTTGATCGATAACCCATTTTACCTATTGGTATAAGGGATTAGCCTTGGTCGAGCAGCTATGCGGTGCAAAAATGAGCAAGTCATCTCTAACATGGAAGCCTTTGAGGAATCTCGACCATCAACTGTATTATTTGTTTCCATAATCCTTGGCTATTCCTCCTCCAGTATGTTGTACATAGTCTCCCATGTAGAGTTTCCTCCCTCTTTACTGCATGTGGTGTTTATGAATAGGGGAGTCATCTCTGTCTTCTCAGAGGCCACAACCTTGCCTTTCTTCCCAATTCTTCTCAACTCTTTGCTCTATGGGTTTTTCTTGAAATGAAGAACAAAATCTATTGGACACTCAAAGATGAACGTAAAAAATGAAATAATGTAGATAGATTGTAAAGGTGGTAAAAGAAGCATTATTTGAACGCACGTAACAAGATATCGTATCAAGCTAAATGGCTTTTCATAAATAAATGTAGTTATTTCCCACTAATGCCCACTAATGATTTGCTATCCCTTAGCTTTATTTCTCATAAAGGTTTGTAACGAAAAATGGGATGAAATTTTTTTAGGGTAGCAAGCCATTATATTGCAATGATAACAATTGTGTGATTTGCGAAGAAATATCGCAGATCGCGATATCGCAAGGTGTGCCTTTGAACATTCTTACCTCCTGGGTGTGTCTGCGAAATGCGAGATGTGAGATGCAAGTTATCCATTAGTTGTCTCATGTATGGTTACTTACTAGGCTCATCTTAGGTGATAGACTTGACAGAATTGAAATATTTGCTTTTAATACTCTATAGTGTGGGTCCAGGTGAAAATCACATATCACAATATCAACTTTTGGTAGGTGCAAAGTGTTTGCTTGAATACCCGAAATGCAATGTGATAAAATCCAAAGTGCCATCGCAATTTTGGAACTCACAAACTTTGCTGTATCATATTTAAGAGAAAACTCTTTATCGGTCTTGTTATGCGATGCGAGAGTTAAGCCTAAAAAGTTGAAGGACTTCCATTTTTTGTCAGATTTTATGATAATCTAGACCATGGAGCCCTTACCTAAAACACTTTGCTTGACTTTGGAGGTTTTTTTAGAAAGTTCCTTTAGTGGGTTTTTAGATGTTCTATATATGAAAAATTTGAGTTTTTACTAGTTCCCAAAAAGTTATTGATTATTATTTTTCTTTATTCAGAAATAAAAGAAATGACTAACTGCTAAGTTTTATTTTTCGAATAAAAATTTTAAAGGGTCCCCATTTAGTTAATGTAACGTTAACTACTATTATTACTAAATGGGGGGTTGTTGAATACTGCAACACATTCTAAATATCCTTTTTTAGTGATTTAAGAGACTAACATTTTTTTTTATCTTCGGTTATTAACTTAATACTCCACCAAAATAGCATTAAATTGGTTCTTCACCAAGGGGAAATTTTAAACTAGTGTGAAAATGCTTACTCATTCCCCTACCATATTTATCATATTTTATTATTGTGTGGATTTAAGCTAGCATAATGCAACTTATACATATTTGACAAATTAAATGTAAAGAATTACCCAGATTGAAGTTATACAATTAACATATGCACAATAAGATACAATATGCATGTGTTATAAGTAATATGGCGTTTACATGTTATATCAGGACAAACTTTTTCTCATCTCATTAAATATTATCTTATAGTTGGTGATGGATATAGCCTTTAAAATTACGAGCCATTCTTGTCATATCTTATATTTAATGATGGATATATCTTTTAAAAGCATCAACCTTGTTTGTTATTTTATGTATGGTCAATTTAAATGGAAGTTCTCATAATTGTATTCAATATTCTCTTGTACAACTAGAAATAAAATGACGTGGGGGCAGTGTTTCTAGAAATTTTCAAACTTGTTTTAATTACCTAAGTTTAGCCTATTTAAAAGAAAATGATGTGGGGGTGGCGTTTCTAGTGATTTTCAAACTTTCTTTAATTACCTAAATTTAGCTTATTGGAGTAAATAGTTGTACTGGCCATCTTATCTTCAAGTTAGTAACTTTGCTTGAGGGAATCTTCATGACATCCACCATCTCTAAAAATTATGAAATATTGGGAGTATGTTGCACTAAATAGACAATGTTGGCATATAATATTTTATTATGTTTTTTACTCACAAATTTATTGATATTTTATGATTGTTGGTTTCGATTTCCATGCCAAGACTCGATTCACCATGCCTGCTAGGATTTTTATTTGTGCACACATCATATTGATCATTTCTAATTGTATGAAAAACATAGAGTATGCACAATGACATGTAGTGACATGTGTGTGTCTATTTTACTCAATGATATTCTTGATTTTTTAACCCATTCAAATCCTACCACAATGAAATTGAGAGACGAAAGGACACAAGAAGGACTATCAATAAATGAAATTAGGGACTTTACAATCCAACTGAAATTGTACCTGAATGTAACAATAAGTATTTACAGCTTCCTGGTCACCGATGAGCATTAAATCACATTGTGAAAAATGCCTTACATTATGAGAATTTGGTTGCACCTACACTAGTCCTCTGTAGTAGGTCCTTGACTTGCTTATAGATATAATTTTATAAATAATCCTACTCCTGCAATTCTTCCTTATATGGATCATCTTTGCCCACCCTATTGATAGTTATTTTTTAAGGAAGTTGAATATAACTCTCCAATTGAATCATCACCTTTCAAAATAGTTCTTGAGTATTTCTAGGTGATTCTTGAACCAATCTCTACTCAAGTCCACGAAATCCATGATTTGTCTCCATCACACAAACCTCTTTTCATAATAAATCTGCATTCCTCGTCCCTCACATACCAATTCTTTATAGTGGAATACTTTGTCATTTCTCCCTTAGTGCAATAGAGATCCACTATTGTGGCATGTAGATGATTGGCTTCATAAAATGGTGTAGTGCATCCTTCAATATATATCACATAATTCCTCTCACCTCATAGAACTCGTCTCATCTACAAAAATACGAGTCCTCTCAAACTTCTTGGTCTCCATCTCATTCATCTTGAAATAAGTGGATATTTCCATGGGTGAGAAAGTATGTTTGGGGATTTAATAGAAGGATTCATCACTAAAAGAAAAATGCAGTGCTACAATGTGATGTTGTGATTTGTGAATATTTTATTTGAACCTAGCACTAAATTGGAAATGAAAAAGAAAGGAAACATTTGTAATGGAAAAAATAAAAGAAATATTTATAATATAAAATAAAATATTTAAAGTGAAAATTGGGTTAAATGATTTATTTTAATAAGAATTTGTTATTTTTGTGACGCTAAATTAAAAAGAAGAAGAAGAAGTTAAAAACGATATTGGGATGAGTGTAAATATTTAAATATGTCCTCAATTAATAATAAAAAGTTAAATGAATAAAAATAATAAGATTCAATTTGTTATATTTCGATTTTGTTATTAAATTTCGAATAGGCTTTGTTACAATACCATGGGCCAATACCATGGCTTATCAATACTACAAGTCCAAAAACCATAACTTATTTTACAACGAAAATATTTTGTAACAATATGAAAGATTTTTAATCGTGGATATTCATCCTCACATTATGGTAGATATTATTAACTTGTAAAAAATAGCCTTTATTACAATACCGTGGGTCAATTCCATGGATTATCAATACCACATGTCCAAAAAACATAAATTATTTCACAATCAAAATATTTTATAACAATATGACAAGATTGTTAACCAAGGATATTCACCCCTCACTTTACCATGCATACTAACTTGTAAATCGGCTTTGTTAAAATATTATGGGCAAATACCATGGCTTATCAACACCACATGTGGAAAAACCACAACTTATTTCATAGTAAAAATATTTTAATTTAACAAAAAAAATTTAATTGAATCTAAAAGGGAATATTTTATTGAAAGAGATAAATTTATTCTTATTTCCAGACATGTGATGAGAACATCCACTATTTATGTACCATTGATCTTCTTCTTCTTCAAATGCACATATAGAAAGGACACACTTCACTTGCTCCTCCTCCTTTTGATTAGTATTAGGATTCATGGTGGATCGATATTTTTCAGGTCTCTCAAAAATAATATTCATGTATGATTGATTACTTTGGATGGAATCTACTAGTTGTTTGTATGAATTCATTGACTTGGTCTTGCATTATTTTGTTGTAAGAAAAAACTTATTACACATGTAACACATTCTGTGACTAGAGAAGGGGCCAAGAGAATGATAATATATTTGCTGCATATTTATGTTATTGAAATCAACATCTTCGTGACCAAATACATTGAAGGTAAAAAAATACCTCTTGAAGAAACTTGAGTATGATATTATTGTGGAGAGACTAATTGTTTGAGGTCTGAACAATATTCTTCTACAGTTGGCTCCAATGTGTCCAAATTTATTATAGGTAAAACATTCAGTATCATTGACCAAAGGACAGAATGTAATTTTATTTTTATTGTTGAGAGAAAATTATTTCTTTTGGAAGTTCACTTTTCTTGGTTGTTTGTTTAGTTGACTTCTTAATTATTTACTAGGATCTTTAGAGTTTACTTTGTTGACATCAAAATTTCCTACACAATCTTATGATCTAGATTCTCCCTTTAGAATTTCATGAAAGGCAAGACCAAATTCGACGAATCGAGACCTTTCACTATTAAGAAGGTTACACAATATCTTGTATTATCTTGAAATCTCAAATAGTTGTCATTTTATACTAACGTGACTTTTAATATGCTTACATTTGCCTCTATTATTTGCAATTGATCCTCCTTTTCCTTATACTACTACCTTCACATTATCCTTGATCTACTCTCACGCAATTAAGCTTTACTCGAAAGACCTGCTCTGATACAAATTTTTAGAAATATTGAAGGGGAGGAGGTGAATCAATATTTTGTTTCAATTAATTTCAAAATTCTTATTCAGAAAAGTATATGTGACTTCAGTTACTGCAACTTGTGATTGTATGCACTTTTAACTAATATAAACCGTGTATATGAAAATTATTTTTTTCACAACTTTAATCATAGTTATCTGAACCAGTATATCATTAGCAATGCATTATGTTATAAATCTATGAATATTCAATAACTATGAATGATATTTAATGTAAGAGAAAATAAAGTATGAAACACATATTCAACACATAAACACATAGGGACATCGTTATTTTACATGGAAACCCAATCTGGGACAAAACCATTGTTGTTGTCATCTTTGACTTCTTTCTCATTCTCAATAAAATATTTCACATGTCGTACTAACACAAATGCTTACTAGTACACAGTCTCCTACCTGTGGGAGGGTATCATATCTAGTTTGTCCATCTCCAACACGAAGGAAGCTTCTACTCCATAATCAAGTTTACTAGCTCCTATCAAAAGGAGCTCTCGCTCCTTCAACAATTTTACCGACTATTACCAGAGGGAAGCTCCTACTCCCTCACTAGAGGCTCCAACCCTTTGCACTTTTGTGTACCATGTTTCAAAATTTTCATATTGGATCCACCTATCTTTATCAACCATGAAAACCTATAGGCGACCTTTCATCAAATTTTCAATTTGAAACCAAGCCTAGAAATATGATAAACCACTCATAAACCAAACAATGAACATTGAATACCAAGATACCAATATTTCTACAACTAATTCACTAATATACCATGCTAAATCAAATGCATTGCTCATCAATACCAAAACTCTCAAATACTAGATCAATAAATAATTCAACAAGTTAACTAAAGAAACATTCCTTAAAGAATCTCAATAGAAAACCCTAGTAGCCAACTTCATCATCAAGTCTCATCAAACATAGTAATAAAGACATCCTTGACAATTAGCGACAAACAATTTACTCACTGTGATAACATAATAGTAGCCTTCTGTCTATACTCAATTCAAAATATATACATGACTGTCATTAAAATAGATTCACATATATACGTGATTCTCATGTATAACACTAGCATACAAATATTATTTCATGATTAGCCAAACCATATTCTATGTCAAACCTTCCCTGAAACAAACACAATCTCTAAATACAACATTTTCATTAAGAAATACTAACTCAGATAACATTAAAATAATGCATTACAATCTTTGCAGTATCCTCAAAATATATATGATACTGTTTAGAAGTATATATGTGTATATACACAACATTACAGTGTACAATCCGTGTATAGATCTCATAAATGAATGCCCAAGAAATAATAATTGAATGTACCATCAGATCCCTCATCAATTCAAGCATCACAATAATGTGTAATATTGATAACAAGAAACAAAAGACATAACAACATCATTATAAACACAAAAATGGACTCATTCTTTATGACAATATATAACATAGGTTTATAACATTAGTATTCATACTCATTGAATCGCTTATACCCGTGCATCTTATTGATGCTAGAAACACTCCTTTAATCTTCCTGCAACAAAACACATCAATATACTAGAAGAAATTCCATTAGACCTACAACTCATGTATCAAATTTTGATAGTCTTTACAAACAACAAAAATAGCCCTACCTCGTAATGTCTCATTGATCTGCATCATATCTACATGCCCATCTTATATTGAATCCTTTCATTTTGGTCTGAGCCTTTTCCAAACCAAATCACATTAAATATATTATCAAAATTTCACACCCCAAATGCTCTATATTACTCTCCTCTTATATCCTTTCCCCTTGGAAATACCACAAAAAAATCCCTTGAGTTGATTGACGGTAATTGTTGATGGCATCAAATAAGCATTGTCGACTCAAAACTATTGGAGATTACAATAGTAAATGTTCATGTTTTTTTTCCATGTATAGGTTCACGTGCATAACTCCTTTTTCTAAAAACTCCACATGTACACAACTTTGGTTGACATAAGTAGCGTATGCCTTTCAAACTTCTCATTTTTATGCATCATGTGACTAAGCTTCCAATACTCCTCCTTATCCACTCTAACACTTGTAGAAACATTTATGTCATCTACAACAATTCATAATATCTTTATAATAATCAAGGAGAACACATGTTAACATCTCGGTTGACATCATATTATATATAGGTTGACGTCAAGGACAATATATTAGCCATAATTCCAATAATATCCCCCTTTGGGCTTGGTGAAAACCTCCTGCAAAACTCCAAGTATTCTCTCCCCTTTGAAATCAATGGAAAATGGGAAAAGAAAGCGAGAGAAGTACTACCCATGTCATGCTCAAGACTATAAAATTGTTTTTCTCATTGAAACTGTGAAATATCCATACTTACCATGCTCCCACTAGGCATATACTGGACCTTCTAGAGATATACAGTGTAATAACAAGGAATTATGGAGAAAACACATGGGTTTCCATAAGCAATATGGCCTTTCCCATAAACATTGGCTCTATGGACCCATATTTACATGGACCATCCAATGGCCCATACATGACTAAATTTTACAAAGTTTACAGCATGGGTATCTTCATGACAGATGCATCAAGATACATGCATATCATTAATACATGGCATCCATGGCATAGAATATCAGATGATCACTCTACATAACAACAACATATATGACATTCTGAACAATATAATATATCAGATACCATCTACACCATTAATCAACTTTCTATGGAAGTAACATTACATAGTGACAACAACTTATATGTATCCTTCCTATCAAAGAAAGTTATAATCAATAACAAGTAATACAAGAAGACTAATAAACAACAATAATAAGAGTTGATCAGATATCAACGCACTCATATGAGAGCCAAACATCACATAGGAATCATTAACAGTCTACAATAAACTAGTGTCAGAACCATAATGAAAATAGATGTAAACTTATGAGGAGGTCCCTTGAATCTCTTCCACTCCTTTAGCACCATAGAAAATGATACTTAAGTGTCTCAGTTAAGTACCACATACATACACAACAATACTTCATAATATCTATCAAACAAGAGTTGCACCAAGTACCCATTTTTTGAGGTAGTAAAAATCATCCAATTTTGAAAAGTGTTGATTCACAACACATCTTTTTTTTCAGCATATGTTTGACAATTAAAATTTTATTATGTATCAAGTATGGTTTTTTTTTTTAAATATCAATTATTTTCATGCTAATTTTCAGAAGTGTTGATGCATCATCAACCCCTTTTTTTAGAGGAATTATTTTTTACATTTTAAATTTTTTAATGTATTAAGTGTAGACATTTTTTTTTTAAATGTTAGTGATTTTCATGCAGATTTAGAAAAACAACAACCTTTTTTAAGACATTTTTTTGACACTTTAAATTTTCTTATGTATCAAGTAAGAACATTTATTTTAAATGCTAGTGATTTTCATGCTACTTCTGAAAAGTGTTGATGCAACATCAACCCATTTTTTAAGAGGGCTTATTATTTACACTTTGAATTTTTTAATGTATTAAGTGTGGATACTTTTTTAAAATGTTGATTATTTTAATGTGGATTATGAAAAGCATCAACATATTTTGAAGCCATAGTTTTTTCACTTTAAATTTTTTTATGTCCAATTATACACATTTTGTTTAATGGTAATTATTTAACCATTTTTAAGTTCGCAAAATTAATACTCCAATACATATAAAATAATTGTCACTAATACATAATAACTATAAAAACATGACAAAAAACACCGATTTTGCATATAGAAATAATTAAAAAAATACGTATTTTGAAACTTTTTTTCTAAAATTGAATTAAATATAAGATTTATATGTAAAAGTTAACATTAAAAAAATTCAAAAAATAACAAATTTTTATGAATTTTTTATGAATTTTATATAATAAAAAAAAAATCATTTGGAAAAAAATCCAAAAGCGACAATTCAATAAAATACCAAGTAATAATAATTAAAACAAACAATAAAACATACAATTCAAAAAAATAATAATAGAAATCTGAATCATGAAAAATTAAAAGAAATATATAATTAAATTGAAAAAAAACATTAAAAATAAAAATATAAAAAACATAAAACTAAAAGAAAATAAAAAAATAAAAAATAAAAGAAAATAAAAAAAATAAAAAATAAAAAAGAGTTGAGAACAAAAATAAAAACATTGAAAAAAACGAAATATAAAACATAAAAAGAAAAATAAATAAAAAACATTTAAAAATATAAATTTAAAAAACTAGGAAGTAAAAACATTAAAAATTAAAAACAATTAGTAATTGTTAAAAAAGTAATTATAATTATAGTAATAAAAAGCGCAATTTTTTAAATGCTAATTATATTATTTTCTATTTATAATTTTTTTTAATTGCTTTGTATTTTAATTTATTTTAATAATTTATATTTCTTAATTTTTTTTTAAATTTATTTATTTTTAAAATGTTTTTTTATAATTTTTTTCCAAATTTCATCTATTTTATTATTTTTGATGTTTTTATTATTATTTTTTTTATTTTTTTTCTTTTAATGTTTTTAAGCTCTTTTAATTTTGACTCCTTTTCATTTTTATATTTTAATGTTATTTTATTTTTTGCATCTTTTTATTTATTTATTCTTGCCATTTTCATTTTAATGTTTTTTTCTGTTTTTCTTCTAATTCTACAATTATTTATTATTTATTTGTTTTTTATTTTAAATTTTTTTCTTAATTTAAGTTCTTTTTGGAAATGCTTTCCATGTTTTATCTTTTACAAGTTAATTTCGTGACGATGAACCACACTGGTTGGTTCGAAACGCGTCGACAGAAATTTCTCCATGTGATTTTCGCCGAAGAATTCTTCAAAAAAAAAAAAAAAATTAATTTCAAGTTTTTTACATTTTTAATAATTTCAGGTTTTTTACGTTTTTAATGTTTGATTTGTTTTTGCCTTTTTCTGAATATTTTTGTATATTTGATATTTTATTGGGGGTTGTTTTACTTTATTATTGGTGTCATAGGCATGTATCACATATTCAGTGTTTCCTTTAACCAAAATATTATGCTCGATATCCATAGTTTAACATTAGGAATTCAAATTTTGTTATTTATTATATTATTTAATTTATTTATTTTTAAGTTGATTGGTTGAGGTCTTATTATAGGTTGTTTAGTAACTCCCATTTTTGTTAGTTACTAATTTTTCATTTTTATTTCATTTCCTTTTTATTTAACTTTCTTATCTTTATTATTTTTTGTTTTTTCTATTACTTTCATTTTGATGACTTATAATTTGTTTTTGCACATTTTCATTTTAAGATAACCTATTATTATATTAAAAAAATATTTTAATAAATTTAATTATAAAAAAATTATGTATATAAAAAAAATTAAAACACACACACATATAATAAACATATATATTAAAGTTCATATATGTTAATATAAACAATATTAATTAATCACAGTTCTTAAGAATTTTTTTCTCGTAGTCACTAATACCATATTTGATTAGTTCTTTTATTTTTGTGCATATTACTTTTTAGTTTAATTAACCTATATTTAAACTAACTAGCACGTACTACCTACTGATGATGATGATGATGATGATGATGATGATGATGATTAACGTCCGCTGAGACCAAATAATGGTCTATCAGACCTAAAGAAACAAGTTATCTATTTTGATTTAAGATTTTATTCCTATGCTCAAAAAGCTTGGAGAGAAGCCTCTCGAGCTCACTATAATTTTGACATTGTAAAAGGCTAGGAAGGTCAGTATTGTAACAGAGATTGTGAAACTGAGATCTAATGTGGTTATACGTAGGGCATTCTAAGAGGAAGTGGTTTTCATCCTCGATGTTCCTATTCTCACATATATGGCAAATCCTTTCCATCCATGGCGTTTTAGGAACTGCCCAATGACCTGTTTGACTATGGAGCTTATGATAATTCGTTCTAATCTTTGCTATATTAATTTTCTTCTTTGAGCTAGTTCAAATAGAGAGATACTTTTGATCTTCTAGGGTGGGGTTGATGACTTTCTTATAATAACTTAATTTTCTTTTAGCCGCTAAGTCTTTCTCACACCACATTTTTTTTTTGAACTTAGAAGTAACAATATCTTTAATGTTATTTATGTTTTGCAATGCATCATTTTCGTTGATCTCCCAATAGTTTAACCAGGCCCTCGTGTCTTTATGCCACCCTCGATTGAGCCTTAGGTGGTTTTGGCTAGAACTTAAAGCTAACTTAGGAAGTCTATGATCGTCTATGTTACTGATTTTGTGCTTGTACAATAGAACCTAAGCATAGCTACGCTCTCAATAGGGGAAAGACCCTCTTCTATAAGGAGAATAGGATAGGGTGTATTACTTTTAATTTTCAGGTTATAAGTTATAAAACGCTTCTGGATTTGCTCAATCTTTCTCTACTATGTAGCCCTTGTCTTATTTTTGTTTTAATATTTTTATTTTATTTTATTTTTTGCTTTTTTAAACTCCTTTTTTTTTGTTTGTTTTAGTTTTTCACTTTTTCTTCAACATTTTAATTTTTCTATTCTTTTGTATGTTTCCTTTTTATTGATTTATTATTTTATTTTTCATGTCAAACCTTACTAGCAATGCAATCTCGTTATGTGTGAATTTGGTAGTTTCTTTTAATGTTTTTCGTTATAATCGATTGGGTTCGCCCCCACAATGTGTCAATTTCATGGTTGGATTTTACGTTTTCATTGCAATGGGCCTAGTTCATCCACACTCCATGTCAATTTGATGGTTCATTTTTTTTTTTTTTGCAATGTGTAAAGTTGTCTTAGGCTAAGATTTTAAAATAGCTATGCTTTTAGTATTTAAAAAGGAAATTACTCTTCATTTTAATTTTTTTATTCATAAAAGTTTTCCATAATGTCATGGTTGAAATATGTTTAAAACATAAGATTTTATGTAGTCATGATTTTTTGTTTTTATACCATGGTTTATTTTTTTCAAAATTTTAAGGTTCTTCTAAGTCATGATATATTATCTTTAATGCTATGGTTGAAAACAATGATAAATATTTTTTCTTAACACCATGGCTGAAAATTGTTGGAATTTTAAGGATTTTCAGAGACGTGATATTTTATGTTGAATGCCATGCTTGAAAATTGTTGGCATTTTAAGGTTTTTCACATACTCATATTTTATCTTTAATTTCATGTATGAAAATCGTTGGAATTTTAAGGTTTTTCAGAGTCATGATATTTTATCCATAACGTCATTATTAACAATTTTTGAAAATTTAGCCATAGAAAAAAAAATATTTAGGCATCAACACTTTTGGTTTTTAGGGTGTCTTTTGCACAAGAAAATCAATTTTCACTGTCAGTTTAAAAATTGTTGAAAATTTACCTCATTTTTTTTGTTATTTCTAGGATAAAAAAATGTACGTTTTTGAGTTGTTTTTATTTTTCTTTTGGGGTTTTATGGATACAGTTATTGTTTTGAGTTTACAGTTCTTGTTAGAAAGGTTACATTGTTATAACTACATATAACTTGTAAAATGCTATATTTTGCTCTGTCAAAGTTCCCCCTAAATGTGTCATATGAAATATTATTACTATAAACCATCACGAAAGAATAATCCGGGAACATATGAAATCATCATCAAGGTTGAATGAGTTAAATAACACATGTATAAATTACATATTGTTCATGCACATCTTTCAATAAATTGATCCTGTAGACTTGATAGCCATTAGGCTCCTCTACTAATATTATTTTCTTTCGACAAGGATATGTGTCTCACATTTACTTATGAAGTCCCTATTAAAAATATGCATTAGATATGATTGACTATAGTGGGGAATATCATCCCCTACTTCAAATTTTAAGAGGAAAAAGTTCACTTCTTATTTCTGCCTCAATTTTTCATTAGAGCATATAATTTGAATGCATTTTTAAATCCTTTTACTATAACATTTATATTGTCTTCTTCTATAATTTTGCATTGCGTTGATGTAAATACAACTACATTCCCTTTGTCAACTACTTGGCTTACACATAGAATGTTCTACTTTATCCCTTTAACCAATAATACATTGTCTTATTCTCTATTATTAACATCAATATCTGCATTACCCTTTCCTAGTAGCTTTGTAGGTGCATTATTTTCAAGAATAACCTTACCACTCCTTTTTTTCTTGAGAGACATAAATTTTCTCTTATTTTAGAACATGTGATGCGAGAATCCACTATATATGTAACATTGACCTTCTTACTCAAATGCACATAGATCAAGGCCAACCTTCACCTTCTCCTCTTCATTTTTCATAATATGAGGATCGTTGGTGGATCCATCCTTTGGAGGTGTTTTGATAATAATATTCTTATTTGGTTGCTTGCTTTAGACGGAATCTACTTATTATATATATGAATTCATTGACTTGGTCCTCCATTCCTTTTCTACATGACCAAACTTATTACATGTATAACACAACATGTGACCAGAGAAGGGGGAAAGAGAATCATAATATTTCTGCTTCATATTTCTCTTATTGTAATCAATAACAATGTTACTAAATACATTGCATGTAAGACAATACCCCTTGAAGAAACTTGAGTACCTAGGAACCGATGATCTTGCTGTGGAAAGACTATTTGTTTGAGGTCTGAATAGTTTTCTTCTACAATTGGATGGAATGTGTTAAAATTTATTGCAAATAAGAATTAAATATCATTGATCGAAGGAGAAAATGGACTGTTATTTCTACTGTTGGGAGTAAATGATTTCCTTTAAAAGTTCACTTTTCTTGGTTGTTGGTTTGGCTGACTTCTTAATTTTTGACTAGGATTTTCAAAGTTTTCTTAATTAACCTCAAAATTTCCTACAGAAGCTTGTGACCTAGATTTTGCCTTTATAATTCACAAAATCTAAGACCAAATTTTATGAAGGGAGACCTTTTATTATTAAGAAGGTTATCTAGTATCTTTTTACTATCTTGAAATATGAATTGTTTGTCATTTTATGTTAATTTACCTTTTAATATGCTTACCTTAGCCTCTACTCTTGACACTAATCTTCCCTTTCCTTATGCTACTTCCTTCCCATTGTCCTTGCTCTATTATCAATCAATTAAGCTTTACTAGAGAGACTTGCTCTGATACGAATTGTTATAAATACTGAGAGGGGAAGGGTGAATCAATGTTTCATTTCAATTAGTTTCCAAATCCTTATTCATAAACTTATACATGACTTCTCTTGCTTCAACTCATGTGTGTACGCACTTTTAATGAATATAAATTGTGTCTATGCAGATTACTTACTTTTCATAATTTTCATCAAATTTATGTGAACCAGTATATCATTAGCAGTGAATTTTGTTATAAATATATACATATTTAGTAACCATCAGTAGTATTTAACATAAGATCATAAAAATATGAAACCAATGATCAACACATCATCACATAGGGAGACCAAGATTTTAGGTGGAAACCCAACCTTAGAGAAGACCATTATTGATGTCATCTCTGTCTTATTTCTTATTATAAATAAAATATTTTACATCTTGTTATATTGGCACTGACTCTTACCAATATGCAAGCTCCTACCTATGCGAGGCTATCACCTTTGGTTTCTCCAACTCCAACTAAAAGGAAGCTACTACTCCCTGATCAAGTTTACTAGCTCCTACGAGAAGGACTCCTACTCCCTCAACAAGTTTACCAGATATCACTGGGGGGAAGCTCATACTCCCTCATTAAAGGCTCAAATGCCTGGCATATTTGTGTATCATGTTTCAAAATTTTCTTACTATATCCACCTATCTCAATCAACCATAAAAACATGTAGGCCACCTTTCATCAAAACTTCAAACTGCACTCGCACCCAACATATGATCAACCATTCTTAAACCAAAAATTGAATACTGAATACCAAGGTACTAATCCATTTTCAACCATTTCACTAATATATTATAAAAGGTAAAACTCTTTGCTCATCAATATCACAACTGTGAAATACCATTTCAATAAATCATTCAACATTTCAACTGAAGGAACATTTTATAACCAATCTCAATAGTAAACACGAGTATCCAATATTATCATCAAGTCTCACTAAACATACTAATAAAGACATCCTTGACAATTAGAAGCAACCAATTGACTCAATATCATAACCAAGCAGTACCATTTTGTCTATACATAAGTTTGAATATATACGTTACTATCATTAAGGGGATCCACATGTATATGTTCTTCTCATGTACAACACTAGCATATATATCTCTAATCCTGATTATCCAAATCATAATCTATGTCAAAACTTCTCTACATCAAATATAGTCTCTGAATACAACACTATCGTCAAGAAATGCTCACTGACATAACATCAAAATAACTCATCACAATCTATGAAATATCTTTAGAATATATACACAACTATTTATAATTAGATTTGTGTATATATGAAACTTTCTAGAGTATAATCCACATATAGATTGCATAAATGATTTCGCAAAAAAAAATCTTTGAGTGTACCATCATATCCATCATCAATTCAACCATAAAAATAAAAGCTAATATGGATAATAGAAAACACATGACATAGAAAAATCATTATAAACCCAAAGATAGAATCATATTATTTAAGGAAATCAGCAACATAGTCTTATAACTTTATTAATCATATTCAATGAATCACTGATACCCATATAAAAAATCTCTTATCATATCTATAAACACTCATTTAATATTCTTGCAAAAAAACACATCAGTATACTAGAAGAACTTCCATTAGACCTGGAACTCATGTGTCAACTTTTGTTTGTCTCTGCAAACAACAAAAATAACTCTGCCTCATATTGTCCCCTTGATCTGCATCATATCTACACACCCATCCAATATTAAATCCTTTTTTTCTGGTATGCACCTATTCGAAATAAAATCAAATTCAATATCTTATCAAAAACTCACACCCCAACTACTCTATATCCTTTTACTTTAATAGCCTTTTTCCTTGCCAATACCATAATTGTTGATGGGGTTGAATAGATGTTTTTGACACAAAATTGTTGAAGATTACCATTGGAAATGATTATGATCTCTTATTTTCCATGGGACAGGACATGTATGTGACTCTTATTCATAAAAATTGAGTATGTACATGACTTTGCTTCACATAAGTAGCGTATTATTTTCAAACATGATAGTTTTGATCATGTGACTATGTTGTCAATACTCTTCTGTATCCTCTGTAATACTTGTATAAACATTTTTGTCATCTATAATAGTTCAACAAATCCCTATAATCATAATGGACAACAAACGTTGACATCTGGGTCGACATCATATTATATCTAGGTTGACATCAAGGACAACATATTATCCATAATCCAACAACCTATAGTTTCTTTTCTTATCTATTGTTTAAAAAATTGACCATATGTCTTCTTGATAGTTTTTAGTGTTTACTACTTTAGTGTTATTAGAGGATAAATGGTATAATAATTTTTACCCACTAACGTGTTCCTTTCTCTACTGGATATAACCCATCATTTACTATGTAGTGGCTTTATTTTACTTGATTTTTTATAGATTAGTTGTAGATAAATCTGTCATTTTCTAAAGTTTTACGATGTCTACATATTTTATGATTAAGATTTTATTTGGCCTAAGGTTGTGACTCAGATTTCTTTCTTTTATGTTTTATTAGGTTAGTTCAATGATACATTTTGTCCTTGCATTATTAAATAGTTAATACATTGTCCTAACCATAATTATAGATAAGAAAATGTTGCTTCTAGTATACCCTATGTAGACTATCTCATATTCTTACTCAATTATAAAATTCCATGTCCTAACATATTTAGATGTAAATTAAAAATAAAATAAAATTATTGTATATACATTCAAAGATAACTATTTATGATGTGATGGACAAGAAAATCATTATACAGTAAAATAAAATACATGATCTATTCAAATATTTATATCATGAATTTTACTATTCTATGTATATACAAAATACTTGAAACATTTTGAATACTTGAAGAATATAAATTCTATTTTTCCTTTCCATTTGCATGCATATTCAAAAAACCTACAAATGATTACAACAATAATTTTACCAATTTTTTCATGAATAAAACACTTAGCATGCAACAATTACTTAAAATAAAATTTATTTACCATATTGACTTGCCAAATTCTTGAAAATAATGCTTTGGTTGTAATGCTCCTCCAAAGCTTGACTCTTCCTCCTAGACGAGTGCCCACAATCCTCAATGGAATACAAGCCAACAATAAATTTATTCTCTATCCTTTCTGTCTACTATACCTCCTCACACCATCTCCACACTATTAGAGTCCTATAGTGATAGGATTCGTAATTTTGAATTGGATGAGGTTAAATCTTGTAATATTGTACATACCTTTGCTTTCTGCAAATGTTTTCCATATTAAAATAAAAAAATGTAAAGAAGGTATGTCCTAAAATAAATATCAAAGGGCAAGAAAAATAAGAAAATATCGAAAAATACAAAAAAATGAAAAAGTATGAACCCTAAAAAAACACAGATCATGAAAGTGTGCAAGTCCAAGTGCCACTACATTTTACTTTACTATCTTAAATAATGATTGTGTGTAGCTTGTCATACATGCCACAACCCATTATAGTCAAACTGCTTAATCTTCACTACTTCATGCTTTGAATTTTATGTTTATAGTTAGAAAATAAAATCCGACCAAACAGTTTAACCTTGGCAGATCCTTAGATAAGTAGAGAAAATAAAAGGACCTCATCAGCTCAATTTGAGCCCTTAGAAGATATAAGGTTAGAAGTAGATAGTTTGTTTTATAAAATAAAAGGAAAGAAAAGGGTTTGCTAGCTTAAGTGCACCCACCAAAGTGAAGAAAAAATGTTAGGGTAGGTAAGAGGGAAAGTAAAGAAATGTTGCAGAAATACAAGTCATTTGGAGCATACGCACTACTATCATGCTTAACTATGTGTTTCAAGTGGGTAGGAACAGTTATCAATGAAGAAAGCATGCTCATAATATGAGTTTAACTAACTCCGACTCCTTTCACAAGCTTCTCCCTCTCATGCTTATTAATTTCCCATCATCCCTTAAAATACCCCTTTTTCCTTCCATTTTTACCCTTCATTATCCCATATTTTCCTCTAGAAATTCTCTTTAAAATCCTCCCCCTTGCTAAAATCATCATTATGTTCCATAGATCACTTTTCCTAGGGTAAAAACTCTTTTACCCCCTTTTTGAAAAGTTATTTTCCCCTTTTCTTATCAAAAAACCCATAAATCAACTTATCCTAAGTTGAAAACCTTTCCACCTTGCAAAAACCCGCCTCATGGATGATTTAAGTTAATCTACTATTTAAAGTTAATTAAAGAGGCTCAAGTAGGCAAGCCCCTCCTTAATCATTCCCCCAATCCCCTCTGTGCATCTTTTCAGCGCGATGACTGTCTGATTAACACCCATATCATCTAGTGGTTATTCCTCCAATTCGCACACATTCCATTTCTGAGCTTTAACAACCCGATAGCGCCGAAAATGGGAAATTTTGCCTAGACACAACTTAGCAACATGGCACCATAGCATCATTTCACATCCCCTTCAAACATTACCACCTTGCCCCCAAAAGTAACGTGAAGAGGGGAAAACCACCCTCTTGATACGAGTCACTGTTCATAACCATTTTTCCGGCTTTTCCCATTTTTCACCGAATAAAGCCCCGTTAATGCCATTTTTACGTTTTTTCAACCATCTGCACATTGTAAGCTTGAGCTTTCATGCACCCCCGAAATCTACAGCCGCCAACCAACTACCATTCGCCATATTTCCTCCAACACTCGTCCATAGCCAACATTTCTCATGTGTGACCTAAAACCTTGACCAAGTTCACAACACCAACCTCTGGTTTCAGGTATTCTGAAAAATACATCAATTTGCCCCATTTTAATATAAAATTACAAGTAATTTAAGGTAGAATTAAATCAAGCTTTCTACCCCTGAATTAATTTATTTGCACCTAGACCCTTAAAACCCCTGCAAAACCTAGACCATTGGTTGAACCCTGCCAAGTCAATTTCGGGCTTTTACCCCCGCTTTCCACATAATTTCTCCCACATTTCCCTGAATGTCAAGCCTATTTCAACCCCCCACCTTGACCAAGATCACCTACCCTTGGTTGATAGGGATTTTTAGATTAAAGATACATCTTTAGCCTCTGAAAGAATGAAGCTCCACTTCTGGAGTAAAGAAACATTTTTAAACCATGCTGATGCCATTCACCTCTAGGAGTCAAATCTCCTCGTCTACTCATTCCCCGAAGTCCATAGTCTCCCAGACATTATCCATTATTTTCAGACCTACTACATACCCAACCAAAGATCTGTAGTAGCCCCCAATCAACAATTGCTCTTCACTATCACTCCATAGTCCATCAATTAGATGTTATAGGTCCAGCCCAGCCCAAATTTAGCTCCTTTGTCCATTGGAGGAATACTAGAATTCTATAATTCTATTGATGAGGGTGAATCCAAGCAAGTGTTCAAAAGTTTCATAGTTGCAAAAGAGCATACATCAAGTTTTACTCCTCCATACATAGGCCCCATATTTTCACAAATTTCCAGGCATATTATCACCATGATATCTTCCATCCTTGGATACAGGATAGATGAACATGTAGATGAACTCACCTTTGCATTCTTGTCCCTTTCTACCCCTGGTAAACCTCCCACCATCAACTTCGACTATGCTCAACTCATTGCAGACAAAATGCATGAAGAACTCATTAGATTTCCCACTAAAAGGGTGTTTAAGTTCTCTGCAGTATTGTATTATTTGTTTTTGTACTACTAAAATGATAAATTCCACATGAATATCATAAAAGGTGACAATAGAGGAAAATAGAGGTTTGTACTCTATTGGACATCTATTGTTCAGAAATATTCCACTGTTTATGATTATAAGGACTTCAAAGATTCATTTGTCCACCTAATGATGAATAAGATGACAGGAATTGTTCAACCAAGGATTAGTCCCCAGATCAAAAGCATACTTCAAATGGCTAAAAACAGTAGGATAGGAGACTGGTACTTCTACCGGAATCTCACAAAGATCAGATTCTATGGCTGCCAACTATCTCCATATAAATTTCCAAAGTATCTGCCCTTGAGAATTTTTGCCTTGGAATATTTCAGGAAAATCATCAACTTAGATGATGTCAACTTCATGGTTGCAAAGATGAATGCCCAATTTAGAGTCAGAAGTGAGCTGGGGCCCTTTATTTGCAATAATAAACAAGCTGGACCAGAGGGAGATAGTATGTTACAGGAGTTGAAATTTTCCAAGGGTTTTATGTGACAGTATGACCCTCATGGCGTAATAATAGAAATGAGAACCAGGGTTAACCTAGCTCCTTATGCACATTATTCAGTGCATGAAATTTAAATATATGCCAACCAAACTGAATGGTTGGAAAACACTTTGGTAGATAAAGATAACACGATTGTTGATGTTGAAAATTCTTTGTATGATATTGAGCAACAGATTGACCTGAGTGAGTTCCTACAGGTCCTAGATCAAGGCCAAAGGATGGATGCTCCCTCTACATTGCAAACACCCATGAATAGGGAGAAAAGCCATAAAAATAGAGAAGAGGCTTCTAGTTCCCAAATGGAAATAGTAGACACGCAAGCAGACCAAAGGAAAAGGAGAAAAATGAATCATGTATCTGAACAAAAAGAACATAGTGAGGTAGAAGGAATAGAGTCAGAACCACAATCAGAACCACAGTCAAAATCTCAGCCAGACACAATAGGTCAAAAAAGGAAAGAGGTAGAGGAAACAAATGAAACCACCACTTCTAACACACAATTGATAGAAAGGTAGAATTCAGTAAATGTTTCTTCCTTTGTCAGACTAGCTCACAAAGAAAAAACCATTAAGGATAGATATAAGGAGATTAAAATGAGAAATGAAAAATTGAAAGTTGAGACATATGCTTAGTATTTCATACATTCAACTCCTAAATAGAGCAGACTAATGTCTTGATTTGATATTGAGGAGGGAGAGATGCAAATTTCATATATGCATCCAACAGTGTCACAACCCAAATCTGGAGCAGATTATAAGAAGACCACATTTGAAGTACTGGGAAAGAACATCCATCTTGTGGACCAAATAGAATTTCATAAACAAGTTGGAGAAATGATATACTCCACCTTGACTAGTAAGGCCATGCATGCATACAAATTACAAGAGTCTTTAAATAATACTATTGCACAATTTAAACTCAAAAAGGCCTCCTCCAGTACTAAAGACACAAGGATCAAATCATTAGAAGACCTGATTATTGAGTTGGGCCATGAACAAAAGGACATAAAGGCTACGGAACAATTGATAAAAAGAAAGAATGAAGACATTGCAGCCCTGAAAAAAGAGCTGAAACTGCCTCAATCACAACACCCTCAAACTAAACAAGTCCTAGAGAGCCAAACTACCGAGGAGGAAATGCCTAAATTGGTGTTGCAGTTGAACACCTAGCCGAAAGAAATGGAAAAAGAAATTGCCAAGTTGACCAAGCAAGCCAGCTTAGAGGAAAATGTAGCCACGGTCATCCCAACTGTCACCACAGCAGTACCATCAACATTGGCTGAGACATTGGCTCCTACAGCTCCATTGGCCACTACATTGCCTGCAACAACACGATCTACTTCAACAACAGGGTTGACTACAATGTATTCCACAGGTGAAGAAGCTAATAGGTTGGCTAAAGCCATGGAAGAGATGTCCCTCAAAGATGTAGAAATCAAGAAACTGGAAGAGAAGGTAAACAATCTGGAGACAGAGTATAAACTTGCTCAAATTATGAATAAGGAGGAACAACACAAGGTAGTAAGATTAACTGAGATTATAAAGAATCTAGAGAAAGAAATGACTCTAGGTGAGCCATTGGGACAGGTAAAAGAAAAATTGTGGGCCAATATCATTGACTTTGTCAATGATATTTAGCCATCCATTCAGGTAATTTTTTAGTAGATTGATCTGGTTAAAGAGCCCACAAAGGCAATTCAAAAGGTTAAAACAGATTTGGAAGGAATGCCACACGAGGCCACTAGGATCATCGACTTTTTGAATTCCAAAAACAAATATGAAATGGAAGAATTGGATATTAGTGACAGGACAGGGACAATCCTAGAAGTAAGAAGAGTCCTTACTAAAAGGAATTTGATGCACAAGTTGGAAGACAAGTGTGAGACTATATAGCTTTCTATGGATATATTTAAATTCAAATTTGACACTTTGATGCAGAAAGGTTTACCATGTCCTTTGGTAATTAATGACACAAGACGACTACAATAGAAAGCTCAGGGAAGTGGATAAAACTCAAGTCAACAATCCATCCATCCACAACACAGAAAACCAAGGGATTCCCATTGGGAAAGTCCTTTACCAAGCTTTGGAGAACTTGTTTTATCCCCAGCATGAGGTAAAACACTTGTTCGTAAATAAGCCTACATTTGTTAAATACACAGAGGCTGATGAGGTCTTCAGGAAGTTGAACATTTAGTTACCAACTGAAGAGAGATGGGAGCAACTAACTGACTTACTTTAATTCAATGTAAGTTCAACAATTAACACAGTTTGGTAAAAACAGAATGGTGAAAGTAAGTGGGCAGTTGTCCCAGTAAAAGAGTATCGGAGTCAAAGATTATCAGTGAAAGAAGATAATACGAATAGGTGCAGATGACAGCTAAAAGATCAATCAACTAAATATAAAAGGAAATCAGATATAATAAACCTAGAAAGCAATCAGTTAGAGAGGTGGCATTACCTTTTTAAAATTAGATATTCTTTCCCTACAACAAACCCCAAGTTAGTTCAGGATATTTTATAAATAATTCTATATAAATACTTTATAATTCAAAGTATGTAGGGTGGATTCCACTAGACATTTCAATAGACTTTTTGATCAGAAAACCCAGAGGCTTATTATATCATTTTGTGAGCCAACAAACTGGATTGAGAAATAAAGATCAGATATTTCAATGGATTCATTTGTTCAGCAAACTTCAGATAAGTATTCTCATGTGTTATTGTTATTTTTGTCAAGTTATTCATAATATTTAATGTTTTTCTAAATCTGAATGTTATAACTGGAATAATACTTTAGAACTTGTCTAATTACACTCTGTCTTAAAAGTTATAGATTTAAATGTTTTCTGTTAATATCTATGTTAAGGAATTCTTAATTTCTCTTTGGTTTAGATTGATTTCTTGAATATCTAGGTCAAAGGATTATTAATTTCCCTTTGATATGGATCATCCTTTCATTCATCATTAATTATTTGGTTTGAGAAACCTTAATTTCTCTTCCACCCCTAGTGAAACCCTTTCACCCGTTTGTCTAAAAGATCTTGAAAACACTTTTCTATCTTGCCCTTTGAACATTCCCTTTAGTGAGTTAATCCCGTTTTTCTTCGTTATTGTTCGACTCCATAGCCTAGCAGTCTGAAAGACATCATTCTATCCATATGTCTAAGTGATCCCACCACCCAATCTTAAATACGAATCAAAAATCTCTTGAACAATCATAACTAGCCTAAACACATCTTAACTAAAACAAAGTTAAATTTTAAAGAGAGAGCCCTCTTTTAGCATCAAGAAGTCTAGGTCCTAATCTCCAAAAGCGGTTTATGGTTACCTTTGGTTTTTCTTTCTTTTTATTTCAAAAGCATTATCAGAGTGATAGCGTTTCTGGTGACCATACGGGGGACGTCGATCCTCAGTCTCATATAACTTTAAGGAAACCTTAAATCAAATCTTTAGCCCCTTAAGGTCACTATCCAAAGTAAATTTTCAAAAAAAAATCATAAAAATAGTTTAAAAGAACTTAAAATTATGGCTCCTCAGAAGATTCACTATACCAGGGAAAACCCAGATCCAAACCCTACAATTATAGTGGATGACCCAGATAGAATTCTAAGGAAACCAAAAAACGAATAAACTCAGGCAAGTAGTATCTAGCTAGACAGAGCCAATTCACACCCTAAGGAGTTTTCAAATTTAGAGGAAATCCATTTTGATTTGTCATTTGACCTCTCACTATTTAGAACCAAATTTGAGAATTATATCCATGAAACAGTTTTAGACCCTAAGTTTACTTAAATCATCGAATCAGAAAGGGTTATCCATCCAAATTTAGAAAAGTTTGTCTTGGACGCTTTTGAAAAGTTAGAAGCCTTGACCTCTACATTGATTAGTAATTAGATACTACTTACCTTCAACAATCTTTTGAGCTAGCTTCCCTTACTGTTGCTTCCTCTCAAATTTCTGCACAGTCTTCACTAACAGTAAATACACCTTCCTTTACCACAACTTCAGCAATTGTATCTACCAAAATCCAATCACCTAAACCACTTATTAATCAATCATCTTGATAATTATCTAGTTTACCTCCATCAGTTTCAATTCCTTCTTCAACCACCACAACTTTAGCCCCTAATCAAACCAGAATTACAACAATGGAAAACTAATATGCCCCTCTTGTTCCACCTGCCAAACTCCATCCCATGTGTGCAGATTATCACGGTAATATTTTCCTATTTGATGCTATTGGTCATTACACTGCCCAACATCATGTAAACAAAATGTCTAACTTTTTTGAATTACATGAAATAGATGAAGCAAATGTCCAAATGAGATTGTTTGCCCAAACTTCAACTGGGGATGTCAAGAAGTGGTTCAAAGCCTTTCCTGCCAACCATAATGTAGGCTTAGGTAGTTTTCAAAGGCTATTCATTGATAGATGGGAGAGAAAGAAAAACCATTGCAAATAATTTCGGAAATTGAAAACATTAGAAGAGCTCCCAATGAGTCTGTCCAAGACTATTGCACTATGTTTAATAATATCTATAATGCAATTCTAGCCAACATTGAGCCTCCACCTGACTTAGAATTAATTAAGTTCTCTAATGGTTTCGATGCTAACTTGTCATACCAGTGAAGGGAAAGAAACCCTGAAACACTTGAACAAATGCAAAGCAATGATGTGAGTGTAGAGGCGAACCTGCTAGCTAAGAAATCACGAATGAAGAATGAAAAGAAAGTTGTATTTAAAGAGGAAGCTTCAACTTCAGATGGAAAAGTAGATGTTTTAGCTGAGAGTTTAGAAAGAATCATGGATAGGTTAGAGAACATGGAGAGGAAAAATCAATGGGAGAATCAACAACCCCCAATAAGAAAACAAAATTTTAGGAAGAACCCTAATCCTGCAAAAAATGCTACACCAGACCAACAGATTAAGCCCCCTTCCAAGCAAACTATGTTGATGATTCACATAATCGAGAAAAATGTGATAATATCGAGATTAATTTACTAGAAACCACAGAGGAAGACAATGCTTTTCTTATTGAAGAAGAAGAGGAGTTGTATATGCTTTAGTAGTTGTGGTTAGAATTTGGCGATTCTTTTGATTTTAAACAGGGATATGAGTCATCTATATATGAGGTAGATAAACAATATAGCTTGAGAAGTAAAAATAATAACAAGACTCCCATTAAAAGATCCATCCAAACCCAGATTAAGATAATAAAAGAAGCTCCAGTTAACAAAGTGTTACAGACTCCCCCTAGGGGAACACCGGAGACTTCAACCCCTAGGATTGTAGATATAACCTCCACTAAAACCCAAATAGAGACAATTACCGAAAACAATCAACATAAAAGAAATCAAGGCAAAATAATAGAAACACAAACTGAAATGCCTACCATTGAGAAATAGAATAAATACACTCAAACTGCACACATCAAGGAAGATTTGAATCAAACAAACAAACCTCAGCTCCCTTTCAACATTAAAAATGAAATAGCTAAAGTAAAGATATCAACTCCTTTGACTGAACTGGTAAAGAATCAATCTTATAGGCCACAGATAACTGAGACTTTGAACATAGGAGAGGGAGATAATTCTGTTAATTTGAATGATGACCAACTTGAATTATTATTTGACACGAAGGCCAATGGAATTCATCAGCAAGGGGGAGTTCCTCCTTTTTACATCAGCATAAACATTCATGATAAAATTTTGCATAATTCTATTTTGGACTCAGGGGCATCCCATAATCTGATGCGAAAGGCAATAATGGAAAGACTAAACCTAGACATTACCATGCCTTATAAGGATTTGGTTTCTTTTGACCCCAACTAGGTTAAATGCCTAGGCCTAATCAAAGACTTATGTGTGACTCTTGTCCTGTGCCCTATTATGAGCATTCTAATGGACATTGTAGTTGTAGAGATCCCACAGAAATATGGAATGCTACTATCTCACTCATGGAGAGAATAACTGGAGGGATCTTTGTAGTTGGATATGTCTTATGCCACCATATATGTTTTTGTCTAACCAAGAAAATTATATAGGGATACCTTGATGAAGTACATGTTTAGTAGTGAGGAAACACCACAAAACTTTCCCATATACTCCATGCATTTAGATATGGACTCTTTCATCTTATACAATGCAAAAAATGATAAAAAGGAAATCATAGCCAAAGACCTTAAATACGGAACAAATGACAGTGAGAACATATTCCATGAGTCAATTTGGCATTTAGACTTTGATGGGTCTATCAATAGGCTAGGGCCTCGTGTAGGAGTGTGGATCCATAATATGGAGAATAATAATGCTGAGGGACATGCTTTTAGATTTAATTTCAAATGTACCAATAAAATGGCCGAGTATGAAGCCCTAATTCTATGGTTACAGTTGGTTAGAAAATTAGGAGGCAAAATAGTTTCCATTATGGGAGACTCAGAGCTAATTATTAAACAGATTAGTGTTGAATACTCTATCAACAACCCTAGGCTTGGTCGATATAGGGATATTGTTTTAGACTTGATCAAGAACCTCATGGAATCAAACTTTGTTGCCATTCCTAGAAAACAAAACATGCAGGCCCATAGTCTGGCCACCTTTTCTAGTACTTGTAAATTTCCATTTCAACCAAACCACGAGTACAGTCTAGAATTCATACATAGGCCTGTTATGCCAGACAACCTCAAGTATTGGTAGATTTTCTCCTAGGACTCTCAGATCTATGATTGCATGAAAGATGAAGGTGAATTTCAGAATTGTAATATAGATATTGACTGTACAATAGACAATAATATAGAAAGTAGCTTAGATGTAAATATTTTCGATGTGGATAAACCAACTAAATTTACTAGAGTAGAAATAGATAGTTTAGAAACTGTAGAGATAGATGAAATAACAAATGATGATCCTGAGATTCTTAATTTGAAAAATCCTTTTTTGCCTAAAGGATTAGTACCTTTGGAGGATTTGTTCGACTCTAATGATGTAGCTAGGAAATCCAAGATGGAACCTCTAATATCTGACATAAAAGAGTGTAATATCAGAACTGAAGATAATCCAAAACTCATTAAGATATCTAAAGCCTTACCGCCAGAGGAAAAGGTAAAATATATCAATCTGTTTAAGGAGTTCCATGATGTATTTGTCTGGAGTTATGAAGACATAAAATCTTATGACACCATCATAATCCAACACAAAATACCTCTAAAAGAAGATCATAAACCTTTCAAATAGAAACTTAGGAGGATAAACCTAGTTATTATGCCATCCATAGAGAAAGAGGTTAAAAGAATGTTTGATGCCCAAATAATAGCCCCCATTAGATAATCAGACTGGATTTCAAACTTAGCTACAACTAGGGAAAAGACAGGTGAAATTAGACTTTATTTAGATTTAAGAATCTTAAACAAGGTATCTTTAAAAGACAACTACCCCTTACAAAAAATGGATTGTATATTACAAAGGGTAGTGGGCTCATCTAGGATTTCACTGTTAGATGGATTCTCTAGGTATAACCAGATATTAGTCCAACCTGAGGACCAAGCCAAAACTGTGTTTACTACTCCTTGAGCTACCTTCATGTATTTGAAGATGGCCTTTGGACTAATTAATGCAGGTGCCACATTTCAAAGAGATATGGATATAGCTTTTTCCAAGGAAATCCATGATTTCCTAGTAGTATACCAGGATGACATCACATTCTTCTCTAAATTAGAGAATGAACTCTTAGACGACCTCAGAAGAGTATTTATCAAATGTAGGAAATTTGGGATTTATTTAAATCCTAAAAAGACACTTTTCAGTCTAGAAGAGGGAAAGTTGTTAGGACACACCATATCTAAAGATGGGATTAGGATAGACCCTACCAGAATAGAAGCTATTTTGACCATTTCCCATCCCCGAAACATTAAAGAGCTACAATCATTTCTAGGTAAGATTAATTTTCTTAGCCGATTCATCTCAAATCTAGTAGAACTAATTAGGGAATTAAATAGCATGCTAAGAAAGGACTCAACAATTAAATGGACATTGGTGGCCAAACAAACCTTTGAAGCTATTAAGGAATATTTAACCAAGAATCTAGTCCTGATTAGTCCTGACTTTAACAAATATTTTATTATTTTTTCTTTTGCTTCAGAACACACCTTTGCAGCAGTCTTGATGTAAAAGAACAATCAAGGATATGAACAACCAGTAGCATTCGTTAGTAAATCCTTAAGAGATGCCACACTAAAATACAATATCATCGAAAAACAGGCTTTAGCTTTAGTTAAGGCTATCAAATATTTCAGAGTATACATTATGTACTCTCGCATTACTACTCATGTTCCAAACTTTGTAGTTAAGGACATTTTGACTCAAAATGGGCCTGAATCAAAAAGAGGAAAAGAGATTGCCACAATATTGGAATACGATATAGATATAAACCCCACCAAGCTCATCAAAGGCCAAGGTTTAGCCAAACTCATGGCTGAATTGAACTCTCAGGCCCTTGATATCAACTTCATTAATGCCCTTGATGATTAGGAGGGGAGGGTGACTCCACATATTAGTGAACCTTTTATTGATTCACACCGGTATGCAAATACTACATTTGTATTACTAAACATACAAGCTCCTCCTGGATTAAGAAGAACTAAATCTAGATTCTTAAAAATGAAGTCATTAAGATATTGTGTTGTAGATAAAGCATTGTTTTCTTAGGATAGTAGTGGTATTCCTTTAACATGTTTATTAAAATACGAAGTTGACAAGATTTTACAAAAGTTTCATGCAAGGGATTGTCGATGACACTTGTACTAGAAGAGTATTGTTAACAAGATTATGAGGGTTGGTTTCTATTGGCCTACATTGTTTGTAGATGTTAAAAACATGTGACCTCCTATCATAAATGCCAGATTTTTTAGGAAAGAGAAAACTTTTACCCTTGCCTCTTAAACCAATTTCCACTAAGATGTGATTTCAACAATGGGGGTTATACTTCATTGGAGAAATACACCCAGCCTCCTTAGCTCAACACAAGTGGATTCTGATAGCCACATAGTATTTTACCAAATGGATAGAGGCCATACCTTCTAGGCAAGCCATAGACACTATCATAATCACCTTCCTAGAGAGTAATATCCTTTCAAGATTTGGATGTCCCCTAAAAGCTCATTACTGATAATGCAGCAGCCTTTAAATCCAAAAGAATGATAGATTTTTGTAACAGTTACCACATCACCCTTGACCATTCCAGAACCTATTACCCTCAAGGTAACGAAATAACAAAGCCATCCAACAAAATTCTGGTCAATATTATCAAAATGTTATTGGAAGATAACAAAAAGACATGGAACAAGAAGTTAGTCAATGCCTTATGGGTAGATTGACTGACTACTAAGAAGTCTATTGGAACATCACCCTATCAGCTACTTTATGGGATGGATCTAGGTTTCCCATCATCCTTCGGAGTGCCAGTCATGAAGATCCTCCAGGAATTACAGATGGAACCAAATGATAGTCAGAGAAGAATAAATTATACCATACACCTGCAGTAGACCAGAGAAGAAGTGTATGTAAAATCACAAGTAATCCAAAAAAAGATCAAGAAAGTCTTTGATAAAAATACTAAAGAAGATGATTTTCACATAGGAGACAAATTCATTAAGTGGGATTCAAGGAGAGAAGGCAAATGAAAGCATGGAAAATTTTATTTTCTGTTGCAAGGGCCTTATGTTATTTATGGCTACAGAGGCAACAATGTCTTTTTCTTCACAAACATAGATGGACTAGATCTACCAGGAGGACCTGTTAATGATAGGATGATGAAGCATTATTTTTCCACTAATTCACAATAGTTCACTCTACTTTGCATTATTGTACATAACATTGCAGAGTGTGGATTGGATTGGATGGTAATCCTTTGAAGTTGAAGCCCAAAGAGAAGGCCCTAAGCTTTGGAGGATTTATTGTCACAAGTATCAATAAAGCAGGAATCACAGAAGGACAATTCAAAAGGTAACTACAATCACAATTCAAAGGCTACTAATATTCATAGTTCTTGACATTTCACCCAAAAATCCCATCCCCATGTGGAGCAATTGTTAGAGTCCTATAGTGATAGGATTCATAATTTTGAATTGACTGAGGTTAGCTCTTGTAATATTGTACATACCTTTGCTCTTTGCAAATGTTTTCCATATTAAAATTAAAAAATATAAAGAGGATATGTCCTAACACAAATATCAAAGGACAAGAAAAATAAGAAAAGATCAAAAAACACAAAAAAAATGAAAAGGTATGAACCCCAAACAAAAATAGATCATGAAAGTGTGCAAGTCCAAGTGCCACTAATTTTTACTTTACTATCTTAAATCATGGTTGTGTGCAGCTTGTCATACATGCCACAACCCATGATAGTCAAGCTGCTTAATCTTGACTACTTCATGCTTCTAATTTGATGTTTATAGTTAGAGAATAAAATCTAACCAAACATTTTAATCTTGGCAGATCATTAGATAAGTAGAGAAAATAAAAGGAGCTCATCATTTCAATCTGAGCCCTTGGAAGATATAAGGTTAGAAGTAGATAGTTTGTTTTATAAAAGAAAAGGAAATAATAGGGTTTTCTAGCTTAAGTGCACCCACGAAAGTGAAGAAAAAATGTTAGGTACGTAAGAAGGTAAGTAAAAAAAGGTTGCAGAAATACAAGTCATTTGGAGCATAAGCACTACTATTATGCTTAACTATGTGTTTCAAGTGTGCAAGAGCAGTGACCAATGAAAAACGCATGCTCATAATATGAGTTTAACTAACTCCCACTCCTTTCACAAGTTTCTCCTTCTCATGCTTATTAGTTTCCCATCATCCCTTAAAATACCCCTTTTCCCCTCCATTTTTACCCTTACTTCATTATCCCATATTTTCCTCTATAAATTCCCCTTAAAATCCCTTGCCCCTTGCTAAAATCATCATTATGTTCCATAAATCCCTTTTCTTAGCGTAAAAATTCTTTTCCCCCATTTGTGAAAAGTTATTTTCCTCTTTTCTAATAAAAAAACCCATAAATCAACTTATCCTCAGTTGAAAACCTTTTTGCCTTGCAAAAACATGTCTGATGGATCATTTATGTTAATCCATGATTTAAAGTTAATTAAACGGGCTCAATTAGGCATGCCCCTCCTCAATCATTCCCTCAATCCCCTTTGCACATCTTTTCAGTGCGACCACTGTCTGATTAACACCCATATCATCCAGCGGTTATTCCTCCATTTCACAAGTGTTATAGACATATTTGGGCACTGCAACCCCAATCACATATGTCCATAAACCAAGGGCTTCTAAGTCCCGAAAGGTGTTGTTTCATACCCTAAAGGAGCAAGGTCAGCTAATTACATCATATCACAGAAGTTCCCCCTGAAAAACTACTTAGAACTTGTCAAAACTGGACCATACAGACTGCTTAGTGCTAAGGGTGAAATGAATCTCACTTGCCACATGCAAAATGTGCGATGCATACTGGAAAGCCCTTCTGTAGGGTGTGATGAATGAGAGTAGACAAATGGCAGAAGCAATTTTCTAGGTGGAAACCCAGAGAATCTTCTAGAAGCTAGTCATTCGACACTTGCCTCTCTGAATTCGCCCAGGGATGAGTAAAATATCATGAAATCTCCAATTGGAACCAAGAATTATCAAAGAGATGACACTAATCAAAATCCCAGAATCTGACTCACCCACCTGCAAACATCTATATATGGATCCCTCATCCTAGAGATGCAGAGGCTAGAATTTTGTATTTTGTAAGGAAGTGTTGTTGGCTTCTCTGTGCAACATTGTATTGTTGGGTGATCTAAGATTTTCATGTCGTGAAGGGGGCTTTCATGCTAGGAGGATGGTGCTGGTTCAGACCAATGGGTTGTAATCCTCTCTTCTACTACTTCTATCAATAAAGCTATTTTAGTTTTCCTCCATATTCTTGTGTATCTCTGAATCTTGTATTGATATATGAATTTGTATGGTTAATATACATTTGATCCTATATTGTTTATGGTTATAAATCTCTATGCTTTGATAGCATTATGTTGCTTTGACTCTATAGGTTCTCTTTGAAGTGGGACAAGTAAGGAAAAAGTGGTGAAGTTCTATCAAAGGGGAAAGGAAACAAGCAAGAAGCCAATCGAAAGACTGAGGTTGGTACTCTCTAGTTCTTTCTCATCTATCTCTCATAAAGGAAAACACAAGTGACTTTAGTTTGTTTGTTTCTAAGATAGCTACCCATCTTAGTGGGACTAGCAGCTCTGAATGGACACTATTTTTTCTTATAACAAAATGGCAACTCTGCTAGGGAGTTATAGGTAAATGTTTTGACCATATCCCGGTTTATTGTTTTTATAATCTTCTTGTGCTTTTTAAATGTTTATGAAGACTAATCAAAACTCATGTGCTCACGCAAATATCAGGCTAGTACAACCAGTAGTGCTTGAGAGTAGCAGTTGTTGTTCCAGTAGGAGAGGCTGTAGGTAGGGCCATCCTTTGTGATCTGGATGTAGCCGAGACTCTTCCAGTGTTGTAGGATCAGATCGAGGGTCTCACTCTTGGTATTTCGGATGTGAGGACCGACGAACTGCCTCTGAGATTACAACGCCATACCACCAGTGTATTGAGTCGATGGACTAGGTTCTTACGCATGATTGCACAGGTGGTCACTTGTTATCACCAGCACCATTAGACTAGGGTGTCCCCTTGCATTTTGAGTTTTTGGGTCATATGACCGATTTTTTCCTAGACACAAAACACTATGTACAAACTATAAACAGTTATATATTTTTTTTATTTTTGGAGAATTATTTTGGTTAAGCTATATGATCCTAATGCAAATATTGAGGAAATTCTTTTCTTTTACGAATGTTGCAAATTCCTATCCAACACGTAATTTTCTAATGAATCATTTAATGTGTTTCAGTTTCTGGAAATGTGTTGATATTGAATAGAATCAAACTGTCTTTCCAAAATCTTGACCCTTAGGAACATAAGATAGATAGCTGGATTTCGAATGGAATAGATGTCGGTAAGCTGTAGAATGACGAGTTGTGAGTCTATCCTGACGACAAGGTAGTGTATGCCATGTGTGATGGCATCAGAGAGGAGTTCTATCAACGCGTTGTATTCAACGATGTTATTCATCGATCGACCAATGCATACCCCTCTGAAACTCACTAACTTACCACTTGGATCAAAGATGGCCCAGGCTACAGAAGATAGGTTCTGCGTACTATGACTTGCTTCATCAGCGTATCCAAAAAATCATTGCAATAGGTTCGAAATCTGCAACAAAATGAAAAAGTGGATTACCTAACCAAAATGATCACTCTTAAAAAAAAAAAAAAAACGTACAAAAGCATATGAAGAGGTTACTATGCTGAGTCAAGCATAGTAACGCCTAAGGTGCAACCCATTTCAGGGTTGCGACAGTGGAATCCCATTGTAATCTACTAGCTCGTAGGCTCCTTTTGCTAATACTCTCTTAACAATATAGGGACCCATCCACAAATACTAGAACCTACCTGCTCCCAATTTATCGGATTCATGGTCGTAAAGTAAGACCAAGTCACCTTCTGAGAAGACATCGGGTTTGACATTCTTGTCAAACTGCGCCGTGAATCATTCCTTATGTGCTTCATTAGCCAAGGCGACATCACAATGGGTTTCATCCAGTTGGATTAATTCCAAGAAACGAGCCTCCTCCTCTGAAGTTTCAGGGAGAAGGTCGATTGTGAGCTTGAGGGGCAAAATTTCGCACTGAACTGGTAAGATCACTTCCAGGCCATACACCAGCTGAAAGGGTGTAAACCTGGTCATATTTCTCATCGATGTCTGGTTGGTCCACAAGGATGAGTACAGGATTAGGTGCCAACTTCATTTATGGACTCCAATCATCCTTTGCAGCATGCGCTTCAGGACTTTGTTGATCGCCTCAACTTGCTCGTAAGCTTGCAGATAATATGGAGTAGAGTTGTCATGGGATAGTCCTAATTTGGCAGCCATTTCAACCATCATGTGATTTTGGAAATGCGATCCATGATTTGTGACTATAGCTTGTGGAACACCACATCTGGAGACTGCATGATTCAAAAAGAAAATAGCAGTCATTTGTCGTTGTTTTAATGTAGGCATCGCCTCGGCCCATTTCCTAAAATAGTCAACTGCGACTATGATATACCCATGCCCCCCTGCCAAGGTGGGGTTACATGTCATGAAATCTATACCCCATTTAGAGAATGGCCCAACAACAACTACTGTCTGCAGAGGTGCGGTGGTATTCTGGTTTTGCGGTTGAAGATTTGACAAGCATGGCAACTTCTAAATACGGTTATGTAATCCTCGAACATTGTTGGCCATAAGTATCCTACTCATAAAATATTTTTTGCCATAGCATAACCAAATTGATGCCTCCCACACGCGCTTGAATGACAATCATTCAGGACTTTTTCGGCCTCCTCATGGGTGAGGCACCTTCACATAATTGTATTGATACCATGATGCTAAAGTGTATCACTGACGATCATGTAGTATTCTGCTTGGTATCGAGTATGTCGTTGCTCTGAACGAGAGGTATTAGACATAAATGTTTGGGTTTGGAGATAGATGATTATATCTCCATACCACGGATCGCTTGAAGATATCAGAAACAAAGATTTATACACAATTGTTGCTTTGGATGTTGAATCGTTGGACGACGATGGGAAGTCACATAGTAACTCCACAAAAACCACAGCTTTCTCTGATTTGGATTTTACGAATTCCAGGTCAAACTCTTGCAAAATTGCTATCCACTTCAAATATTTGCCTCCAAGAAATTGTCACGACAAGATGTAAGTCATGCAGTTGCAATATGACAAAATGGTAGTTTTTCGAAAGAGAACATAGTGTCGAAATATCTGTATTACTTGAACAATTGTGAGAGCCAACTTTTCAACATAAGAGTACTTGCTTTCTGTATCATTTAACTTTCAACTTAAATAATAGACAGGATGTTCGATTCCATTTTCTTCTTGAACTAAAACCATTGCGATTTTCGTATCTACCATAGCCAGATACAGGTTAAAGTCGCTTTGATAATCAGGAGCATACATTAATGATGATTTCATTAGAGATTCCTTTAGAGCATCAAAGGAAGCTTTTGCATCCTAACCCTAGTTGAAGGGTACTTCTTTTTTCAACAGATTCATATAACCTTTAGCAAGTTCAGCGTAATTTGGAATGAACCTCCTCAGAAAGTTTGATTTCCCTTGGAGTTTCTGAATCTGAAGCAAATTTGATGGTGGAGGCAGATCGATGATTTACTGAATCTTACGCGGGTCAAGGTGAGTCCCATCCTTTGAAACTACAAAGCCAGGTAAAGGACGATAACTGATACAAAACACACACTTGTGCGGATTGAGTCTTATCTTGTAGTGTCGGCAACGTAGAAATATTGCTCTCAAACGCTGCGGATGATCGGTCTGCTTTCGCGAATGAGCCAAAAGATTGTCGAGGTATGGTTGAACAATGTTCTTGATGTCATGGAAGGCATAATTCATTGCCCTTTGAAAGGTTGCCCCTGCGTTCTTTAAATCAAAAGGTAGCCTATCGTACGTGAATGTGCCCCACGGAAAAATAAATGTAGTGTTTGACTGGTCCTGTGGGCGGATATTTATTTGATTATACCTAGAAAATCCATCCATAAATGAAAAGATTTCACATCCGGTGCCTGGATCAATTATTTGGTTGATGAAGGGTGTAGGGTAGTTTTCCTTTGGACAAGCTTGATTTACATCCCTGTAATCAACGCACACTCTAATTGTTCCTTGCTTTTTCATCACAGGAACAATGTTTGATACCCAATCAGTTAGAGGAACCGAGTAAATGAAACCAGCACGGAGAAGTTTTTCAACTTCTACCTTGATGGCAGTAGCTTTCCTCGGGTGCACCTACCAAAGCCGTTGTTGTACTAGTTTAACATCTAGACACATCTTAATTTTTTGTTCAACTATGCTCGAGTCAATGCCTGACATTTCTTCATATGACCATGCAAAGACATCTCTGAACTCGCAAAAGAGAACATAATATACTTCCAGTTCTAAAGAAGAACAAGATTTCCCGCCATGAATATTCTCTACAACATCTGGTTTGCTCGAGATATTTATGGTGATAGTTTCTTAAATATTGGATAGATTTCGCTCAGAATCCACCATATTTACAGTATTTGATAGAAAATCAAAAACTAAAGGATGATTAAGGTCGTTGGAGCAATCTTTGTTGTAATCCAGAAGATGGGAATGATGGTGGTAATCTTCCCATGGCGCCCCCTCTATCATCATTGACTAAACAATTCCTTCGTCTATAGAATGTACATGTGACCAAGGATCTGAAGAGTTACCATATTCCTTAGACCTATCTACCCAAATGCTCGGTGAGCATTGATTTGGGTTTGCCTCCCATGCTGAGAACATTGATTGCTACAATATTTCTATTGGGCTTGGAGGTAATACCTGGTGATGATCCATGCTGACATCCTGTTCGTACATCTTCTAAATAGAAGATACCATATTGCAATTTCCCATAGTGGCCACTTCCACCAGATTGTTTGGAGGCAGTAGGGAAAGACTACCCATCAATGTAGGGTCTTTTAGCAGGCCTACTTCGATATTTTGAACCAACTGAGAGCTTCTGTGGATCATCGGGATGCTTCCCATAAATTGTGAACTATTGGGGAGAAAGGTTTGTTGGTCGACAATTGTAATTCCTCCTTGAAAAGGAAATGCAATCTTTCTGAAGTATGTTGACACAACAGCGACCATGGCATAAATCCACGGCCTTCCCAGTAGGATGTTGTAATCAAGGTTTCCATCGATAACTTCAACATCAATTTCTACTTTTTTCCCCCCAGCTCAACTTGAAAGTTACTTAAAACCCCATACAGAGTGTATGTTCATCAATCAAATGCTTTTCACGTTGTCGACGATCGCGACATGGGTGGTGACCCTAAAGTTTTCCAGCAACTCATTGACATAATACATGTAGATGCCCCCTCATCAATAATTGTTCGATGAACACTTTTGCTGAGGGCTTTCACTTGAATGAGGAAAGTGAGTTGAGCTAGTAACTGAGATTCATATTGTTTATGATTAAAGGCCACGAGATTGGAATCTGCAGGGCCAATCCCACCTATTGCTGATAATAGAGCCTACTTTTGGGAGGGGAAATTTTGCAGCACCTCAAGTGTCGACATAGAGAACAATGATTGGGCTAGGTCCTCTACTATATTATAATTCTGCGCTGCTCTGGCACGAGGATTAAATGTCGATTTGTGTACTACCCCCTTTGGCAGATTTATCATTAGCTCAAGAATGATTGGTGGCACAACTTCTGTCAAAGTTGTTGTCGAACTACTAGGTTGATCAATAGCCTTATTGTTCGATGGCTGTGGATTCTTGTAGTCTTTATTCCTTGTCGTTTTGAAATGGACAGCATAAGCACTTGGGATGGGGAAGCATTATCGCTAGCAAATGAGATTGGTTTCTAGGTTTAGGAACGGATCAGTCAATACCACTGAAGTTTTTGAATTCTTAAAGAATTTCTTAATTTCAGCTTTATGTGGACAATATTTCATCCAATGATCCTCATCACATATCTGACATCCCGAAGGAGGTTTCCTTTGCCCAGAAGGGTTTGCAAAAGATTTTTCAAGAGATGACTCATCCTGCTTCTTATTTTTCCCTTTCTTTTTCTTCTTGCCTCTTGGTTTCTTCAATTCTTTCCCTTTGTCAGTTGACACGGCATTAACCTCCGAGGCGAGAAGTTCTTCATTTTCATTTTGACTAGAAACCGTACGGGCTTTCTTTGATGTATCCTTTGCGTTTTTCATGCTAGTCGTATCTATCATGCCATCACCGCCATGAGAGTCTTTGTTTGATTTAGGAGGAGGAGGAACAGAAAACTCTGGTTTAGGAACATCAGGGATTTTGTCATAGAGTGTGCCAGACTGAGTATAGATAAAGTCTAGATATTGCGCACGAGCAATGACTTGCTCTTCAGTGACGACTCCTGCCTTTGCCACATCTTTTGTAATAGAAGGTAACAATGACTTAATAAACCATTCAGCTAGCACATGGTCAGGAACATATGCTTTTACCATTCTACGATGACGTCACCACTCATGAATATGATCATATATGTGAGTGGCTATCGTCTGCTTGAAATTGGTTGGAAGCTCTGTTCCTGTTTCATACCTTATTGGTAACTGAAAATGGGTTAAAAAGGTGGTGGCAAGGGTGCAGAACACAGAAAATTTTAAGGATGGAAAATTTTCTTGAAGTTTAAAACATTGGCGAATCTCACTAATCCCTAATATGCAAATTATAAATGTTTATTGATATATTTGTAAAATTATTCAAATTTATAATTATTTTATATATAGTCTATATATAATGTTGGCGATTTTTAAGGTAAAATAATTTTATATTATAAAATTTGGGCGAATCGTCTTTTATAAAATTGGAAATTGGCGAATATTTTTTGTGGAAAAATCATGGAAAATTAGCCCACTGGGCGAACATTAGCCCCTAAAATTTTCCATGGTGCAGAAGTTATTGAATGAAGCTCTAGGCAATTCGATGTACCATTTTTCTACCGAACGAGTTAACATTCACTGAAAAAGGCAAAGCCTAATCGAATCATCATTGAGAGTGTTGGACGAACACCATAGATGGAAGGTCATCACATGATTTGACGGACCTTCACCTGGATTTCCATTGAATTTAGGAATATCTAATAGAAGTTTATGAGGAATCCCCGGCCACTAAGGGGCATAAGCAATTACATCATTTGTTAGTCGATTTAGATCTGGTAACTCCAAAGTCACTATAAAGGGCAACTGTTGATCAGGTTCGGTGAAGCATACCCAGGATAAGATGAGATCACCTGAGTTGTGGGTCTTTACATACCAGCATAATGTATTTGATGATGATAACTTTGATAAGGTTGTTGGGCATAACCATTTTGATACTATTGATGATAACCGTTTTCAATATACGGCTGCCCATTACCGGCAAAGTTTTGTTGCTTAGGTCCTCAGTAAGCTTGCGGGAATTGCGGTTGTTGATATTGCACTAGCCATGTTTGTTAAACATTTTTTGTTGCCCAATATTAGATGTTTGACCAAGATGAGGGGTAATACTACCCGTTTGAGCTGGAGTCGCTCCAGTTAAGGAGCCACCAATCAGCGATTGTGGTTGTGTCGTGGAGAAACGAGGTTGTTGTATTACGACCTGAGAAACTTGAGGTTGGCATAAAAAAGGAAATGCTTGTACTTGCAACACCATCACAATAGCCAGTGTAGTGGGGATATTCGACACAGTTAGACTTGGTTGCATTGAGTATACAACTCTTGGTTGTTGAGGCAGTATTGGCACCCAACCACTGGATGTGATTCCAACTTGACCCAAATTCTATTGTGAACTCTCATATGGTTGTTCTCCCTGAGGGAACAATGAAAGGGCATACTGCCCCCAATATGGTAGCAATCCAGTGCTCAAAGGAAAGATTGGACTTTGGAGACCGGACTGCCCAAATTGATACTGTTGCAAAGGATCAATTTGTTGAGGCTCAACATAAGAAATTCCAAATATTATTCCAGACAAACAAATGAGAACAGACCATACTATCGAAACAGTCGCTGGGTGCACTTCCTCTAGCAGTTGAGAGCTAGTTGGGATAGATGGTATACCAATGAACATTGTCGGAGTGGCAATAGGAGGTTCTATTGCCACTGTAACAGACGACATAGTCTTAGATGTTGATGGTTGTCCAGACATATCAAGTCTATCCAAAAGACTTCCTAACGATTCTACAGGAACTTGCGATGAAGGGAGACTAACTTCTGAAGTAGAAGGATATAGGTGGATCCTAGTTCCAAAATTTGATTGAGTACTGGATGGAAGATCCTCCGTAATCTCTTCTATAGCAATCAGTCCAGGTGGAAGAGGTAGACCTTTAGGTCCGTAAAATATTTTTGGTGTTGAAGAAGGTATAGACTCTGCAGCGACAAATGCTGGGGGGGTGACACCTTCCAAATCAACCCTAGATGGAGCTAGTTCAGGAATAGAAGTGTTTATCATTACACTAGGATCAGTTCTAATGTCCTCTTATGACTGCGAAACTTCTTATGTAGAGGCAAGGATACCATAAATGGTTGGAGTAACTGGAGTCTCTGAGGATGTTGAAACACAAGTTTCAAACGAACCAAGAGACTTTGACCCAATTAAACAAGTTCGCTTGGCCCAGAAGGGTTTCATTTAAGAGTCAAAGATGGTTGACTCGTTAATCTCTGCAAACGATGGGGTGTCGATTGACTTTCTTCCGTGATTGTGGATTACTTGATCAACTCAAAATAAAATGGGGAAAAAGTGATTTCGAATTAAATGAATTTTAGACACTTTGACACAACTTACTTTTTCAATTTTTAAGAGTCGAGAAAAAGCTAAAGATGACTCTAGTCGCCTTCGATTTTTAATGAGCCTGAACTGACAAGTGCTCATATGGACGTTTTCATTTAAGGAGTCTGAAAAAGAATGAAAGAGACTACTCTAGAAATCTAGATAGAGGGATTACCAGGACAATTGCAAAACTACAAAATACTTTTTATGGTATGGCAGTCAATCTTCCTGAATGTTGTGTTCAGTGCATTGCGATTGATAGGGTGGCAGACACGGCTTCCTAAGGATAAAGGATGTAGCCTATTGTGGTCTCCCATTATATACTCGATGGTACGTGGAAGCACGAGTCCGTACTGGCACTTGTCGTCTCAAAGAGGAGGAATCACCCAACCTACGATGAAAGTGATAGTTACGAGGATTTACAATTCTGGAATATGTCTCTAGCCTAGACTTTTAAATGTTGTGTGTTAGGTTCCAAAGAATTTTTATGTTCATTGAATTTATTTTATAGTTGATCTTTCTTAAGAAGTTTGCCTTTAAGGTTAACCACGTGATGTAGATATAAAATTCCTAAATATGCAATCCAAGATGATAAACAGTCGTTTACTCTTCTTTTCACAATGAAAATCCTAGCTACTAAGGAAAGAGAAGCGAAATTCTTTTAACATAGAGCAGAGAGCACACACTAGATGCATTGTCCTAAATCGAAATCAACAAGCAGTCTAAATGCAAATGCACATGCATGTATTTGTTTTCCGCTTTCTTAATGTGTGAGTGACAAAAATAATGCTAAATACAAATCTGAACTATCTTTTCTCTCAAAGTGACATTACTAAAAATTTTCTCTTCAAAAGATGAAAGGAATACGAAGATAACACTTTGCGATTTCAAATTCAAAAAACGAAAGGAAGACCAAGAGGATACTTTGCGATTTCAAATTCAAAAAACGAAAGGATGACTACTTTTCTATTTCAAATTCAAAAAACGAAAGGAAGGCTAAGAGGACACTTTGCAATTTCGAATTTGAAAAATGAAAGGAAGGCTAAGATGGCACTTTCATCTTCAATTTGAAAACTGCTTTCAACACTTGAAATACTATTAATTCAAATCAAATACAAGAGTAACAGTGTAATCGACCATCAAAAAGAGTAGAATTCTTTTCTTTGATTGAAAACGACACTTGCAACACTTCCAAATCAAAAGACGTCAGTTCAATTAAGCTACTTTTTGTAAAGGAGAACTGTAAATGGCGAAAAATAGATAAGGACATTCACAATTCTTTGTACAATGGAGGTTGAATAATGCAAAGGAAGGGAATTTCAAGAGTGGTATACTGATCACAGACAGCAAAACTCCTGAATAAAGTTGAAGAGACTGAAGAAAAAAGCAAAATCTAGAGGCAGAAACAGTCTTATCTGATCATCGCACCTGTAACATAGGGAAACAGGGATGCATCTCACCTATTACACATGGGAGGTGCAATTCATCCAGACTGTCAAAAGGAGATAGTGCGATGGTCCAAGGACGAGACTTTAACATGGTTTTTTGTCATAGTTTTTAGCTTAGTTTAGGGATTTATGCTTAGCTAATGATACTCAGTAAACACAAAGTGTAGGGGCTGATCTAATGAGGTTACTTGAGCTACCACCAAGGTAGTTAGGATGTTTTCAAGTCATCTGTTCAGTTTATAAACAAAACCCATAGATAGACTGAAGCAGTGTTGATCTACTTTGCACTTGCATAGCAAATGCAGTTCAAATGCTAGTTGGCTTAACTTTAGGCTCCGTCTGTAGTTTATAAAGTAAACAAATATAAACAAGCAAACAAGCTATTCGCTCCACAGTGGAGTCACCATTTTCCTAGCATGAAAGCCCTCTTAACCTCATGAAAAGCTTAGATCACCCAACAATACAATGTTGCACAGAGAAACCAACAGCACTTCCTTACAAAATACAAAATTCCAGCCTTTAGATCTCTAGGATGAGGGATCCATATATAGATGTTTGCAGGTGGGTCAGTCAGCTTCTCAGTTTTTGTTATCGAGAAAACTAGTGTCCATTCGGAGCTACTAATCCCACTAAGACAGGTAGCTATCTTAGAAACAAATAAACTAAGGTCACTAGTGCTTTCCTGTATGAGGGATAGATGAGAAAGAAGTAGAGAGTACCAACCGCAGTCTTTCGCTTGGCTCCTTTCTTGTTTCCTTTCCTCTTTGACAGAACTTCACCACTTTTTCCTTAATTGTCCCGCTTCAAAGAGCAACTGTAGAGTAAAAGTAACATAATACAATCAAAGCATAGATATCTATAACCATAAACAATATAGGATCATATGTATATTAACCATACAAATGCATATATCAATACAAGATTCAGAGATACATAAGAATATGGAGGAAAACTCAAATAGCTTTATTGATAGAAGTAGTAGAAGAGAGGATTACAACCCATTGGTCTGACCCAGTGCCATCCTCCCAGCATGAAAGCCCTCTTCACCTCATGAAAAGCTTAGATCACCCAACAATACAATGTTGCACAGAGAAACCAACAAGACTTCCTTACAAAATACAAAATTCTAGCCTCTGGATCTCTAGGATGAGGGATCCATATATAGATGTTTGCACGCGGGTGAGTCAGATTCTGGGATTTTTATTAGTGTCATCTCTCTGATAGTTCTTGATTCCATTTAGATATTTCATCATCTCTTACTCATCCCTGGGCGAATTCAGAGAGGAAAGTGTCAAATGAGCAACTTATAGAAGATTCTCTGGGTTTCCACCTAGCAAACTGCTTCTGCCATTTGTCTACTCTCGCTCATTGCACCCTACAGAAGGTCTTTCCAGTATGCATTGCACTTTTTGCATGTGGCAGGTGAGATGCATCACACCCTTACCACTGAGCAGTTTGTATGGTCCAGTTTTGACTAGTTCTGAGTAGTTTTTCAAGGAGAACTTCTGGGAGATGATGTACTGAGTTGACCTTTCTCCTTTAGAATGTGAAACAAAAATTTTAGAGACTTAGAATACCTTGGTTTATGGACATATGTGATTGGGTTTGCAGTGCCCAAATATGTCTATAACAGCACGCATTCCATTTCTGAGCTTTAATGACCCGATAGTTCCTGAAATGGATAGTTTTGCCTAGACCCAATTTAGCGATGTGTCACCATTGCATCATTTCACATCCCATCCAAACTTTAGCACCTTGCCCCCAAAAGTGGTGTGAAGAGGAGCAAAACCACCCTCTCAATACCAATCACTGTTCATAACCATTTTCCCGCTTTTCCCATTTTTCACCCAATAAAGCCCCGCGAACGCCATTTTTACATTTTTTCGACCATCTGCACATTGAAAGCCTAATATTTCATGCACCTCTAAAATCTACAGCTACCAACCAAATACCAGTCGCCATCTTGCCTCCAGCACTTTTGTCATCTGTGACTTAAAACCTCAACCAAGTTCACACCACCAACCTCCGGTTTCAGGTGTTATGCAAAATACACCAATTTTCCCCATTTTAATATAAAAGTTCAAGTAATTTAAGGTAGAATTAAATAAAGATTTTTACCCCTGAATTAATTTATTTGCACGCAGACCCTTAGAAATCCTGTAAAACCCAGACCATTGGTCGAACTCTACCAAGTCAATTTCTGAATTTTACCCCTGTTTTCCACGCAATGTCTACCCACATTTCCCTAAATGTTAATCCTATTTCAACCCACCACCTTGACCAAGATCAGCTACCCTTGGCTGATAGGGATTTTCATATTAAAGATACATCTTCAGCCTTTGAAAGAATGAAGCTCCAATTTTCGAGCAAAGACAAATTTTTAAACCATGCTGATGACATTCACCTCTGGGAGTCAAATCTCCCCCTCTACTCATTTCTAGATGTCCATATTCTCCCAAACACTATCCATTATTTTTAGACCTGCTACATCCCCAACCGTAGAGTTGTAGTAGCCCCCAATCAACAACTCCTCTTCACTATCACTCTAGAATCTATCAATGAGATGTTACAGGTCCAACCCAACCAAAATTTAGCTCCTTTGTCCATTGGAGGAGTACTAGAACTCTATAATTCTATTGATGAGGGCAAAGCCAAGCAGGTGTTCAAAGATTTCATTGTTGCAAAAGAACATACACCAGGTTTTACTCCTAAATACATAGCCCCTGTATTTTCACAAAATGTCAAGCATATTATCAACATGATATCTTCCATCCTTGTATACAGGACATATGAACATGTAGATGAAGTCACTTTTTCATTCGTATCCATTTTTACCCCTAGTAAACCTCCTGCCATCAAGTTTGACTATGCTCATTTCATTCTAGAAAAAAATGCATGCACAACTCATCAGATTGCCCACTAAAAGGGTGTTTAATTTCTCTGTAATATTGTATTATTAGTTTTTGTACTACCAAACTGATAAATTCCCCATGAAGATCATAAAAGGTGACAATAGAGGAAAAGAGAGGCCTGTACTCTATTGGACACCTATTGTCCAGAAATATTCCATTGTTTTTTATTATAAGGACTTTATAGATTCCTTTTTCCACCCAGTGATGAATATGTTGACCATAGAACTGTGCAACCTAGGATTAGTCCCTAGATTGAAAGGGTACTTCAGCTGGCTAAAAATAGTAAGAGAGGAGACTGGTACTTGTACCACAATCACACAGAGATCAGAGTTTATTGCTGCCAACTGGATCCATATAAATTGCCGAAGTATCTTGCCTTAAGAATTTTTGCCTTGGAATATTTCAGGCAATCATCAACTTAGATGATGTCCACTTCATGGCTACGAAGAGGAAGGCCCAATTCAGAGTGAAAAGTGAACTAGGCCCTTTTATTTGCAATAATAAACAAGTTGGACCACAGGAAGACAATATCTTACAGAAGTTGAAATTTGCCAAGAGTTTTATGTGGCAACATGACCCTCATGGAGTAATAACAAAAATGAGAACCAAGGTTAAACTAGCTCCTTATGCACATTATTCAGTTCCTGAAATTGAAAGATATTCCAACCAAATTGAATGGTTGGAAAACACTTTTGTAGATAAAGATAGCACAATTGTTGATGTTGAAAATGCTCTGTATGACATTGAGCAACAGATTAAACTGAGCGAGTTCCTGTAGGTCCCAGATCAAGGTCAAAGGATGGATGCTCCCTCCCCATTCCAAAAACCCCTGAATAAGGAGAAAAACCCTAAAAATAGAGAGGAGACTTCTAATTCCTAGATGGAAACAGTGAATGAGCAAGCAGACCAAAGGAAAAGGAGAAAACTGAATATTGTATCTGAAGAGGAGGAACAAAGTGAGGTAGTAGGAATAGAATCAGAACCACAATCAAAACCACAGTCAGAATCTTGGCCAGACATAGCAAGTTAGAAAGGGAAAGAGGTAGAGCAAACAAATGAACCCACCACCTCTAGCACACAGTTGATAGAAAGGCAAAAGTTAGTAGGGGTTTCTTCCTTTATCAAACCAACTCACAAAGTAAAAACCATTAAGGATAGATATAAGGAGATTAAAATGAGAAATGAAAAATTGGAAGCTGAGACATATGCTGAGTATTTCGAACATTTAGCTCCTAAGTAGAGCATACTAATGTTTGCATTTGATATTGAAGAGGGAAAGATGCAAATGTAATATATGCATCCAACAGTGCCACAACCCAAATCTACAAGCAGATGATAAGAAGACCACATTTGAAGTATTGGAAAAGGACATCTATCCCATGGACCAAATAGAATTGCATAAATAATCTGGAGAAATGATATACTCCACCTTGACTAGTAAGGCCATGCATGCATACAGATTACAGGAGTCCTTAAATAATACTATTTCATAGTTTAAAGTCAGTGTCACAACCAAAGTCTACAACAAATTATAACAAGACAACATTTAAAGTATTGGGAAAGGACATCCATCCTATGGACCAAATATAATTTCATATACAAGGTGGAGAAATGATATACTCCACCTTGACTAGTAAGTCCATGCATGCATACAGATTACAAGAGTCCTTAAATAATACTATTTCACAGTTTAAAGTCGAAAAGGCCTCCTCCAGTGCTATAGACACAAGGATCAAATCATCAGAAGACCTGATCATTGAGCCTGGCCATGACCCAAAGGACATAAAAGCTACTAAGAAATTGATAAAAAAAAGAATGAAGACATTGCAGCCCTGAAAAAACAGCTCAAACCACCTCAGTCACAGCACCCTCAAACAAAACAAGTCCTAGAGAGCCAAGCTGCCGATGAGGAAATGCTTGACTTGGTGTTGCAGTTGAACACCAAGTTGAAAGAAATGGAAAAAGAAATGGACAAGTTGACCAAGTTGGAAGAGATGTCCCTCAAACCTATATAAATGAGGAAAATGGAAGAGAACATAAATAGTCTGGAGACAGACTGTAAAATTGCTCAAATTATAAATAAGGAGGAACAACACAAGGTAGCAAGATTAACTGAGAAGATAATGAACCTAGAGAAAGAAATGACTCTAGGTGAGCCATTGGGACAGGCAAAATAAAAACTTTGGGCATGTTGGAAATAATACTGAGGGGGGGGTGAATCAGTATTATTAAGTCAAATATTTTTTATTTCACACCTAGATCATATACGCTACTTCAGTTCGATAAAACTGTGTATATACGCAACTTCAGATAAGAAAACCCGTGTATACCATGCAGACTTATAATTTAATGTGTTCTACAGATGTTGATCATTAATCTATGCATCAGAGTCATATAAACAATAACCAAGAATAGTAAAAACAGAGCAGAAGACAATCACACACAAGAACACAAGATATAAGGTGGAAACCCAATGTGGGTGAAAACCACCTGCTGCAATTCATCTCTATATTCTTTTAATTAGAAACTTCGTTTTACAATGAATATGTACTAGTATAGACTTATATTAGTATGCAGGCTACAACCTGTAGAGAGCTACAACCCTCTTTCCTTCTCCAGCTTCTCCTGGAAGGGAGCTACAACCCCCTTAGCACTTGTACTAGCTGAGATACTAGTACGTAGGTGCTGACCTACAGAAGGCTACAACCTTATCTTTTCTTCTAGGGACCACGTTTCATAAATTTTCAGACTGGATCCATGAATATCAAACAACCATCAAGCATATGTGCATCAACCAATCTCCTTTCCACAAACAACTACTGAATCAACCAATAACTTCGCAGAATGTTGTAACAAGAAAACAATACTAGTAACCAGTCACCAATGCTGAACCCAGAATACTGCAGTAATCCACAGAAGTAGCTAAAACATATTTCAAGAGATGTACGCTACTTCACTATGTAAAACATGTGTACATACGCAACTGAATCAAGGTCAACAAGCGTATACGTGTTCTTCTCTTGCTGAACCTGCGTGTATACATGTCTTTGCAGAGCGGAACCTGTGTATAGATCTATAAAAGAAAATTCACCCTTTACACTTAAACATACTTCAGTTATACTCAGATTATCATATTTGTAGATCTAATTTTACGCTGATTATAATAGATCAAATCACAAAAGGATATTACTATTCAAGCCTTGAGATCTCGACCCATCAATAGAACTTATCTATCTTGTAATGCTCAGGTTCCTCCTTGATTTAGATCCATCCACACGAACCAATCACTTGCACATGTTCAGATATTCAATACATCAGATGATGCTTGCATAAAGATCTCCTTCCTCTTTTATAGTCTTAGGCCTTTCACAATACCACGGTCCAAAACCATAACAAACCAATACCATGGACCCAAAACTTGGAATCAACACATCTGACGAGATACTATGATCCAAAACCATAGGTTCAAATACCAAGGACTAAATAACACGGACCAAAAATAAGTTCTCCCATATGTACGTGCTTTTCCTTGCGTGAAAGTGCATGTATACGCATACGCGTCTTTGGAACATATAACCCGTGTGTATACGCGGCTTGGTCACGATGAACTCGCGTATATATATTTTTTCCTTCATTCTCAGAGCTTGAACTGAGATTTGTCACCAGAGTGAGTTTCCATCAAGGACAACACCAAACCTATGTCATAGTGCCAACAGGGCCAATACCATTGACTCTGTCAATGATATTTGGCCATCCATGAAGGTAATTTTTTAGTAGATTGATCTGGTTAGTGAGGCCACAAAGGAAATTCAAAAGGTTAAAACAAAGCTGGAAGGGATGCCAGAAGTGATCATCGAATCTTTAAATTCCAAAAACAAATATGAACTAGAAGAATTGGATATTAGTGACAGGACAGGGGCAATCCTAGAAGTAAGAAGAGTCCTTACTAAAAGGAATTTTATGCACAACTTGGAAGATAAGTGTCAAACTATGCAACTTTCTATTGATAGATTTAAATTCAAATTTGACACTTTTATGTAGAAAGGTTTACCAAGTCCTTTGGTAATTAATGACAAATTAATGACACAAGAGGACTACAACAGAAATCTCAGGGAAGTGGCTAAAACTCAAGTCAACAATGCAGCCATCTACAACAAAGCAAAACAAGGGATGTCGTCTAGTAAAGTCCTTTACCAAGCTTTGGAGAAGTTGTTTTACCACCAGCATGAGGTAAAACACCTATTTGTAAATAAGCCTACATTTTTTAAATACACAGAGGCTAATGAGGTCTTCAGGAAGTTGAAGAACATTCAGTTACCAACTAAAGAGAGATGGGAGCAACTAGCTAACTTACTTTAATTCAAAGTAAGTTTAACAATTAAGACAATTTGGTAAGAACAGAATGGTGAAAGTAAATGGGAAGATGGCCCAGTCAAACAGTATCAGTGAAAGAAGATAGGTTGAAGAGCATCAGATGAAAACTAAAAGATCAATCAACTAAATATAAAAGGAAATCAGATATAATAGTGCCAGAAAGCAATTAGTTAGAAAGGTGGCAGTACCTTTTCAAAATTAGATATTTTTTCCCTAAAATAAATCCCAAGTCATTTTGGGATATTTTGTAAATAATTTTGTATAAATACTTTATAATCCAAAGTATGTAGGGTGGATTCTACTAGACATTTCTATAGACTTTTTGATCGAAAAACCTAGAGGGTTATTGTATCATTTGCTGAGCTAACAAGCTAGCTTAATAAATAAAGAGCAGATATTTCAAATGATTCATGTGTTGACCGAACTTCACACAAGTATTCTCATGTGTTATTGTTATTTTTCTCAAGCTATTCATTATCTTTGATTCTTTTTTAAATCTAAATGTTATAACTAGAATAATACTTCAGAACTTGTTTAATTACACTCTATCTTAACAGTTATACATTTAAATGTTTTCTGTTGATATATAAGTTAAAGAATTCTTAATTTCTCTTTGGTTTATATTGATTTCTTGAATATCCAGGGTAAAGGATGATTATCCCTTCATTCATAATTTATTATTCATTCTCAGAAACTTTAATTGCTCTCACACCCCTAGTGAAACCCTTTCACCCCTCTATCTCAAAAATATGAAAAACACTTTGTTATCTTGCCCTTTGAACATTCCCTTTAGTGAGATAATCTAGTTTTCCTTCCTTATTGTTCGACTCCATAGCCCAATGGTATAAAATACATCATTCTATCCATCTATCTAAGTTATCCCATCACCCAATCTTAAATACAAATCAAAAACCCCTTGAACAATCATAACTAGCCTAAAAAAATATTAACCAAAACAAAGTTAAATTTTAAAGAGAGAGCCCTCTCTAAGCATCAAGAAGGCTAGGTCCTAATCTCCAAAAGTGGTTTGTGGTTACCTTTGGTTTTTCTTTCTTTTTACATCAAAATAATTATTAGAGTGATAACACACACTTCATGAGTCTAACAACACTATATGATAAAAAGTATATATTTTAGGATTCCATTGAAAGATTCTAACTACCTCCTCCCTTATCCATTAGGTTGAAGGTAGTTACTTTTCTCATTAATGAGATCCACTCTCCCGAGCTCCTAAGACAACCTCTTGTTGTTTTGGAAGATATTTTGGTCAATAATTTTTTCATAATTTAATAATGTAATCCTTAGAATAGACACCTAGGTCTTACAACATCCAAGGGTAAATAAATCCAACCACTAGATTGAAATCCATTATTTCTCTTTCTACATTTGTATCCTAAAAGTTTTTTTTCTAGATTTTTATTAATAACTTAATAAAACATGATTACATAAAGTAATATATTAGCAAAAAAATATTTTATGTTACCGATAAATCAGTTTCATTTACATATTAAAGTGAAGAAAACATCACACTTGACCTATACAAATTTATAAATGAAACAAAGTCAGGGATATCACATTCTACCCCACTTCATTTTTAAAATGTTTGAATGTCTTCTTTAGACATCAACCTACTCTCTGAATAAATAGGGATATTCTTTTTTAACAGCAACTTCTAATTCCCAAGTTTCCTCATCTGGGATAAAGTGTTTCCACTATGCATTTACTTGGGTTATGACTCTACTATAGAGCACGACTTCACTTTGGTCTATTATGCATAGAGGTTATGCTAAGAACTCTTCCTTTGGTTCTACCTACACCACATTCTAATCGATAATGTGAGCTATATCAGATGCACACTTTTATATTAAATACATGGAAAACACATCATGAAATTTTATGCCTGATCGTAGAAACTTGATAAGAAACTGAACCTATCCTTGCTATCACTTCAAAGGGTCTCTAAAATATCAATGACAACTTCAAAAAAATACCATCATTAAGTGTAATTTTCTCAGGTGTCACTTTTGGATAAACATGTTAACCAACATTAAATGCTTTGTGAACTCTCCCTAAATATGCATAGCTTTTCTGCGAGTCGAAAGCTATTTTCAGATTTTGTTTCACACATTTGATTATTTTATCCATTTCTTTTAGTATATCAGGCCCTAAAAAAATATTTATTTACGATGACTATCCCTGATTAAAGGAACTTTACAATATATCCAATACATTACCCCAAAAGGGTTCATATTTAGGGAAGTGTGATAACCATTATTGCAGGAAGAATATGCCAAATGAAAAAAATATTGCCACTTGGTGGGTCTATCCATAAAACACATTTGCATGATTTCCTCTAGGATTTGATTGGTCCTTTCTAGTTGACCATCAATTTGCCTATGGTAGGTTATGCTAAAATTCAACTCTGTAATGATTCCTTCAAATAAATCTTTCCAAAACTTAGAAGTAAATTTCACATCACAATATGAAATTACACTCTTAGGCATATCATGTAATCCAAACGAATCGATCATGAATATTTCCGCTATATTAATGGATTTAAAAGTAGACTTTATAGGTATGAAATGTGTTGCCTTACTATGTTTGTCTACCATAACCATTTTAGAGTCATGTAGTTTTCTTGTTTTGGGAAAACCAATGATGAAATCCTTGGCTTTTACCTCCCATTTCCATTATGGAACAAGTAAAGGTTGTAATCTAGTGGGATGTTGATGGAAGGCTTTAACATGTTAACATTCTAAAAATTTTGCTACATATTATTGTTGCTTTTTACTTTGTATTAGGCCAATAGAAGTTCTTTCATAACATGGTTACTAGTTTTTGATATAGAGGATGTCCAACTATAGTTCTTTTATGTAAATCGTCAAGGATAAACATATTTTTGTTTTGATCATTAGGTATACATATTCTATTCCTATACATCAATAAACCCTCTTGAATAAGTAAAAAAATAATTTCATTCCCCATCGTCAAGTTCTAAATTTTGAATTTTTTCTTTGATTTTAACATATTCCTCATCAAAATATGCAACTATATTTACTTTCTCATTCTAATATCTTTACCAACTGCTTGTTGGAAATAGAAAAAATATTATTTAGTTTCTTGCTAAGAGCATCTGCTATTTTATTTTATTTTTCCCTTAATCTGTATTATTTTAAAATTGTACTCACTAAGGAATGTCAACCACTGAGCTTTCATAGCATCTAAATTTGGTTGGTCAAAGATATATTCATTGTTGATATTATTACTTTTCAATGGAAATATCCTCCCAATAAGGTAGTGCATCCACATTTTTAATGCATGAATAATAGCTACTAAATTCAAATTGTGGGTTGCATAGTTTTTCTCATGGTATTTAAGTTTGTGAGTTTCTTAGCTTACCACGTGAACTTATAGAATTAGTGCTCCCTACAAACCTTCTTTACAAGTGTTAGTACTCACTACAAAGTCTTTTTTGGTGTGTTCTATGTTTAGAATTCGGGTAGTAGCGAATAATTTCTTTATTTTTTCAAAGTTGTCCTAACATTTCTCATTCTAATCAAATTTAGTTGCCTTATTTCTCAAGGAAGTGATTAGGTAAGATAACTTTGAAAACCCCTCTATTGACCTCCTATAATAGCCAATGATCCATCTTAAGGGACTGATTTTAGCCACATCCTTATGCACTGACCTTTCCATAATGGTATTATCTTCTTTGGATCTACAACAATCCCCTCTTTTGATATATCATGCCCCAAATAATGAGTTTATGTTTGATAGAATGCACATTTTATAACCTTGGCATACAATTGATTTTCTTTAAGTGTTTGGAGAACCATTTGCAAATGTTGATCATGTTCATATTTTTCCTTACAATAGAGTAACATGTAATCAATAAACACAATGAATTTTTTTTCAAAATAAGGTCTAAGTATTCATCAGACACATAAAGGTGGCTAGTGTATTAGTGAGTCTAAAAAGAAGTAAGACGCACTCATATTGCCATACCATGTCCTAAAAGTTGTATTATGAATTTGTTCATCTTTTATTCTAATATAATGATAACTAGATCTAAGTCAATCATTGAGAACATAGTAACTCTGTTGACCTGATCAAATAGGTCTTCAGTCCTAGGTAATGTACAATTATTCTTGATTTTTATTTTTCTATGTTGTGGGTAGTATAAGCTAAGTATTAGGGTTCCATCCTTCTTCTTCACAAATAAGACCAATGCACCCCAAGGTGACAGAATAGGTATAATATATTTCTTGTCTAATGGCTCTCGTAGCTAATTTTTTAGATTCATAAATTTTGAAACACTTATTCTATATCAAGCTTTAGATATTATGATTTCTTGAGGGATATGATCTATAATGGAATATGTTATGAAACCGACTCACAAAATATAAGAAAAGACAGATCAATGACTTAAGAAATAGCCTCTTCGAGGGGGAAACCTCCTTTACATCACATAAATGAAAAATTCTTCGATCATACAAATGATAAGGCCTTCTTGGTATATATAGGAGTCTAAGAGGCTACAATATAATCAGAGCCTACATAACAATAATAATGTAAGGGTACAACAATAACAATAGTGGGCTTCTATGGAGCACAACAATAATAGCATGGGGTATACATGGGGACAACAATAACAATAGTGGGATACACTAACAATAACAACAAGTGGAATACACTATTATTATAGGGGCCTAACATGCCCCTCTCCTTCAAAAATTTGTTTTCCTCAATGCTTGAGTAGTTATGAATGCTTCTATAAAAAATTCTCATCCTGCCATGAAAAATATTCAATGGGTAAGTTCTTCTAGTTAATGAGATGCTCTGAAATTAATCGTTTTTGTAGTTGTTGGGTTCTTGTTTCCATGAATGCGTTAGGATCAAATATGATTTTCCTTCTTAGTCAAGTTCTAGAAACATTGTTTGAACTAGGAGCTTTTCACCAATAACATTATTTAAGAATGAAACATGGAGAAATGGGTGTACTCAGGAAGATGCATGTAGCTCCAATTTGTATGCCATAGTACCAATATTTTTCCACACCTTGTAAGCACCATAGTACTTGGGTGATAATTTATTTTCTTCTTACCTTACTTGAGGGACATTTTCCTATATGGTTGTAGCCATAAAAATACCTAATTACCTACATAAAAAATATTTCACTGCGATGTTGATCTGCCAGTTGTTTCAATCGATTTCATGTGAGAGTGAGGTTATCCTTTAAGAGTTGGATAACTTGTTGTTTATGATCGATGTCATATTCCATTGCTTGACCTTATAATTTTCTATTAAAGATGATGTGATGGATGGTGCATAATATCCATAAAGTGCCATAAATGGGGTCATCCTTTCTACAGTATGGAAGGAAGTGTTATGCCATGATTTAGCAAGAGATAAACACTTGACCCATTATGTTTCTTTATCAGATACAAAGAAGCAAAGATATCATTCAGAAAATTTGTTCACACTCTCAATTTCCCTTTCAGATTGAGGATGATAAGATGAGCTGTGAGCTAATTGAGTATGAAGACAAGAAAATAATTCTTTCAAACAAATTTCAGTAAAGATGGGATCCCTATCACTTTAATATTTGGTTTTCCATGTATCTTTTGAATTATTTCCATAAATGTAGTAGCAACTTACTGGATTTAAAATGATGAGATAATCCACAAAAGTGTTCATACTTGGTAAGTCTATCCAAAACCACCATGATGACACTATTTGCTTTAGAGTTGGGTAAACATGTGATAAAATCCATTAATACCTCCTCCCAACACTCACTTAGAATGGCTGATTAATAGACCCAAGGTCTTAATTGTCTCAACTTTATTTGGTTGGCAAACCAAGAATTCTGGCACAAACTGCTAAATATCAAATTTAAAGCCATCCCAAGAAGTTCCTTCTTGACATTGTGGTAAGTTTTTAAAAATAGTGGGTGCCCTCCTAAGAGGAAGGTGTGAAATTCTAAAATATTTTCTTGCCTGAGTTCGGAATTTTCACAAAGGTATAAGAAATCTTTGTACCATAATGAATCATTTTTCCAACTAAAGGTATCAGATGTATTCGGATATTGTTGTAAATTTTGAATGACTATCCATACTTATTCTTCATTCTTCGATTCATCCCTTACTTCATTTATCCAATTTGGTTGGATAATAGAAATGGCACAAAGAAATGCTTACACATCCTAATCCTTTATTGAGAGTGGATCCAGAACAACCTTTTGCTTCCTTTTCTTGTAAATGGTTACAAAGTCAAAACCCGACATCTTTGTGACGAATTTTTGTTTCTCTTATGAAGATATCCTTTGTTCCAAAAAGTATTAAAGACTATCATGATCTCTTTTTACCTTGAAGTGTGTTCCCATTAAATAAGGTCTTCATTTCTTTAGTGCATGTACTATTGCCAACATTTTTTTATCATAGATAGGTTTATGTAAATACTTTCCTTTGATTGGATTACCTTCAAAAGAAATCGGTGTTCCTTCTTGAAATAAAACAATACCAATTCAATTTCCTGAGGCATCGCATTCCATAATGAAGGTTTTGTTGAAGTCTTACATAGCTAAGACAAGTGCTTGGCACATTGTCTTTAGATATGCCTTTGTTAACGTCGTTAGAGGTGTTTCTATTCTCCAATAATTCTTAGCAAACTTGTTATAGTACCCTATCAAGCTGAGAAATCTTCGAAGATGCTTTATGGTTGTGAGGATTTTTCATCCCTTAATGGGTTTAAATTTGTTAAGGTCTACCTTAAATCCCTCATTAGATATAATATGACCCAAATATTACACCTCCTATACTCCAAAGAAAAATTTGGAGGTAGTTTCATATAATTGTTTATCTTCGAATAGTTTGAGTACCATGTCAACATGTTGAACATGATCCTCCCAAGACTTCATGTAGATTCGTATTTCATAAAAGAATACTAACACAAATTTTCTAAGGAAAGGTTTGAAAATGGAATTCATCAAACCTTGAAATGTGGGAGGTGCATTAGTAAGGCCAAAAGGAATGACCAAAAATTCATAATGACCCTCATGATTTTTCAATTATTTTTTTGGAATGTCTTCAGTCTTAATTCTAGTTTGATCATATCGTGAATAAAGATCCAACTTGGTGAAGTAAATTGATTCATGTAATTCATCCAATAATTCATCAATCACAGGAATGGGAAATTTATCTTTAATAGTGATGTGTTGAGTTCCTTATAATATGGACACATATGCCATGATCCATAGTTCATGTGAACCAACACTACTAGAGCAGAGAAAAAAAATTGACTAGGTTGAATTATACCAACCACTAGCATTTCTGCAACCATACGTTCAATTTCACTCTTTTGAGCATATGCATATCTATAAGGTTTGATTTTTGGAGGAAAAATTCATGGAATAAAAGGAGCAACATGATCATGATCATGAATAGGTGGTAGGCATTTCAGAGTCTCAAATACCTTGGAATGATTTTCTGGTACTTTGTGGAGATCTCGAAAAATAGATGATTTTGATGTTTGAACCTCATGTGAGCACAATTGTGCAATTATGCCCCATTGTTCTTTCTTAAGATTTTTCATGCCATTAGAGTTGATTATCCTTCCCGATTCCCTAGGATACCCCTTAATTAAACTTCCTTTCCTTCCCAAATAAATTTCAAGAAAAAATAATGAAAATTAAAAGCTATCATCCACAAAGATTGTAACCATTGGACTCCTAGTACACCATCAACACTACCCATTGGAATGGAAATATTTATACTATTCAATAAATATCCCACCATGGTTAGCTTTATATTATGGCACTTTCTAGAGAAATTCATAGTTCCTCCGTTTGAAACCATCACTTGACACTCTCGTGCTAGACATAGGAAGAAATTCAATTCCTTGGCCATCTTACAATGAATAAAATTATGGGTACTACTCGAATCAATCAACACCATTACCTTTCCCTTCTTGATATATCCTTGTATCTTGACATTTTGAGGAGTGGTAATTCTTTCCAATGTATTACAATAGCTATTTGGATTCATTTCTTCTTTCATCGAGGCTGGTTCGTGGTCTATATCCTCCACTTTTGATGTTTCTTGTTCTTTTTGTTCCTCCTTTTCACAATCTATGTAGAATAGTTTGTTCTCAAAACACTTATGACCTTTAGTGTATTTTTTATCACAACTATAACAAAACCATTTTTCTCTTTTTTCCTCGAACTTTTTTGGTGTAAACCTTGTAGGTTGTGGAAGGTTAAGAGGAGCAAAAATTCTGTCTTTATAGTTGTGAGTGGTAGACTTCCTAGTTGCCATAGTTTTTCTTTCAACTTTTCTTACCACCTTGAATGCATTCTCCAATGAATCAGGTTTCCAAATAAGAACCTCATGTTGGATATTATCCTTTAAATTCCCTCTAAAGACATCAATCCTATGCTCCTATGGAATATTCGTTACCCTCATATTCAATTTCTGGAAGTCCTCAATGTGCTCCACCATTGAATCCTTTTGCTTAATATTTATCAGTTTCCTAAAGAAGGTGTTGCTCTTTGTATCTTCATAATGTTATATCATTTGCTCCAAAAAAATTGACCAAATGACAAGTGGTTTACTCAGAACAAAGCCATCGATACCATACAAACTGACTTAGTTCTAAATATAAAGATGGAAAGCCCCGCTTTTGTGTGTGTTAAACGTCTTGGAGGTCAAAATATTGCTCCATCTCTAGTATCCATGTTACTATATCTTTGCGATCAAAATTCCTCATATCGATCTTTGGAATGTGGTATATATTAAACCCAACATTGGAGTCTCTAAAATCATAATTCATATTCCAAGTTACTAGGGTAATTATAGAGTTTAGATCCTAATCAAAATTCAGAGGTCTAATCATTTTACATTGACCCTGTAATTGGGATACAATTACTTTCTTCTTGGATGCCGAAGTGCTACTCCCCAACTTTTGTTCTTCCAAGTTATCACGAAGCCCATGTGTTTATGTCTCACTAGAAGATATAGGTTTTGTTTTGTCTATAGACTCGCTCCTAAATCTTTTCTTCTGGTTTCTTTCAGATTTTGTTTTGCCTTTATTTTCCTTTAACTATTTCAGTATCTACCCATTTATGTCTTATTTTTCTTGTCTTAAACAATTTCTCTTGATTATATTTAAAACTTTATTAATATGTATTTAGACTATGGACCACTTGTTAAATCTCATATTCATGGTTATTTCGGTTTCCAATTTCTCCCTCATCATTCCCTACTTAGAATCATGCTCTCTACCCCCTTCCCCTGATTCTACAAAAGTATCTCTATCATTTTCTTTATTCATTCCTTAGTTTTCTTTCTGGTGGTATTTTTTCTTTCTGTATGATACAAGTTTTCTTTCTGGTGGTATTTTTTCTTTCTGTATGATACATAAAAAACAATATTTTTAGGTAGGACCCATAATGACCTATTGTTGTAACCTATAGCTCTGATACCACATGTAATGAAGCCCATAACACACCCTAATTTTGTTTCCTTTCTAACTAAATTATAGTACCCACATAGTACTCCACAATTCTATGACATAATGCCATGATATTGGTTTGATTGTTGATCAGTTTTTCTTTTGTAATACTTGGACACAAATTGTTTCTTTTTGTTTTAACATAAAACATTCATCCTATCACTCATATATTTCAGGTTCTCCTTCACTTTTGCAATGGCACCTTCCAATCCATGCTTTTTGTTGGTGGTGAATTGAAATACAATTTCTAAGAATTTCACTAAGGGGTCTTTTAACCAACATATATTTCAACTTCAATTTCAACCTTATACATATACCACTAGGTTTAAATATGATTTTTGTCTCTTATTAAAGTCATACATATTTTAACACAAAGTTAGCTCTATAGCTATGATATATAATTCATACCATAAATATTTACCATTATCTCTTCATTGTTCTATAATTAATCCTAACTCAACATTATTTTCCAACCTTTTAAATGCACCATAAACATTTGATTATTAAAAAGTGTTTCCTTTATTGTAATAGCCTTCTAATCCTTCACATAATAATTATTATAAAATCCAAATATATAAATATCCATATCCATAGGCTCATACATTATGCAAAAATTCAATTCTAAGTCTTGAGGCTACTCATTGAACTCATCACTACTTATGTTTGAAAACTATATACACATGTGAAGGTTACCCCACACTTGAATTAACTTGTGAATGTTAACGCGTGGGCTAGACATGATTACATGAAAGTTTCTATCGGTCCACTGTGAAACTTCACACTCGACCTCACATGGCACTGCATGGAAGGGCATGAACTCTGAATCATCAAATAAGATCGAGTGATGATAGATCAATTACGTAAAATTTTAGAGTTTAATTTTTTGACATAAGGTCCTTCCCTTTGCTAGTTCACTTGGTCATTTCCTTTTAGATATTCGAAAAAACACAATCTTCATTATGACCCATTTTTTTGATATATCTTTCATTATTAGCCTACAAATACATGTAATATGTTCCTCCTCCAGGCTTAATTCCTTCACCTTCAATGGAGATACAAAATGAATCAATATGTATTTGGTAAGTAAAAAAGTATGAGGTTTATTTTAGAATATTTTTAATTTTCTTTTGTTATTGGATTGTATCATTAATTAAACCAATTATTTATTCTTATTGCAATTTTCACGATTAGTAGAGAGTATTTCCCTAAGTGTGTCAAGTCTCCTCTTGGTCCTTATCAAAGGAAAGAAGCCTCGTTAATTGGCTTGTAGCTTAAATTTGACTTATTGCATGGAATTATCTTCCTTTCTACTTCTCACACTTGGAAATCTCTTGTTCTTTATTCATTGTCATTATATACAACAAAATTTGGTCTATTATACAAACTGAGGTTTCGAACTAAACCTCTTTCCCTTTTGTATGAAGGTTTAATTTTGAAATGCGGAGTCATTTCCAATCTCCTCTTAGTAGGGGTTTTCTTTCAAAAGGTAAATTTTGTATTAATACATTGAAAGGGAAAAACCATTTCTATTTTCCTTGTGTTACCCAATTCATGCTTGGTCATTTTTCAAAATTAGGGTTTCAAAATTGAAACCCCAGAACCATGGTTTTTTTAGCAATGGGTAAACTTTGGCATGGATATTCTTTCTATGGTTGTAGTTGTAAAGACTATGTAGTGGTTATTTTTGCTCATAAGGAATTTTATTTCATTCACGGGGTTTTTAAACCTACCTAATATTTTTAATTGGATGTTAATTTGAAAATATTTTTGAAAAAAAATTATATTATGTTGCAGGTGTTTCTAGGAAAACTATTGTATTTTTGATCTACTAGTCCCACTAGGATTGGTAACTATCCTAGAAACAAACAATCAAAACAATTTGTGATTTCCTTTATGTATGATAGATAAGAGAGGAGCAAAGGGACCAACATGGATCTTTTTCTTGACTCCTTGCTTGATTTCTCTCTGCCTTAATAGAGCTTGCACCTCTTCTCCCACTTATCCCACTCAATGAATACCTGTAGAGACAAAGTGGCAAAACACCATCAAAGCATCTTGATCTATTATATCATAAACAATGTAGAATCACAAATAAATTGATCATACAACGGCATTCACAATTAACAACATTCACAAATACACGATTGTATGGAGGAAAACTCAAAGAACTTTATTAATAGTAGAAGGGAGAATTACAACCTAGTTTTCTGATCCAGCATCATCCTCCTAGCATGAAAGCCCTCTTCACCTCATGAAAAGAAAGATCACCCAACAATACAATGCCTTTTCTCAAAGACAAACTATCAACACTTCCTTGCAAATTACCAAATTCCAGCCTCTAGATCTCTCAAATGAGGGATCCATTTATAGATGTTTGCAAGGGTGTGAGTCATCTCTGGGTTTTTTATTAGTGTCATTCCACTTGTTTTTCTTGGTTCCACTTGGAGATTTCTTGGATCTCTTACTCATCCTTGGGTGAATTCAAAGAGGCAAGTGTCATAGGAGAAGTTTCTGGAAGATTCCATGAGCATCCACTTAGCAAATTGTCTCTAACATTTGTCCATTCTCACTCATCGCACCCCAAAGAAGACCTCTTCAGTATGAATCACACCTTGCTAGTGTAGGAGTTAGTATGCATCGCACCTTGACAGTGGAGCAGTCAGTATGGTCCATTTTTAGCCATTTCTGAGTGGGTTTTTAGGTGGAACTTTTTGGGAATGATGTAATCAGTTGACCATGATCCTTTAGGGTATATGTTGTTGGGAAAAGTATCCAATACGGAATGACCCTATCCCACTCTAAGGGTGATAGTTCCTTAGCAACAATCAAAGCAAAGCTATCTGAGATTACTTCTTTATGAGATGTAAGAGAGGGGAGAAAGAGATCCACTAACCGATGTCTTCCGCTAATGATTGATCCGATCTTCTCTCTTTGCTGCTTGCCCTCAGTTCCTTGCTCTTTCACTGGCCCAGCTACACCAAGATCCTGCAAAATGGCAAGAGAGGGAAACTACAAGAAGCATACATTCATAATTGATTCAAGGATTAGAATAAATCAAATACACAAGTATAACAGCACACTATTGAGACACATGCATATAGAAGAACCTCAAATGCTTTATTAATGGAAGAAGTAAGGTTCAGGAAGTGATACAACCATAAAAGGCCCAATCCAGCATCACCTTCCCAGCAGAAAGAAATCTCCTCTTCACCTCCTTCAAAGCAAATCACCCAATAGTTCTAAACTCAAACCAACAGCACTTCCTTACATTCACAAGATTCCAGCCTCCCTAGACCTCATGAGAGAGATCTATATATAGGAGTTTTGGAGAAAGGATGAGTCAGCTTGAGAGATGACTAGTGTCCTCTCTCACTTTAGTTATTCTTCAGTTCTTGAGTCCACTTGGAGGTTCTTGCTTCCACTTGGAGATCTAGACCCTCTTACTCATCACCAGTCGAATTCCTTGATCCAAGTGTCATTTTGGAAGCTTCCTGGGCACTGACACCTTGAGGAATGACTGTGCCACATGTCCAAACTCACCCAACGCAGGTAGCCTTCTTTGTAGTTGACATTCAACACAGGTAGACAGTGGAGCACTTGACATTCAGCGCAGATGCTCAGTGGAGCAGTTGACATGATCCAAAATTGCCTTGTTTTTGAGTGTTTTCAGGTGGAGAACTTTTATTCAGTGCTGTGGTTTGCTGACCTTGTTCCTCTAGGGGTAGGAACAACATGTTTAGGGACTTTGGATCCCTTAGATTATGGACATTTCATGCTTCATGCTGTAAGGCACAAAAATGTCTATAACAGCTGCCCCATAAAGTATGAGGTCGTTTATCGGGTGAAATGCTTTATCAGGAGGATCCGAAGTTCATTCAATCACTGAGAGGTGACCTGTAATAAAATACAATACAATACATTATTTTTCATTCTGCTTTCATGATCTAGCTGAGGCGGGCATCCCCGTGCTCAGCTTTATAAATTCATTTTGGTACATAGAACAGACGATCGTCTGATGGTAGACTGATAATTCTCTGCTGAAATTATCATCCTTTGAGTAGGATGATCATCTGCTGCAATGATGTACATGTCAAATGTCTTTATATTTCCTGAATATATATCGCAGCCCGAATGGATGAAACTAGATCCGGGGTCTTCAAACTCGTTTGATCTTCACTCTAAGTACAAGTCGATCCATGTGAGAATTGCGCTGAAGTCGAACATGGAAAGACATCGCTTGATTACCGGTCAATGATGTAAACCGTTAACAAGCGCGAGAGGAATCACTGATAATGATGATGACCCTCAAGGTACTGCAGTACAATTCACGTGGTGTGAATAAAGGACTTGGCGTCGAACACCACGCAAAATCTTTCGGTCGAAGGTCATTGATGTATACCTGTCGCCGGAAGTGAGAAACTTGCCATTGAGGCATGCAAGCTTCAAAGTACTGAGGGGGGTGTTCCTAGATCAACTCCTTGGATAATGAGCTGATGTCAACAAGGAGCGATCCGTCAAAGGAGGGCCTTAATGAATCCCACATCAGTGACACGGAACGGAGCTAGTGATTTTCATGGAGGTGAAAACAATCTGTGACATATGATTCAGGGTGGCGGTCATGGCTGGATGAAGGATAATGTATGGCAGTGGATGGGACACGGTTGACTCTTTCTGAACAACATCTCTTGAACATATAATGACACTGATGCGATGGATTGGTAGCATTACCCCAAATGTGGAAGGTTTGGCGAGACCATGGTGATGAGACCGGTGAATGAAACAACCCAACCCGATGTGATACGGAGGAAAAGTGTCATGTTCAAGAGCAACTTGCTACCATTAAAGCTTCGAGGTTCTCCCAATTTTTCCCCAGTCATTTCTGACCAGTACCTCTTTATTTTTGTCAAGCTTGAGGAGGATAACATATGCTTGTTCTATAACCTGCCCTTCAGGCAAGCCCATCGCTATGTTTTAACGAGCCTAGCGATAGGGAAACTCATTCTCGTCTAACGACAAGGATAACTCGGTCCTTTTCATTTTTAGAGAGTCTGAAAAGGTACATAAAGTTAACTCCAAAATTCCTTTTTCGTCATCTAATCCCTTAAGTCCGAAAAAGTATAAAACAATAAAGAAGGGATGAGTTTTCGATAACTTTAACGAGCCGAACAAAACAAGCGCTCAACCTTTTTGTGCAATAATCCCTCAGGTCCAAAAAGATTAAAATCTAGATGAGGGATAGCTCTTCCGGTCCTTTTAACGAGCTGGAAGGCCAAAACTCGGCAATATTTTCATATTTTACGAGTCAGTTGAAAAGAGCTTAAAGAAGACTCGTCTTTTGAGGAACGAGTGATAAACAGGGATAGCAACTGATTCCAGGTACAGGTTGGAATTTTCCAATCACGGCAGTGTCACAAGGATGGCTAGGTGAAATCACTCTTCGCAGTTGTTCCTCAAAATGGGTAAACAATCATATGGAGGTGAACGATCGGACAAGTGAAAAGGTGGAGGTGGCAGGTGCAAACACGACCAAGGCTTTTATGGCTGATAAATTTACGATCACAGTGGTTATTTACCGGGATAGGTTCATTTTTTATTTAAAAATGAGCTTAAACTCTGGAGGAAACATTGCTCACTGCTTTTATTTATTTTTTAACGAGCATGAAGACCGCGTTAAAACTTCTCGGATCTTATGTTTATTTTTTAACGAGCATGAACTATGTGCTAAAACTGCTCGAATAATTTTGCATACCCCCAGCATAATAATGCAAACGAGGCACATGCCCCCTAGACTCCAGGGGGTCGTTTGATTTTTTAATGAGGTTGAAACAGTAAAGAACTATCCTCTTGACTCTTTATTTCATTTTTTAATGAGGTTGACATGAGATAGGAACTATCCTCAAAGTTTTAGATCCATTAGAAATAGAAGGTTTCATATTCCACTGTGGCCTTTTCCGCCAGATTCGGTAGGGCAAAAGTAGCCATTAAAGTGGGGTCTTTTAGGAAAATTACTCCGATATTTTGGAGAGAATGATTGCTTCCATGGATCATTGGAATGCTTCCCGTAATAAATGGTGGCACAACTTCTGTTGAAGTTGTCGTCGAACTGCTTGGTTGATCTTTTTCCTTGCCGTTCGAAAACTGCGGATTCCTGTAATCTTTGTTCCTTGTCGAAATCAAAGCATCATTCTGTTGTTTTGAAACCGACAACATAAGTACTTGTGACGGGGAAGCATTTCCACTATCAACCATATTTTGACCTGGGTTGGGAAACGGATCAGTCAACACAGCTGAGGTTTGGGAACTTTTAAAGAACCTTTTAAGCTCAGCTTTGTAGGGACAATCCCTTGTCCAGTGATCCTCGTCACATATCATACATGGACTGTTTGGTTTCCCTCTTCCAGGAGGGTTTGAAGAATTTTTCCGAGGAGATGATTCACCTTGTTTCTTCTTCTTCCCTTTGTTTTGTTTCTTCTTGCTTCCTGGTTGATTGGATTCTTTGCCCTTATTTGCTGATACGGCATTTACTTCCAAAGCAAGAATTTCTTCTTTTGCATTTTGATCCGAATTCTTACGGGCTTTCTTTGACGAAGCCTTTATCGATTTCGCGTTTGCCGTGCCAATCACGCCATCACCGGCATGAGAGTCACTATTGGATTTAGGAGGATGAGGAATTGAAAATTCCGGTCTAGGAGCGTCAGGTATTTTGTCGTAGAGCATGCCGAACTGAGTATAAACTAAGTCCAAATATTGTGCACGAGCGATAACTTGCTCCTCTATCACGACTCCCCCCTTTGCCACATCTTCCGTTATAGCAGGAAGTAACGACTTTATAAACCACTCAGCTAACAGTTGATCGGGAACGTATGTTTTCACCATCCTACGACGACGACGCCACTCATGTATATGATCAGATATATGGGTGGTAGTTGTCTATTTGAAGTTGGTTAATATTTCTATTCCTATTTCATACCTTATCGGTAATTGAAAATGGGTTAAGAAAGTCGTGGCTATGGTACTAAAATTGTCGAAAGAGGCTCTAGGTAATTCAATATACCATTTAGCCGCTGGACCCGTCAATGTCCTCTGAAAAAGGCGAAGCCTTATCGAATCGTCGTTTAGGGTGTTCGACGAACACCACAGATGAAAAGTCATTACATGATTCGATGGGTCTTCACCTGGATTTCCATTGAATTTAGGAATGTCAGATGGAAGTTTATGAGGAATCGCTGGCCACCAAGGGGCATAAGCAATCGGATCGTTGGTTAACCGGTGTAAATCGGGTAACTCTAAAGTTGCCACGAATGGTAACTGCTGATTTAGGTTAGGCGAAGCATAACCAGGGTATGATGGAATCGCTTGAGCAGTGGGACTTTGCATACCAGCATAATGTAATTGATGTTGGTATGACTGATACAGTTGGTGGACTTGACCACTGTAAAGTGGTTGGTTTTGACCGTTTTGGATATACGGTTGTCCACTGTTCGCAAAGATCTGCTGCTCAGAACCTTGGTACACCTGCTGGAATTGCGGTTGTTGGTATTGCACTAGCCATGGTTGTGAAGCCATGTTCTGTTGTGCTATGCTAACCGTTGGACCGAGGTGTGGGGTAATTGTACCCGTTTGGACCTGTGTCGCCCCACCAGTTGGCGATTGTGGTTGTGACCCATGGTCAAGGGGCTGTTGCATTACAACCTGAGGTTGACATGCAACAGGCATTGCTTGAACTTGTGACACTGTTACAATAGCCGGTGTGGTTGGGATGTTCGTCATAGGTACACACTGTTGCATAGAATATACAACCCTTGGTTGTTGAGGTAGCATAGGTACCCAACTACTTGATGCAATCCCAGTATAACCTGAATACTGTTGTGAACTCGCGTATGGGTACCCTCCTGGAGGGGGTAACGAAAGGGCATACTGCTCCCCATACGGTAGCAATCCGGAACTCATGGGGATTGATTGTCCTTGGGGACTGGATTGCCCAAATTGACCTCCAAATGGATCAATTTGGCGAGTCTCAACATAAGAGTTGCCGGGTATTACTCCGGATGAACAAACTGGAACAGACCATACTGTCGAAATAGTCCCTTGGTGGACTCCTTCTAGCTGTTGTGAGCTAGTCAGGACAGCTGGTATGCCCGCAAACATTGTCGGAGTGACGGCAGGGGCTTCTGCTGTCGCTATGTCATTTGACACAGTCCTAGATGATGACGGTCGTTCAGACATTTTAAGTCTATCCAATAGATTGCCTAGCGATTCTACAGGAACCTCCACTTGTGGTGGATTAACTTCTGATGAAGGAAATAGAGTGACCCCGACTCCAAAATGGGTTGGAGTACTTGCTTGCGGATCCTCTGCAATTTCCTCTATCACAATCAAACCCAGTGGAAGAGGAAGACCGTCAGGTCCGTAAAATATTTCTGGTGCCGAAGAAGTGGTTGTTTCGACAATGACAGTTGTTTGAGGAACAAAACTCTTTGGATCGGTTACAGATGGAACTGGTTCAGTTATACAAGTATTTGCCCCCAGACTAGGATCAGTATTACTGTCCTTCTGTGGCTGTTGAACTTCTTCTATAGAGGCAGGGTTTCCAGAAATGTTTGGAGTAACCGGAACCTCAGATGTAGTTGGAACACTTGTTCTAACTTTTATAGGAGATTTTGAACCAGTTAAATGAGTTTGCTTTGTCCGTACTATTTTCGATTCCGGAGACAAAGACGGTTGACTCGTAAGCCTCCGCGAACAACGGGGTTTCAATTGACTTTCTTCCATGATTGCGGATTACTCGATCAACCAAAATACTAAAAGGGGAAATTTTTGTTTCCGAATTGAATGAATTTTATTAGACGCTTTTAGACACAACTTGCTTTTTCACTTTTTAAGAGTCGAGAAAAAGCTAAAGATGACTCTAGTATCCTTCGATGTTTTAACGAGCCTGAAGTGAAAAATGCTCGGATGGACTTTTTCAGTTATAGAGTTTGAAAAAGGCCAAAAGAAACTGCTCTGGAGATCTAGGCAGAGGGTGTGCCAAACCTTTCGCAAAACCACAGAATACGTTTTACGGTACGGGTGGTCGATCTTCGTGAATGCTGTGTTCACTGCATTGCGATCAGTAGGGCGGCCGACACGGCTTCCTATGGATAAAGGCTTTGTTCCTATAGGGGTCTCCCAATATATACGCGACGGTACGTGGGAGCACAATCCGTATTAGTGCCACCGACTCTCAGGAGGAATCACCCACCTTCTTCGAGATCGACAGTCACTATGTTTAACGACGCCGGAACACGTCTCTACCTAGACCTCTACAATGAGCGTTATGTTGCAAAGCGTTGTTAGGTTCATTCAATATATTTTAAGTTGATCTTTTTAAAGTTTGCCTTTCAAGGTTCACCACGAGATGTATGATACAAATTCCTAAATGCAGTCTAAGATGATAAGCAAGCTTTTTCAATCTTTTTGACTTATGAAAATCTTAACTACTGAGGGAAAAGAAAGACATCATCTTTTCACACAGATCATAGAGCACACACTAATGCACTTTTTCCTAAATCAACATGCAAACTTATCAAATGCAAAATGCACAATGCAGGTATTTCTTTTCTCTTTCTTAATGTTGGTGTACTACAAAAAAGAAAGTTGTTGTATAACTTTGAATTCAATTTCAAGTGAAAGCAAACAAGCTTTTGTCCAAAATCAAAAGACACCTTAAGATTTACTTGTTTCAACACTAGAAATACATAAATTCAAACCATATGACGAAAGCAAAAGCTCAATCAGCTATGAACAGCAAACAAACTAACTCTTAAGATCAAAACGACACTTATCACAGGTCTAGATCTAAGAGGTCACAGCAAGACTAGTTCACTTTCGTTATGGGAAACTGCAAATGATATAAGAAATACACAAAGAACAAATACAGTTTCTTTATACAACCGATGCGGAATAGTGGCAAAGAAAGGTGGTTTCAGATAGGTACATTGACTGATAATAGGCTGCAAAAACAAGGATGAAAACAGGGCAATAGAAAGCAGAGAACCCCAGTTGCACTAGGCAAAACTGGTTCAGCGCAGGTAGAACACTGTCAGTTTGACATTCAGCGCAGGTAGCCCCTTCAGGACCTGCGATGAAATGCAAACTGCCTTCACAGTGCCTGTAATGAAGAGAGAAACTCTCATTTCTCTTGGTTTCCGGGTTACAGATTGCTCAAAAATCAACAGTTTTTGGCCAAATCAAAGCTATCAATCAAGTACACACTAAAGGATGAAAAGGAGGATGAAAAGCTATCACTAAGAGCTGTTCAGAGTCCTTGTGAATCAGCTCTTCAAATCATAAACATGCCCAGAAACTGAGCTAGAGTAGCTGCCCTCTACTTTGCATTTGAAAGATCCAAATGCAGTTCGATTCGGTACTCCCTGTGTTTAGGAAATGAATAGCAAAAACACAAACAACCAACAAGATACGATCCCCAGTGGAGTCACCAATTTGTTGTTGGGAAAAGTATCCAATACGGAATGACCCTATCCCACTCTAAGGGTGATAGTTCCTTAGCAACAATCAAAGCAAAGCTATCTGAGATTACTTCTTTATGAGATGTAAGAGAGGGGAGAAAGAGATCCACTAACCGATGTCTTCCGCTAATGATTGATCCGATCTTCTCTCTTTGCTGCTTGCCCTCAGTTCCTCGCTCTTTCACTGGCCCAGCTACACCAAGATCCTGCAAAATGGCAAGACAGGGAAACTACAAGAAGCATACATTCATAATTGATTCAAGGATTAGAATAAATCAAATACACAAGTATAACAACACACTATTGAGACACATGCATATAGAAGAACCTCAAATGCTTTATTAATGGAAGAAGTAAGGTTGAGGAAGTGATACAACCATAAAAGGCCCAATCCAGCATCACCTTCCCAGTAGAAAGAAATCTCCTCTTCACCTCCTTCAAAGCAAATCACCCAATAGTTCTAAACTCAAACCAACAGCACTTCCTTACATTCACAAGATTCCAGCCTCCCTAGACCTCATGAGAGAGATCTATATATAGGAGTTTTGGAGAAAGGACGAGTCAGCTTGAGAGCTAACTAGTGTCCTCTCTCACTTTAGTTATTCTTCAGTTCTTGAGTCCACTTGGAGGTTCTTGCTTCCACTTGGAGATCTAGACCCTCTTACTCATCACCAGTCGAATTCCTTGATCCAAGTGTCATTTTGGAAGCTTCCTGGGCATTGACACCTTGAGGAATGACTGTGCCACATGTCCAAACTCGCCCAGCGCAGGTAGCCTTCTTTGCAGTTGACATTCAACACAGGTAGACAGTGGAGCACTTGACATTCAGAGCAGATGCTCAGTGGAGCAGTTGACGTGATCCAGAATTGCCTTGTTTTTGAGTGTTTTCAGGTGGAGAACTTTTATTCAGTGCTGTGGTTTGCTGACCTTGTTCCTCTAGGGGTAGGAACAACATGTTTAGGGACTTTGGATCCCTTAGATTATGGACATTTCATGCTTCATGCTGTAGGGCACAAAAATGTCTATAACAGTATAAAACAACACTTTTAGGGGTTAAAGATCCCTTGGTTTATTGACATATAAGATTGGGGTTAAAATGCCAAAATATGTCTATAACAGTTGCCACCTAAAGCATCAAGTCATAAATCTTTTGATGTCGAGTGAAATGATTTAACAGAAGGATCTAAGGTATTCGAACTGGAAGGTGACCTGTATAAGATACAATACAATACATCATCATCATATTATTTTCACGATCTAGCTGAGGTGGGCATTCCCATGCTCAACTTTATAAATTCATTTTCATGTACATAGGACAGATAATTGTCTGCAGTTGCAGATTGGTTCTTCTTCTGAAGAGTCATCTTCCTTGGCTTAGATGACTATCTATGCAACTTCTGTGTACATTTGATGTTTTTATATCCCTGAATATATCGTAGCCTGGATGGATGAAACTAGAGTCAGGGTCTTCAAACTTGCTCAATATTTTCCTGATGTACAAGTCGATCCATGTGAAAAGATGTCCTGAAGTCGAACATGGAATGACATCACCTAATTACCAACCAATAATGTAAGTTGCTAATAGACATCAGAGGAATCACCGATAATGATAATGACCCTCAAGGTACTAAAGGAAAATTCATGTGGTGTGAATATATGATCCAATGTCGAACACCACCCAAAATCTTTCGGTTGAAGGCCATTAATGTAAACCTATCACTGGAATTGGGAAACTTGTCATTGACGCATGCAAGCTTCAAAGTACTAAAAGGGTTGTTTCTAAGTCAACTTCTTGGATAATGATCTGATGTCGACAAGAAGTGACCCGTCGTAGGAGGGCCTTGATGAATCCCACATCTACGATAGGAAATGAAGCAAATGATTTTCTGGAGGTGAAAAATGATTTGACGATACAAGGTTCAGGAATGGCGGTCATGAAAAATAGAGGGTGAAGGTATTGTAGTTGAAGAGACATTAACTAGATGGTGAATTATTTTAATGACTTCTCTTGAACATATCAACGACACTGAGATGGATTGGTAGCGTTAACCCTAAAAATGGATGGTGTGGAGGAACCAATGGTGATATGACCGGTGAGTGGAATAACCCAACCCGACCCGACCCAATCATGATGATGGAGTGAAAGTATCATGTTCAAGAGCAGCCTGCTACCATAAAATTCTTCAAGTTTTCTTCCCTTTTTTCCCCAATCATTGCTGACCAGTAACTCTTTATTTTTCTCAAACTTGAGGAGGATAACATTTGTTTGTTCTATAATTTTCCCTTCGGGCAAACCTATCGCTATGTTTTAGTGAGTCTAGTGACAGTGAAACTCTTTCTTCTTTGGGAGGATAAGTTTGTCGCTATTGTTTTAAGGAGTTTAACGACAAAGAAAACTGAGTTCTTTTCATATTTAGAGAGTTTGAAAAGGGACGAAAAGAGAACTCCAGTAGTAATTTTTTGTAGCATAATCCCTTAAGTCTGAAAAAGATTAAAATAATACAAAAGGGATGACTTTTCCGATCACTTTAGTGAGCTGAAAAAGACAAGCGCTCGAAATATTTCATGAGATAATCCCTCGGGTGGGAAAAGTTTAAAATATATAGGAGCGTTGGCACTTCCAATCACTTTAGCGAGCTCGAGAGGCCAATTGCTCGACAATATTTTCATATTTAATGAGTCTGAAAAGGGTTTAAAGTGGACGCGTCCTTTGATGAACAAGTGGTATTCGGGGTAGCAACTGGTTCCGGGTAATCTTGGAACTTCCCAAAACATGGTGATGTGAAGAGGTTGGCTAATAAGACCACTCATCACAGATGTTCCTCAAAATGGTAAACAATCAAGTGGAAGTGTACGATTGGCCAAACGGATGGAGGTGATGGAGGGAACACAATCAAGGTTCAAAAGGCTGATATAATTGCAATCACAAGGGTTATTTACCCAAAGTGGGTTCATTTTTTAACGAGCTTGAACTCTGGGGGAACATATGCTCAGTTGGCAGGTTCATTTTTTAACGAGCTTGAACCTTATGGAAACATTGCTCATTTCGCGGGTTCATTTTTTAATGAGCTTGAACCTTACGGAAACATTGCTCATTTGGTAGGTTCATTTTTTAACGTGCTTGAACCTTGCAGAAACATTGCTCATTTAGCAGGTTTATTTTTTAACGAGCTTGAAACTTGCAGAAACATTGCTCATTTGGCACGTTTACTTTTTAACGAGCTTGAACCTTGTAGAAACATTGCTTATTTGTCAGGTTCATTTTTTAACAAGCTTGAACCTTACGGAAACATTGCTCATAGCCTTTTTATGTAGGCTAGAAACGACCAAACTAAAAAGCTAACAAAGCTAGAAAAACTAGAACTACTGAGGTTAGGTAGGATGGTTTTGTTAGTAGTTTAGACAAGACAATTCCTTTGCATCGTTGGCAGCATAGATGAAGGTGAATGGTGGATCAGACCAATCACCTAAGTTAAAAAGTTGAAATACTAGAAAACTAAAAACCTAAAAAGCTAAAAAACTAAAAAATGAAATTAGTCATTTTTCGCTTGCATAAAAGGGTTTGCATGCCCCTAGGCATCGAGAAACCGAGAGTCTCCAGTAACCATATGGGAATCATTGTGGTTAAGTAGGACTTTTTTTCAGTGGCTAGACAAAAACACTTCCTTGGCTTTGTCTGCCGATTAGACAAAGGTGAGTGGTGTGTCAGACCAATCACTTAACTTATAAGGACATTCATATGGTAGGATGGTTTTGTCCACAGAATAAACAAAACACTTCCTTGGCTTCGTACGAAGCGTAGACAAAAGTGAATGGTGTTTTAGGCCAATCACATAACCTACAGGGAAACCTATCTTTTTCGTTGGGTTCATCTTCCATGAATTATAAGGGTGCATGCCCCCTAAGCTTTGTTGCATTCACCAGAATACTCACTCTAATTAGGTGGATGGTATGAAGGCTAAGAGACACTCTTGATGCAAAAGGACTATTTAGAGATGATGTTGGACTTGAAGCTGTGTTTGAACCGGGAAATGAAAGCTAGTCAATAGTGACAATTTTGCCTTCATGTTGGAAACACATCACTCAAAAGAGAGTTGAAATAATAGCTTCCATGTTGTAAACATAGTCACATCCGAGGAGTATATTGTAATCTAATAGTCCTTGGACTACCATCACATTTAAGTGAATGGTTTTCATTCTCAAAGTTATCGGAAACTTAGGAAGGATCCCTAATAGTCGAGTGGTTCATTTTTTAAAGCTTGACAAATTCTATGTAACAGGCATAAGCGATGGTGAACCAAGCGCTTTCCAAGAAGTTGAGGAAAGGATACCCACTGAAGCCTCTTCATCTATGATAGTGACATACACGATAATTTTGTGAACTTGTACTATGATCCGGAATGGTACATTAGAAGGAAGGTGATATCTTGCTAGTCGATTCCAATCAAAGGAAGCGATTAGACTGCTTGGAGGGGGTATCGAATAAACAGTTGAATTAACCTGTTTGAGTCATGAGAATTGGGAGATTCTCTTCCCGTTGAAGAGGAAAGGTCTGATTGTCTTCAAGTTCATCGGACTCTGAAGTGACAAAAAGAAGTTGAATAGTATCGTTCTCACTCTATTTGGGAATGGTATCATCTAAAGGTGGACCTTCTGAAGGTATAACTAGGTCAACTACCATCTCGCCCTATTGACTTTGGCTCAGTATGGACTCATAAGGTTCACTTTCAACGATAGGTGTTTTTACCAACAATTGTGTTATGTCAGTTGGATTTTCAACTAGTAAAGGATTAGGGGAGAGTTTCCTGTATCTAGGTGGAAGTCACTGTGGTGAAGCAGGATGTTTATGCAAGACTCCTTTGGCTTCATCCAAAAAAGGAAAATGGGGAAGAGTATGGTTCCCTTCACATAACTTACATGGATATTTTACCTTTTCTTTCTGCCGATTGACTTCATTATTACTAGTTGATGGTGTGCTGTCAACATGATCACTAGAGGTTGAAGAAACCTGATGGTGCGAACGGGGAGACAATTCTCTCAAGATCCGAGGAATGCACAGACATTCTCGATGTAAATGGTATCCTCTACAAATTATGCATGGATCTTTAGGTTTGAAAAGTTTAGTGTGTGGATTTTCACGAGATGTTGCATGGTTTCCCCCTTGCTTAACTGACTTCTTCTTCTTCTCCTTCGCTTTCTTCTTCTTCTCAGGAACTTGGTTACTAGCATCACTATTTTCACCAAGAAAACATGAAGAAGGGGAGGGAGAAACAAACGAAGAGGAAGGTGAAGGGTCAACTTCAGTATCAACTAGATGGTGATCTGATTGCTGAGGAATCACATTATTTTGAACTACAGAGGTTGAGAATAGACATACTGGTAGGCCAATAGTAAGTCCCGGAAGGGAAAAAGTGGCCATATGAGGTGACCCAATATTTCCCCAAGATGTAAAAGGATTAGGAATCCCCTCCAAAGGGATTTTTTGATTGGTGGATTTCATTATCTCAACCTAAGACCCACGAAGGAATAGGGATGTTATTCCGAATTTAAATAAATTTTAATGACGCTTTGACACAAATTTTACGTTTTCAATTTTTGACAGTCGAGAAAAAGCTAAATATGACTCTATTCCCCTTCGATTTTTAATGAGCTTGAAGTGACAAGTGCTCATATGGACCTTTTCTTTTAAGGAGTCGAAAAGGAACGAAAGTGACTACTCAGGAGATCTAGACAGAGGGATTACCAAACCAATCACAAAACTGCAAAATACACCTTCGTGATAAATTATAGAGAAATTACCAAGGACCTATGTACGACAGTCAATCTTCTCAAATGTTGTGTTCAGTGCATTGTGATCGATAGGGAGACAGACATGGCTTCCTATGGATAAAGGATATAAGCCTATTATGGTATCCCAATATATACTCGATGATATGGGGAGCACAAGTCTATGCTAGCACTTGTCGTATCAAAGAGGAGGAATTACCCAACCTTCAACGAAAACAACAGTTAAAAATATTTTATGATGTTGGAACACGTCTCTAGCATAGACCTCTAGATGTGTTGCACTAGGTTCCAAAGCGTTGTTAAGTTCATTGAAATTTATTTTAGAGTTGATCTTGCTTAGAATTTTGTCTTTCGACGTTCACCGTGTGATGTAGATGTAAAATTCATAAATATGCAATCTAAAATGATAAACAATCTCTATTTATTTTTATCAATGAAAATCCCAGCTACTAAGGAAAGAAGATTACGATTCTTTCAAACAAAGAGAAAAGAGCATACACTAAATGCATTTTTTCTAAATCATTTTTCGCACATAGTCTAAATGCAAATACAAATGAATGTATTTGTTTTTCGTTCCCTTTAATGTGAAGAATGCCAAAAAGGAAAACTAAGTATAAATCTGAAATATTTTCTTCAAAGCAACACTTCGACAATTTCTCTTCAAAATAAAAAGGAAGACTTAAATGACACTTTTCAATTTCGAATAGAGGATGCTTTCGACACTTCAAAATATCAAAAAATCAAACCAAATACATCAAAAAAATTTCAATCGACTATCCGAGGAAGGAAGACTCAACGACACTTCTCTTTTTGACACAAAATGATAGTTACGACACTTTTTCTGCACCAAAACGACAGTTCGATTTAAACAACTTTTTGACAAAAGGATTGCAAATGAAGGACAAATACATAAAAAAATTTGCTAATCCTAATCAATGGAGGCTGAAATATGTAATGCAAGGAGGCTTCAATAGTGAGATATTGTTCATAAGCAGCAAAACAATTGAACAGAGCTGAAAACAAGGACAAAAAACCCAAATTTCAAGGAGAAAATTAAAACTACTCAGTCATCGCACCTGTGCTTCACAGAAACAGGGATGCACCTCACTTATTACACAGAGGAAGTGCAATGCATACTGGCTTCTAGTGGCAGAATGTGTGATGGGCTAGGGAGTGCAACTAAGATGGGTTTTAGCTCAAATTTGCAGCTGAATTCAGTGAGTTAAGCTAAGCTATTATGGACAGTAAAGAAAAAAGTACAAGAGTATGACCTTGCAAGGTTATTGAGCTATAAACAGGGCATTTAGAATTTTCGTAACTCAGATGTTCACATCATAAACTAAATCGGAGATTGACTGAAGTAGCATTCATCTACTTTGCAATTGTAGAGCAAAAGTAGTTCGAAGGCTATGTGGCTATCTTCAGACTCCTTGCTTGATATCTCTCTCCCTTGATAGAGCTTGAACCTCTTCTCCCACTTATCTCATTCAATGAATACTTGTAGAGACAAAATGACAAAACACCATCAAAGCATCTCAATCTATTATATCATAAACAATGCAGAATCAAAAATACATTGATCATACAATGGCATTCACAAATAACAACATTCACAAATACACTATTGTATGGAGGAGAACTCAAAGAACTTTATTAATATTAGAATGGGGAATTACAACCCAGCTGTCTGATCTAGCATCATCCTCCCAGCATCAAATCCGTCTTCACCTCATGAAAAGCAAGATCACCCAACAATATAATGCCTTTTCTCAAAGACAAACTATTAGCACGTCCTTCCAAATTACCAAATTTCAGCCTTCAGATCTCTCAGATGAGGGATCCATTTATAGATGTTTGCGAGGGTGTTAGTCATCCCTAGATTTTCTATTAATGTCATTCCACTTGTTTTTCTTGGTTCCACTTGGAGATTTATTGGATCTCTTACTGGTCCCTTGGCAAATTCAGAGAAGCAAGGGTCATAGGAGAAGTTTTTGGAAGATTCCATGAGCATCCACTTAGCAAACTGTCTCTGAAATTTTTCCATTCTCACTCATTGCACCCCACAGAAGGCCTCTTCAGTATGCATTGCACCTGGCTAGTGTAGGAGTTAGTATGCATCACACCTTGATAGTGGAGCAGTTAGTATGGTGCAGTTTTGGACAGTTCTGAGTGGTTTTTCAGGTGGAACTTTTGGGGAATGATGTAATGAGTTGAACATGATCCTTTAGGGTATGAAACAACACTTTTAGGGGTTAAAGAGCCCTTGGTTTATCGACATATAATATTGGGGTTGTAGTGCCCAAATATGTCTATAACAGGAGGTAAGAACATGAGTTTTTCCTCAAATATAATGCATACCAATTATTTTATTGTTTATAACAGGAGGTAAGAACATGGGTCCTCAAACATGGGTTTTTCCTCAAGTATAATGCATACCAATTATTTTATTGTTTCTTTATAGTTAATGTTTTCTATATATACACCAAAAGTTATATGTTGGTACTACTCGAAATTCATAGGTACACTTATTCTTTGGCATTTTTAAAATGTTTTTCTTTGTGCTCATTATAAAACTCTTCTAGTCCTTTAATGACTTTGACTTCATCCTTTACATGTTAGATTCTTTTGAACTCCTCGGTTGCTTCTTACAAATGTGGTTAATTCGCTAATCAAGGATAGAGACACCGAGGTTATAATTTAAATTAGTTATCATGGAAGCTATGTAGAACAATACTGTGAGGGGAAATTTAATGTTAATTGGAAACATGTCTTTTCTGTATTTGTTTAAAATAGCCACAGCTATAAGCCTTGAGTCAATGGGCATTTTTTTTTTACATTTTACGCATAGACTATTTTCTTAAAAATCACATTGTATGTTGAATCTTTGTTTGATAATTCAAAATCAATTATTTCATAAAATGCAGTTTTGTTTCAGAATTTGACCATATTTTTTCTTGATACCTTTTAGTGTTTTTGAAATCATATTATAAATGGTATACCAATTTTTACAACTAAATGGTTTCTTTCTTTCTTGGCTACAACTGCTCATTTACACACTAGATTTATTATATTGGAATTTTCATAGATTAAGTGTACAACACATTGCCATTTTCTAATGTTTTACTATGTCTATATATTTTTTTGATTAAGATTATCTTTGACCTAATTTTGTGACTTGAATTTCATTATTTTCTAATATGTTAGGCCAATGCCATCAGAACTTTTTCCTTAACCTTATTAGACAGTTAATATCTTGTTCTAACCTGAATTATATATGAGGAAAGGGCTTTTTGAGCATGCCATATGTATGTTGTCTTGGAATCTTACTCGGATATAACATTCTTTGTTCGAACATACTTATATATATAATAAGCTTTAAATTAAAGTATTGTCTCTACATTCAAAGATAATTATTTCTCACATGATACTCCATAGTCCAAAAAATCATGAAACGGTAAAATAAAACACATGTTCTATTTAAATATTTGTATCACGACTTTTACTATTATATGTATATAAAAGATACATAACATACTGCAAATACTTGAAATGTATAAATTCTATTTTTTTTTTCAATTTGAAAGCATATTAAAAAAACTACAAATTATAACAATAATACATCTACACAAATTTTCACTAATAAAACACTTAACATGTAATAAGTACTTCAAATACAAGTTATTTAGTGTATCTATTTGTAAAATTATTTTTGGAAAATAATGTTGGAACTGCAATGTTCCTTGCAACCTTGACTCTTTATACTAGATGACTCCCCCCAAGCTTCAATGGACAACATGTTAAAAGTAATTTTATTGAGTGATTGAAGATTTATGTGGTCAGCTTCTTTAGAATGACTATTCGGAATATTAACCACAATAGTCATTTTTAATGTCAAGGAAGGAAGAGCAGAGAAATGGCCAACCACATAACCCTAAATTATATATGGAAAGAATAAAGAGAAAAAGTTATAAAAATGGTGAGGTATAAAAATGATAAGGGAAATTAGAAATGATAATTATAAATGATAATAATAATTATTAATAAATATTTATTTAGGATAATTGTTAATTAATAAATTTAATAACCGTGTTATTATTATCGGAACTAATTATCGTCATTATTGATAATAATAATTATTACTAATAATGAAGTTCAATTAATCACATAATAGTTATTTGCTCCATAGATTAATAAACATTATACAAAATTAATCCTATACTACTAATAATTATTAAAAACTTTAGAAAGGAATATATAAAATTAATAATGATGATTTATATTAACGGGTGGGGGGTATATGGGAAGGAAGATATTAATTATAAATGATGAATTCTAATATTATTATAAAGGTTTAATAGTTATTTTTAAAGAAATATAAATTAATATTATATTACAATATTAATATATTATTATTAAAGGGATGATTAGTTTATATTAGTTAGCGAAATTTAAGGGAAATTTAAGGGAGGAATGGAAGGGTTATGGGAAGGGAGGGAAGGGAGAGATTTATGAGGGAAGGATGAATATGAAAGGTAAATAGGGAAGTTTATATATGAGACTAGTCATGGTTGAGAGCTCTTGCGTTATGAGTGAGGGAAGGAATCCAACTTCTAGTTACTTTCAAACCCCATACCTATTAAGATTTTGAGGATCCTTTATAATTTCAAGAGCTTCCCAAATTTTCCATTTATATTGATGCATCTATTTAGCGATTATTTTGGAGTCTTCAATGCATATGTAGTGACATGTCCTAGCTCAGTGTTCTGTAAGTGGAGAAGACTTAGTTCTTTTATTCTTGAAGTCAGCACCATGCTCTTTGAGCCTTATTTTGAAGGACCTTTTTGTCTCTACAATGTAACAATTCCGGCATGGATGCATGATTTTGTAAAAACCTTTTTGATGGAGGTGATGACTATCCTTAACAGATCTCATCTTATCTCTAATGGTAGTTAAATGTTTTAAAGAGGTTTCAATACCATTCTTTTTTAGAACTTTGGCAAACTTGTTAGTGACTCCTTGAATGCAAGGTAGATAAATTTTACTGCTAGAAGTTTGAGAGTTTGTAGCAAGGGGTCTTACCTGCTTTTTTGTCTTAGCTCTTTTGATGGTCTTAAGGATATCTTTATTTTTATACCCTGTTCTTAAAAAGAAATTTCTTAAATATTCAATTTCTTTTCCAACATGATTGGCATCAAATATTCTTAAAGCCCTAGTGAAGAAGGTTTTCAGCATTCAATCTTTTGAGTTGGGTGATGGTGACATTTCGCATAAAGGTAGTTCTTAGTGTGTGCTTTCTTTCTAAACACCTTCTCTCAAAGCTATCCATATTTATTTCTAAGTAGGAGAATGTTGAGGAATGAAATGTTGTTGTTTTCTTTAACTTCCATTGTGAATATGATGTCATTCGATAAATTGTTAAGGTGGTCTAGGAAGTTACTCAACTCCTTGTATCCATGAGGCCAATTTACACTAGTGTCATCAACGAACCTAATCCATAATGTCAGTTTTAGCGGCAAGGTATCAAGCTCGTTCTTTTCAAATTTCTCCATAAAGAGGTTGGCTCCTATAGGGGAAAGTGGAGATCCCATAGCCACTCATGATTTATGCTCAAAGAGTTCACCTTAGAAGGTGAAGAAAGTAAAATGAAGACATATTTCTACAAGCTTTGAAGTCTGAGGGTTTGTGACTTCTTTTACCATAAGTATAGCTTCATCTAAAGGAGTATTTGTGAAGAGCTCGACAATATCAAAACTAACAATCTTATCCCCATGTTTTGATTTCTCCTTATTCATAAGTTCTATATAATGATTAGATTCTTTTATGTAAGAATTGGTCTTGCAAATGAGGGGAGAAAGTTTGCTATAAACATACTTTGTTAATTCATATGTGGATGCTCCAATAGTGTTAACAATAGGCCCGAGGGGGGCACATGCTTTATGAACTTTTGGGGGTCTATAAATCCACACAATTTCGCTCTCAAGGAAAAGGCAATTCTTTATTCCTTCGTCAAGGTTGGAGTCTTTGATGGCCTTTTTGACCATCTTAGAAATCTTGGAAATAGCGTTCTCCTTAAGCTTCTTGTAGTGGCATATTGTACAAGTGGTCAAAAATATTTAATAATTATTAGTAGTATAGGCTTAATTTAGTATAATGTTTATTAATCTAGTTAATAAAATAATTATTATGTGATTAACTCAACTTCATTACTAGTAATAATTATTATTACCAATAATGATGATAATCAATTCCTTTAATAATAACATGGTTATTAACTTTATTAATTAACCATTATCCTAAATAAAGCTTTATTAATAATTATTATTATCATTTCTAGTTTTCATTTCTAATTTCCCTTATGATTTTTATACCTTTTTTCTGTTTATTCATACAATTAATAATTTAGGGTTATGTCCTCTTCCATTTATGTGCTCTCCTTTCACTATTTATTTGCTTCCTCCTTACTCTTCTTTGTAGATTTGTCCTAACAATGAATTTTGTTGTAGACTTGAAACATTGACATTAAAAATGACTACTTTGGTTAATATTCCAAATACTCATTCTAAATAATTCTATTTTGTGAAATTTTTGCTACTATAGCTACTCACTCTAGCTCCACACTATGTGAGTCTAATTGCACTATAAGACAAAAAGTCTATTTTTCAGTATTTTGTTGACTACCTCCACCCTTATCCACTAGGTGGTATGTAGCTACTTTTCTCATTAATAAGCTCCACTCTCCCTATACAATGTCATATATTTGTTGGAGTGTTATTAATCAATAAATTTGCCATGGCTTGATAATCTAAACCTAAGATTAGACCCCTAGGTATTACATCACCCAAGGGTAAATAAATCCAACCACTATCTTGCAATCCATAATTTAACTTTAGCCATTTGTAGCCTCAAAATTATTTTGGTGATTTTTATTAATAGTTGAATAAAACATATTTACATAAAGCATTTTATGAGCAACAAAATACTTTAAGTATTTCATAATTAAGTTTCATTTGTGTCTTAAAGTCACAACATCATCACAGTTGACATATAAAAATTTACAAATAAAATTAAGTGAGGGGATATAAAAAATATTGCGCCATCATCTAAGTATTCTTTAGTAGCAAACTTTTGTGTATCCTACATGTAGTAGTACCTCCATCCTAGCATTGACATTAGTTTGCATTCCTTCCAAACCTATAGTTTTTCAAAATAGACATTAATCCTTCATGTACCAATAGCTTTATGGTAGGGTTAAAATTGGTTTTCCTTACTTCCAAACTTGTGGTTTTTCAAAATAGTAAAACCGTTAAAGTCTAGGAGTGCCCATGATAAATGGTTGCATGCAGCATAATAAGTTGCAACTAAAGCTTCAACCCTCCATCCTTTCTCACCATTACTCCATCCTATGTCATGATATCTTATATCCCTCCCATTAATTGCAATAAGTACTCCTTGGGTGCTTTTATATATGAATTGTCCTTTACTGAACTCCCACACAACTAAGGATAACATCATTTGTCAAGTGTTCAACCTCCCTATGTTAAATAGATGGCTGTCATGTCAATGCTAGGTCACCCTCTCATATGTGCACTTAGGTAGGGATCCAAAATTTATTTTTATAGGAGAATTCTATTTATAAAAGTTGGTATTTAAAGATTTTGGCCAATATTAAGATGATTAGATTATCATTTTTTAAAATAACCATAATACATTAAAATTATAAATATAAATTATAAAAAAAAATCAAAACATATGAAAAATATAATTATCTAGATACCCTTTATGAAACGTAGTATAAACATGATGTGTGTTTTTACTGTGCTCTGCAAAAACAAAACCTATATGTATGGTGAATAGTGTACGAAGTAAATAAGGATAAACAAACCGTCTAGTAAAATTGGTAATTAGATGACAGTCTCTTATTCAACTATGGGCGCTATGGTTAACGTGACAATACCAGCGTGATTTACTTACTACTTCTTTCCTATCGTATTTCTAGGCCCATATGAATGCATTTTATAAGACGAGAAAACATACCAATATCAATAAAGTCACTTCCTATAATGTTTGATACCAATGGATGTCCCTTGTCATAAAGTTGATAACAGTTGAATAATAAGAACACACCAGCGTTTTAAGTATATCTTATGGCCTGAATTTCAATGTTATAATCGAGAGTGCATTATTAATATTTAACTAAATAATTGACATACTTTTAATTCAACGTATTCATATAACTCTTTTCTATAAGCCTAGAGTATACACTTCACACCGCAATTATTTGAAGCATTACCAGTCATAAACCATATGTTGATTGAATGGGATTAGCGCACCGCATCAACCATCCATAGTCTAACAAAATGGAGCCATGAAAAAGGAGGTATTTGATTAAATCTGTTAAAGCTCATCTACATGCGCGAGTTGCTTTGTCAAAGACAGGTGTTTATTCAGTGATAACAGGATGACGAGGAGTGGCAACCAGCTTTCAATAAAGCGATCAAATAATTAAGGAGGACGTCACTTAAATGTTTTATCTGAAATTATAGATTCCAACAACGTCCGAATCAAGCACAGTGATAGTATTCAATAATCGTTTCTTGACAATGCATCCATGGACAGCAAACATATTCTGCGTATTGGCCCCACCAAAATCTGCGCCGTTAAGGAGACGACGTGCCAATAGGAATATAGTCCGTCAGTATCGTCTGTATTTTATTGCAAATTACGAGAGTTTTGAGCAAATAATACGTCAAGGAACATGGCCAGCGGATCCGTGCTTTCTCGCTTACTGTACCATGGAAAGTTGCAGGCTGACAGCGAAGCATTTCTAACACAGCTACTTCAATTGAGGCTGAAAGACACATGTACTTTTTGGGGGTTGGAAGATTATGTAATTTTGCGAATTAAGGTTGTGAGTGAAAGAAGAAATATTGAAATAATGGAGGGACGTTTGTGGATTTCTGGCTTAGCAGCATTTCCTATATTTGCTATTACAGTAGTCGTTGAAGTTATAAGAATTGTATGGTGGAAGCCTCCGATAATATAGAAGCACTTAGAACCACAGGAAATAAGACTTCAGGCTCGTTATAACTATTTAAAATGACCCGGAAATGCTGAAAATGGTGCATGAAGCGAGATTTCAAAATATGGGCTTCTCTCACAAATTCTCACCCGAGTTCTGTCATTCTACCATGAGTGGAGTAAGTCGAACGCCTAACATTTTATATTTCCGATTTTCCATTATTTTGGAAGAATGAAATTATAGCTGGTTCGGTAATCTTGATTGGGTTTCTATTGTTATTATATTGTTTTTTATATATTAGCACTGTGTTGTTTTCTGTAGGGTGGTTGGGTGGCATGTTTATTTAGAAGTAGGATTTCTAAAATATTAATAATTATCTAAGGAAAATTGTAAGAGTTAAATTTTCAAATTTGAATAGATACTTAAAATATTATATATGAGCAAAATATAATATTTTTAAAAAATAGCCTGTGATTATTAGAGGAATGATAGTGATTTAATTTTCTTAAAATATACTAAAATTTATATACAAATTAAATGCTAATATTATTATCTTTTAATTAAATTAAATAAGTTATGGTTACGGTTTTTCACCCTATGATATTTAAGTGTCATATGCTTTATAATTTTTGAGGGATGATATTGTTACAAAACTTATTTTGATATTAAAAATCTCTATAATAAATTTCCACAGTTAAATTTTTTTTAAATATTTTTCAAAAAATATGTGTTTAACTTAATAATTAAGTTGCTTGTAACCATCCATAATTAATTTAAGCAATTTTATATATTAATTTTTTTAATTATTATTGTTTTAAATAAAACTATAATTAAATAATTTGCGATGACTTTTTATTTTAACTTCAAATTATAATGTAATAGGTGCTTTGATGCTTCTTATAGATTTATTTGTATAAGTATTTAATAAACCTTACTAATATAATATAGAGAATGACAATGATATATCTCGTGAATAATTTGGGTGAACTAACGCTATGATACAGCAGTAGACCACTGAATATAGACACCGACGAAGATAATACATTGGTGACGTGCAGACTAGGTGTACTATCACTGTGCCATACTGACAAATGTGAAACGCATCAATGTCTCACGCTCACCGACGAGGCCCTGAGATTGTGATGGTGGAAAAGTTCGATTGAAGCAGCTGTAAATGAGATAGATGTTTCCGTAAAGTATGTGTACGCTCGCGTCGATATCATTTCATGAACACTTTTGGCACAAACTACGAGGAAGCAAAATGCATATTTCATATTTACCCTCAACAATTCATCCGGGATGCAGAAGCTTTACGAAATTATCTGTTCGATATTTTGGAAGTCAAAAGTTCATCCGTTGATCTTGAATTTTTCATGTTTCATGCCCATATCAAATCTCACTTTGTGCGTTATTTATCATTCTCAAATCTTTGGCCACTCCTATTATATTGCAATACACACTAGCCTCAAAAAATTTCCTTTGGTCTATGATTGAGTGCCTTTGTGAAATTCTTCTTTCCGAAATTCGAAACTAACGCTTACGTCTATCATGCAATTCTTTCAATTTGGCCGTTTTGATGCAATAGAAGGATTCCACAATAGCTAGCTAATTGGATAGTTGTCTAACTATGAAGAGAAGGCCCTAAATTTGTTTTAGGTTTTTGACTACCATAGAAACCTGCACCAATGGAAACTTGTGAAGGAAATTAAATCATCAGTGATAAAGCTGACGGAGAGGCGATTAAACTACACGGGCATTGAGAGGCTTGTTTCAGCTTATTTGCTAGGGCTTGTGATAAATGCCAAAGTAGGACATGACGCTAATATTGGCGCATGTGCTATTAGAATGAGAGATATAATATAGGAATTCAAGACCATTTTTTCCTTTGCTGGCAAGCGGACCACTTCAGATATGCTAACATACGCAATAGTGCTTCTGGTCATTCATCAAGACTGGCAGGAAAAGGGTGGGGGCAAGTTCTACGCATGTGTGAGAAAGATGATCCCAACGGAAGTACATTGAACCAACTTAGAATCGTAAGATTGACAATTTTTTTATTAATCGGGTGATAGCGAGCTAACTGGGTGGCATTCTTATGGAGGATTTATATATATATAAGTATGTATGTCATCTTCATTTTATTGTTGTAGGTGGATGTTATTGGTGTATAACATTTTTATGTGTTTTCTTTATTTAGTCCTTCTTAGTTATGTCATGTATGATTCATGACATAGTTAACTTATGGTTGTATGTTGTTTTTCTAATTAACTAGGACTAGTGTCAATTGATTTTAGTAAAATTTCACTTAAGCATGCTCATCTTCTAGTTGAGTTGAGTTGACTAGTTAACTAGGCTTATATTTCACAGATTTTGTCCATGCACTATGACACCGGATTAAGGTGCATGTCTTCATGGAGGCTATATATCATTGTATTATACTTCATTTTTTGATACTAAGATATAGAGAGAAATTGAATTTTAATCTCTTTTGCAATCCTTAGTTGTTAGCTTGTAATTATTAGTGAAGAAAATTACAATCATATTTGGAGGTATAGTTAGACAAGTATCCAATAAGCTAGTTAGACAACTATCCAACTAGCTAGCTATTGTGAAGAGAAGACAATTGCAAGCTAACACAAAATTTCACATGGTATCAGAGCAAAGTTGGTAGTGAAGAAAAGTACAATCATATTTGGAGGTATTGAAGATTGAAGATTAAAAAAGATGGATTAGTCTCTACAATTTCAGGAACAAGCAATTCTCATGACATTCAATTCTCATGAATGGAAGCCAAGAATCCTTCTTCTTCTGGGTAATGAAGCTCAACTAAATGTAGTTGTCCAGAAGATCAAATACTTTAACACAATGGATGAAGCATATGGGCTTCTCTGCTTATTCGTCTCCATATGTACTCTTTTAGATAGAATTGGCCACCACTACCATTGAATTTTTGACAACCCTTGAGCCTCTCTTCAGCAAGTAGGACATGATGTGTGGACATGAGCTCTAGAATGAACCCATATCTTTGAGCTTGAGAAATTTTGAAACCTTATAGGACTTCTTCATGATGTTGAAGTTGTTTTTTTGAGAGCTAAAGGCATGAAGTATTGGAGGGAAAGAGGAACAACCTATTCCCTCGATTCTCTACAAGCTCGTATCACAATACTCCATTTTTGTTCTTCGTTCCATGCTTCAAGAATAATAATTAGTGCAGCTTAGAAAATGCCATCGATGGACTCTTTCATTTTATGTCATACAAGAACATGAAAAAATTATCAAAATGAGAACCTTGAAAAATTCCAATGCTCATGAACCTTTTATTGAAGGAATTAACAAGATAATATAGAAGTAGAAGGGAAAGGAGGAGCATGATAATACGTTCTAGATCCAAGGTAGATTCTTCCAACTCAAAAAATAGGATATCAAAGAAAGAAAAGAAAACATTCACTTACTAAAATAAAGGCTTTCATCTAAACCTCCATGCATGAAGAAGCATATTGACATGATAGCATAGACACTCCGACAATAGGATCTTGGTGATTGGATTCTAGATGGGGCCAAAACAAAGGATAAAACATCCAATGACCAAGGTAAATCTCATGCACTTGCAAAACTTTCTTCTTCTTTTTATTCTTGGATTATTATAGTAGAGTATCACACCATATGGGTGTCTCACTAGATTCTTTTTCGACCATGTAAACATGTTCTAGTGATGGGACATAATAACCCTAAGTACATATAAAAGGAAGAGTAGATATGGACAATGAATGCTTTCAATATGTATTGCATGTCCCACAACTATCCATAAACCTACTATCAGTCTACCAAATAACACATTTTGATATGGGAAAGTGGGTGGAATTAAGACCTCAAATTATTACCATCATTTAGATGACATATGGCTCTAAAATTATTGTAGGTAAAGAAGACCATTCTACAAGGTTGTATTCTTTTTCAAAATTTTCTTATGAATCTTCTTCGGTTATGTTACTAATGCATGCAATCTAAGAGAGTGCATTGTGGCATGAAAGACTCAGCCATTTGAATTACAAGTACCTCCAACATCTCACTAGAGAATAAATGGTTACAAGGCATGCTTACAAGGCTTCCAAAAACTAAATTTTCTAAAGGAGTTTGTCATGGTTACATTAGGGGTAAACATGCAGAGTAAAAATTAGAGAAAGGAAAGGAAATAAAGACATCATCAATCCTTGAGCTTGTGCATAGCGATATCACTAGACCTTCTAGCCAACCATCTATGAGTAAGGGGAGGTATTTTCTTACATTTACAAAGGATTGGTCATGCTATACTTGGGTCTATTTTATTAAATCCAAATTAGAATGGTTTGCATGGTTCAAAAACTTTAAAGCACATTAAAAAAAAATGCAAGAAAAAGAATCAAGATATTATGCACAAAAAATGGGGGGGAATATGTGAAAAAAATCATAGAAACGATTTTCTTTGATGTAGGTATTTAGTTCAAATATAGTGTCATACACTTCACAGAAAAACAATGTCGAAAAAAGGAAGAATATGACATTAAAAGAAATGGCCAACTACATGTTGCATGCAAGTTCATTACCTTCAAAGTTATGGGTTGAAGAAAATAGTGTACCACAATAAATTGTGAAGGGGGGAGCTCTTTATGAGGCTTGGTACATTAAGAAATCACAATTCACCCACCTTTGTATATTTGGATCATGAACATGGGCTCGAATTCCATTTGATAGATGAAAGGATATAGAGTTAGAGAGAAAGGAGAGCATGTTTGTTGGATATTTATATGGATTCAAAGGGTACCAGTTGCTAGATCTTGCCATAAAAAAAACTCATTATTAAGAGTGAAATGTTTGAAAAATATGATGTATATGAAACTCTACCCAAACCTACTACACAGCCACCACCACTTCTAGATGTCAATATTTAGGATGATGATTATTCATGAAATTTCATTCAAAATTTTGCACCTAATGAGTAGGTCATAGAAGATTCATATTTTACACCACCTTTGGCACATAAGTGGTGCATCATGAGTGATCTCTTAGATCATCCTATCATAATATGTAAAGTGGAAGAAGCTCAGCATGCACTTATAACTATAGAAACATGCATGCTGATGTACTACTACATGGTAATAGATTATGGTCCTCAATCTTATCAGGAGGTTGAAGGCAATCCCAACTAGAGAGTAGTAGAGAATTAGGAATACAATTCTCTCATTTTGAGCCACACATGAGATTTGGTTCCACTTCCAATAGGTTGAAATCTTGTCCATTGCAAATGGATCTATAGAAACAAAAAAAAAACAAATGGAATGATCACAAAGTATAGAGCCATGCTAGTAGCCAAAGGTATTTCACAGGTACTTGGGGTTTATTATGATGAGACATTTGCATTGGTGGAAAAAATGGACTCCATTAGGATGGCTTTCACAATTGTAGTAGTAACTAAGTAGTAGGCACACCACATGGACGTGAAGAACATATTTCTTCATGGTGATATTAGTGAAGATATCTCTATTGAGAAACCAAAATTATATGTTCATAACCCATCATTAGTGTGCAAATTGAAGAAATCTTTGTATGGCCTCAAATATGCACCTCATGCAGAAGATGGAATCCTAGATTCTCTCCAAGGGTTTTTAAGGTTGTATGTTTGATCCAAATGTTTATATGTTGAGGTAATTTGACTCATTATTGTTAATAGTATTGTACATAGACAACTTAGTTATCATGGGTAGTTCACCCTCAAGAATTATTTTTTTCAAGTATACTCTACATGACAAATTCTCCATGGCTCACATGGGGCTTCTCAAGGACTTTCCTGAAAATTGGATTATAAAAATCATGCATGGGTCATACTTGGTAGATATAAGATGAATAATTTCAAGCCAACAACCCCACCTTTCTTTTCCATAACTAATCTAGAAAATGAAAGTACAACATTGTTGGTTGATTGTACACTTTATTGGAAGTTGGTGTGTAGTCCTTTGTACCTCACCCAATCAAGGCCATGCATCTCATATGCCATCGGAGTAGTATCCAGGTACATGGAGGAGTCACATGAGCTCCATCGGAAAGTAGCCAAGAGGATTCTTCAGTATGTTAAGGGGACCACAAATTATGGTATCTAGTATGCAAGAGGATGCTTATTAGATATCACTAGGTACACAAATTTAGATTCAATAGGTGATGGCATAGATTGCAAGTCCACCTGATACTATGTTTTTAGCCTTGGATCAGGGCCTATCTATTGGTTGAGTAAATGAATTGAACAATTATTTTATCTCCAATAGAGGTAGAGTATAGGAGTGTGAATGCAACCACACAAGTTATCTTGTTGCAACACTTTCTCACAAAGTTTGACATATAGTTCCATCACTCGATGGTAATCTAGTGTGACAATGAGGCTAATTTAAAGTTTTGTAGAGATTTAGTCTAGCTACAACACACCAAACACATCAAAGTTCACACGCACTTCATTTGAGGCTTGATCCATAGTGGTATAATTGATATACAATATTATTCTCCATTGAACAAATTGTAAATATCTTCACCAAGCACTTCAAAGAACAATGACTTGCAACATTGTCAGATCTTCTTGGTTTGAAAGCAAGAATAACTCATGTCCTTATGGGGGTCTATATCATTGTATTATACTTCATTTTTTTATATATAAATATAGAGAAATTGAATTTTAATATTTTTTGAATCTTTAGTTATTAGTTTGTAATTGTTACTTTTGTTTCAACATAGATTTTGTGGAAGTGTAACAAAAAATTGTTACTTTAGTTTCAACATAGATTATGTAAAAGTGTAAAAAAGTCTCTAAGACTTAATTGTAAAAAAGTCTCACATACTCACAAAAAAACGTAGTCAATCTTGAGAGTGTTCATATTCCACAAGGAATGGAGCTATTGATACGAATCTTGGCCATTCACCATGACGAAAATTTATGGGTAAATTATGTGGATGAATTCAATCCCAGAGTATTTTGTATTGGATTTGCAGCTGCTGCAGAACTTCCATTAATAATTATTCTGTTAGGTGTTAGGTATTGGACTGGGGGCTTGCATAGTGCAAAACTTTAGTTTCATTAACTACTACACAAAGGGAAGTTTAAAGACAATTTTTTAAGGAAAAAGAAATATTTTATCTTAAAAAGTCACATTTCATTTTAGTTATTTACATTGAAATTTAATATCAATTGAATTGTATGAAATATTATATTTAAGACAAAAACAATTTGAGACAAAAATATTTTAAGACAAAACTTATATTTAAGGCAAAAGGAGTTTAAGACAAAAATATTTTAACACAAAAATTTATATTTAAGACGATGGTCACTTAAGACAATAACAATTAAGACCAAACCAATTTAAGAAAATTAACAATTAAGATAAAATCATATCAAATTAAGACAATATTCTCTAACACCTGCAAAATTGACTCTAAGAGTTTGCCCTAAGTTTGCCAAGTTGCAAGCTACTATTGTCTCACGTCTACACCAAGCTTGCTATTTCACTTACCATTCATGTTATCTTATATGGTGACAATGATTTGTTGGGATCTCTGTTTTGTGGGGGTAGATGAATTTGAAGAACATGACAACTTTACTTGGAAATATTTCTAAGACTTCAATTCTTCTTTCCCTTTGATCTTTGCTCATATGATTAGAAATAACTTGTATGTTGTTTCATTTGAGAAGTTTTCACTTTGAAAATAAATATTTAAACCACATGAAATTTAATCATATCAATTTCTTTCTTTTATACTATATTTTTATTTTTTTATTAATCCTTTTTAATTAAATATAAAATTAGAATATGTTGATTATATTGTTTTTTTATTTAATTGTAAAATTAAAATATAATGTTTTGAAAAGTTAGAATATTTTTAACTATTTTTTATGTATTTAGTTTAATGTATATTTATTTAAAAATTATATTAAAAATTACATGAAAGTAATAAATTAAAGATAATTTGATTTCAAAACAATTACAATATACATACCACATTCTAAAAATATAATAAATAAATAGATAAAAAATATAATTTTTTGTTGGCCTAACATACAGGGATTTGAACTTTGAATCTCATACTTTTACATAATACTTCATAACAAGATGATTGTCAATTGAGTTACACTCCATGAGCTAAAATTATTTATTTTTTTAATATGTGAAAAATTTTAAATTACTTCAACTAAAACTTTCATATAAATTTGCAAGAAATTAGATACAATATAACGATAGAAAATAAATTAATATTTTCTCTCTCTCTCTCTCTCTCTCTCTCTCTCTCTCTCTCTCTCTATATATATATATATATATATATATATATATATATATATATCAAAACTATACATAAGGAAATCCAAAGAAATAAAAAAAAAAATTCATAAATATCTGCATTCTAAACCTTACTTTTTCTTTCTAAATGCAAAGTCTGAAATTTGATTCTTGCATATACCTTATACTCACATCTCAATTTTCTTTTCAATATTGAACAGATATATCAAAGACATAAATAACAACAGTTTAATTATTTCTTAGTTAATACTTTAGTATTTAAATTATTTCTTATTGTAAAAAACATTCTACTAATATTGTAAACAATATATGTATACAAAACGGAGTTTAGTATTTTCTGATATTCATTTAGTGTTAGGTATTAAGATTTTGGTAAAGATTTTCATCTAGTAATTAGAAAACCATGAACGCATTGTTAAGAAACCAAGTAATATTAGCAATTGACATCATTTCAAACTAGGGAATAATGACTATATGATTACCTTCCTCACTTAATAGAGATATATATAAATAAATTATGAAGGAGGTTGAAAAAGTGTCTCTAGCATAAACTGTAATTTAACCTAAAAATTCATTGTCATGCCCTTATAGTAACCCATATCGGAGGCTCACTTAGTGCACCTAGATGTACCATCACAATAGGTTTGTGGTGCATCATGACTCATTTCATATGATCAGTTTTCTCAATTTGAAACAACGTGATTTCATAGTACACCTCACCTTTTATGTATCACGATTATTAAAATACATAAGCTTAACACTTATTGAAGTATGTAGATAATCATTCCATATAATTATTCCTTAAGGTAACCAATATGAAAGTGATATAAATGAAAGTAATCTTATAGAATCAACAAAACAACTCGCCTAACAGTTTTCAAATATTGAAAGGTGTTACAATTAAGTAAACTCTAGTGTCGTATAGCAATTTAAAAATTATAAGAGCACACAATTAATACAAACCTATACCCAAATTTCCTATTTGATTTACTGAGATCGATCGAAACTTTGTCAAAGATCAAAATTGTTTCACTTGATAGAAATAGTAAGTACTCTCATATGCATGCAATGTATGAAGAGTTAAGTTAAGTGAAGGAAAGCAAGTTAGGCATAATATTAGATGTCAAGTGAGTGAGAGTTAAAAAGTTAATGCGTTGTCAAGAAAAGCTAAGTTAAGGAAAAGAAAAATGTTGATTTATGTTAAAATGAAGTTAAAAAAGTTTAGTTAATGCATCAAGTCATAGTTTGCATGAGGAAAAGAAAGTTAGAGTTTGCATGATTTCATATTTAGAAAGTTTAATCCTAATATGCTCAGGGTTGGCTCATTGTATTGTGAAGTAATAAGAGAGAATAATAGCAAACCATTGGATGTATATCAGAGAATAATTAATTATTGTCTTGATGGGACCTCACCTAGGTTCATCTTTAACTGTGGCAACTAATAAAACCCTAATTGTTGGCCCTTTCGGCAACAACCTGCATAGCGTAGGCTACAGTCTCACTCGAAGCAATATTGGGGGATGCTAGAACAAGGTTTTTTCATCCAGAGGCGTGTGTGATGGTTTCCTAAGGTTCTTATACCTTAGATCTACCTTTGCGCACCCCTATCCCTTCTCAACAAACAACTGTTGCAACTCTATCTAAATGAATTTCAGATCTTTGCGAAGGTACTTAATTGTACTTATCATGCATAAATACTACAGATCTACTAGTTTCACACAGTAAAGAAGCATTAATTCATATAAAATATATCACAGAGAGAAGATACATAAACTTTAGGAGAATTAAATCACAAGGCATAAATGTATCACAATCGTCTCAAACAGTCTTTATTAAGTATAAAATTTCAATTAAAGACTTCTTATCCCTGTGCACTCAATTGTAGAGGCCCACACATTTAGCCTGCGGACTTAACAATGTCTCCACGCACTCAACTGCAAGATCCTCCCCTTTTGCCTAAGCACAGGAAACAAACCTTTCCTGCCTTAGCATCTTGCCCTTACAATGACTCTTCCTTTATTGATTCCCTCTTAGACATGATATGAATTAAGCATCTACTTTAATGGCAGAAGTGTCCTCAAACACGTAATTTTATTAATCAAAAAAAATAATTACATAATTTGATTTTGCAAGAGTTTACACTAGAACATCCCAAACACTCTTGCAATGAGCTATTTATGAGCTCCATGTCCTAACTACCTCTAATTATGGATCACTTATTAAACAACAAGTGTCCATTTACAATAAATGCTATTCAAACCAACTAGCTAACAAATCTCCTAAAATAGAGCCTACGATACGACACATTTGGAGAGTCATATCTAGTTAGAACAATATACTATTTCTAAATAATTAAACATTCTAGAATAATAATTATTAATTTAAATTAAAAATTATTTTATTCTAATTTTATAACCTATGATAAGATTGTATTTTTGGATCATCTAACATTCCCCCCTATGATCCAAAGATACATTACAATAGATACCAAGTTCATCCCTGAACTTAGTAAATTTTATTCTGCCAAGCGGTTTCGTCAAAATGTCAGAGATCTGATCTTCAGAAGGACAATAAACTCGCTTGGGGACATCTTTGGCAATGAGAGATATGATATGATGATACTTGGTGTCCACATGCTTTGTCTTTGAATGAAAAACTGGGTTCTTGGGAAGTTTGATGGCTGACTGGCTGTCAATGAATAATGATGTAGCTTTTGCGTGAGAAATGCCCAAGTCCTGCAAAATTCGGCGCCACCAAACAATTTAACATGCTGCCTCCCATGCTGAAATGTATTCTGCTTCTGCTGAAGAAGTGGCCACTGTAGTTTGTTTCTTACAACTCCAAGATACTGATTCTGACCCCATGTTCATTAAATAACCTGATGTTGACACTTGATCATCAATACTTCCAGCAAAGTCAACATCGGAATATCCACCAAGTACAAAATTTTTAGTCTTTGCGTAAAGAAGACCAAAATCTTGTGTTCCTTGGATATATTGAAGAAATCTTTGGATGCATTACAGTGGTTGTCATGTGGTTCCTGCATAAAACGTGAAAGAATACTAACTGCATAAGATAGATCAGGATGAGTATTTGTAAAATAAATCAAGCTGCCAATCAACTGTCTGTAAGTTGTACTGTCCACCTTTCCCCCCCCTTGAAATTTTAAAAGTTTCAAGTTTTGCTCCATGGGGATGAGAACAGGCTTGTAATCCTACATGCCAAATCACTGAAGAACCTCTGCTACATATTTACTCTGAGAAATGAAAATATGATGTGGACGTTGGAAGACTTCAACTCCAAGATAGTAGTGAAGTAATCCGAAATCTGTCATCTTAAAACTTGCATGTAACTCCTTTTTCACCTGTGCAATATGATCATCATGGTTGCCAATAATGATCAAATCATCTACATACATAACAAGAATTAACAAATATTTTCCTTGTTGTCGCACATACAAAGTATCATTAGATTCACTTCGTTGAAAACCAACTTTCTTAAGGTATTCATCCATCTTTCCATACCAAGCTCGAGGAGCTTGTTTTAATCCATATAAAGCCTTGATCAATTTGTAGACTTTATGTTCTTGTCTATCAATTTCAAAACCTGAAGGTTGGGTCATATACACTTCCTCTTGTAAATCCCCATTGAGAAAAGCACTTTTCACATCCATTTGATGAACTTTCCATCCTTTCTGGGCGGCCAATGCAAGGGTTAATTGGATGGTGTTCCACTTTGTTGTACGAGCAAACGTTTGCTCATAATCAATGCCTTCCTGCTGCACAAAACCTTTTGTGACAAGTCGTGCTTTATACTTTTCAAGTTCTCCCTTTTGATTATACTTAATTCTGTAAACCCATTTGCATCCTATGGGTTTAACATTGGATGGACAATCAACAAGTTTCCAAGTGTATGTTTTACAACTTTTTTGTATGTGGAAGGTTCAGTAAAATCATTTGCTAACAAGGCAAAATTTCCTTCACTTCTGTGTGCCCTTCTGGTGCCTATTTTATTATGCTCATCAGGCTTTACATCTTTCAAAACTTGAATTACCCATTTCGGTAGTTGGTGCTCACCTGTATGCGCTTCTGAAAAATCTCCATCATTGTAAAGAGGATTAATATAAACTGATGTTCTTCGTTCAAGTGAAGAGTGTGGAGAATCATTGTTAGAAGAACTGCTGCTACTTGGAGATGCGGATGAACTGCTAGAAGACACAGATGATGTTGTTGATGTAGATGGACTGGATGACTGATCTTCAGAGGAAGGAAACTCAAGTTCATACCAATTTGGTGAAGTTGGTTGACTTTGCATTTTTCCATTTCTTTTACTTCCCTTAGTTTCTAACTTGTTAAGAAGATTTTCGATTTCTTTAGCACTCTTACTCTCAGTTTCATAAAAAAATTACATCCCTGGTCACAATGAATTTTCCATTGGTCAAAAGTCGATACCCTTTCTTCTCACCAGAATAGCCAGTCATTGTGCATTTTAAACTTCTTGAGTCAAGCTTAGTTCATTTTTCCTTCGAAACTAAGGCATAACAGACTGATCCAAAAACTCTAAGATGTTTAACTCGAGGTCTGAAACCAAACGAAGCTTCATAAGGTGTGATTCCTTCTAAAGAAGTAGTTGGAGATCAGTTTCTTATGTAGACAATTGTATGTATTGCTTCTACCCAATATGTTGGACTTAACCTCTTGAAAGTTAACATGGATCTCACCATTCCTAACAAGGTGCAATTCATTCTTTCGACTACTCTATTTTTCTCTGGAGTGTAAACATTAGTAAGATGTCATATTATGCCATTTTCACTGCAATAAGTTTTCAATTCATTTGAAGTGAATTCTCCCCCATTATCTGTCCTGAGAGTACCTATCTTTTCTTTGACTTCATTTTCAACAAGTTGGCGAAAAATTTTAAACTTCTCAAATGATTCTGACTTTTTCTTCAAGAAGTAAACACAAGTCATTCTACCGAAATCATCAATTAATAGTGAGAAATATTTGCAACCACAAAATGAAGTTTGTAGTGGTCCACAAACATCCCTGTGAACTAGTTGTAGCCGCCTCTTTGCACACCATGAACTTGTTGGAAAACTTTCTAGACTTTGTTTGCCATAAATGCAAGCTTCACATTTTGCATTTTCCCTTTTGAAAGTGGGAAGTCCGTTAACCATTCCTTGTTTCTACAATTGAGAAAGACTCTCAAAATTTAAATGTCCATATGTTACATGCCACAGTCTTACAGGTGAAATGCTTGTTGTCACTACCCTTGCAAAATCAAAATGCCTTGGAATAACTGTCGCTTTCATTCGTAACAGTTTTCCATCTTCATAACCTGTCATGACTATTTTCAAGCTCTATTTATCTGAATTAATCTTGACTAAACCATCTTCCATAATCACTTGATGTCCTGCTTATTGAATCGTGACGAAAGAGAGCAAACTTTTCTTAAAAGTTGGTACATATCATACGTTGGAAATCATTTTTTCTCCAATGCTAGGGAGAAAAACTTTAACTTCTCCTTTTCCATAAGGAGTATGTTTTGTATCATCTGCAAGAAAAATCGAATTAAGTTGGCAATCTTGAAAATTCCCAAAAAAAATCATGTCGACAAGTCAGGTGTTGAGTTGCCCCTGAATCCATGATCCAGGCATCTTCATAATCACTTCTAAGATGGGATGAAAATGGTGATGCTAGTGAGGAAGTAAAAACATATTACGAGTTATCATCATCTTGATCATTTGCAAATTTTGCTGAGTGCTGCTGAAGCTTGGGAATTTTATTAAGAGATGTTGGACAATCTTCAGCATAATGGCCAACTTTATTACATCTTCGATACACAAGTTGACTTAAGTCTCTTCCTCTTCCTAAAGATTGTCCTCTGCCTCTGCTTTGACTTCTATGTTGAGATTTTCCTCTACCTTGATTATTATTTCCTTGTCCCTGAAAATGGCCTCTTCCTTGGTTGTTTCCTCTACCTCGAAAATTAATCCTTCCTGAACTGTTTCCTCTATTAAAGTTGTTTCCTCTGCTTTGGCTTCGACCTCGACTTTGTGCTGCTTGATTCTGATTGCGTCTCCCTCTACCTCGAGAACTATCTGCTGATGATTTACTAGTTCTAGCCTCTGTGAGAAAAACATCTTCACCAAATTTCTTCTTCTTCCTAGAGGTTTTATCATGTTCGGTCAACATTTCACAGAGCTCATCAAACTTTAATTTCTCTAATTTCCCAATTAATTGTAAAGTCTCCAAGAAATGTGTGTAGGAAGAAGGAAGTCCAACAATTACAATTGTTACCATAAAACTATCATCTATTATTGGAAAACCAGCATTAATGATTTCCTGCCTAATATTCTTAAGTCTTGAGATATATTCAAGAACATCAGCCCCTTCAGTCAACTTTTGTTGCAAAAACTTTAATTGTAGATCAACTTTCTTTGATTTAGGCTGAGTATCAAAGAGGTCTTTAAAAGTTTTCAAAGTAGACCATGCATCTGTAGCATTTTCTATATGGACATACATTTCATCGTTCATAGAAGATTTAATAAGAGCTAAGGCTTTGGCATTCTTAACTTCCCATTTTGCTAGTGCAGCTACATCTGTGAGTTTATTCGGCTTAATATCCCCATCACATATACCCTACCATAATTCATTGTAAATGAGAGTGCTTTTGATGAGCCGGTGCCATGTTTTATAAGATTTTGTGCCTTGAAGTTTGTCGGAATCAGAAAACAAATTAATCAACCTAGATATTATAGTGTTGAAGCTTCGCACCAAGAATCAGAACAAGAATGTCAAGATGGGCAACACAACATGCAACACACCATGCAAAAAACATGATCTATCAGGGCTTGGACTTGACCCTCATATAGTCGTTGAATCAGGAGAAAAATGACTGAGCTTTGCACTTGGCTCTAGTCAATTTCTCAAAAATTACAAGGTAACTTTAAAAATTTGATTTTTACAATGATGCTCTTGCAAAACTTGGTAAAAAAAATTGTTACCCCCCCTCAAAGTAAAATTACTTTGAGTTACAATGCCACACTTATCTCTCCAAAAACAAATTACAAATAAAATCTCCTTATTACTCCAAAAATTTACCGCCCTAAACATTTACAAATAACCCCTCACACCTTATTTCTCCAAAAATATTATTTTACAAATAAGAGAAAATTCCTTATCTCTCCAAATTACAAATTACAAAATATAAAAAAACCTTATTGCTCCAAATTACAAACTATAAAAAAAAAAATTATTTCTCCAAATTACAAACTATAAAAAAAAAACTTTATGATTCACCTTATCCCTCCATCTTTTCTTTAAAACTCCCATTAAAAAAACATAAGTGAATTTTACGTGAGCTTTAAAGCATATATCATACTTTTTTTTTAAAAACCACATCCTTTTTTAAAAAACCACATCCACATCATTTTGTTGAAACTCTCTTTTGTTTATCCACGCAGGTAATCTTCAAGAATTCAATTTTAAACTTCCAAATAAAAATTTTTAAGCTGCTGAATATTTTTTAGGCTATCCTCCACGCTGGTAATACAGAGTGCTGGCTGGTTGTGCGATTGGATTGTTGTGAAATTGGATGCAGAGTTGCAGATTCAAAATGAGGAATTTACATAACAAGTTGCTGCGGGTAGCTAGCATCGCCCTGAAATGTCCCATAATATCCCTGTCGTGCAACCATCCATTCCTTTTTCGAAAAAGAAAGCATCCACTGCATAAAAAAAATCTAACGCAAGTCAAACCTGAAAATGAAACCATAGTGCAAGTAAGAATCCTCCAGTGCCTTGTTTAGAAATTTATCATGTGGTAGGGCGGCCTGAAGACAGATTTAACTACAAGCATGAATGGTGTTTCGCTGTTTGCGTTGGGGAGTTGCTACTTGATGAAAAAGCATTTTTTTTTGGATCAAAAAAATATCCTATTGCAATGAATCATGCAATGATCAGAATGTCAATAACAAGTTCTCCATGGGATTCCCAAGTATCCTAAGTATGCCCTCTAGTAAGTGAGGAAATAGTAGAATTAGCAGTAGAACTGCGCTTGACGGTGACTAATTTAAAGCCTAAGGATAGGAAACCTCAAGGCCTGGGTTGCAATGAGTTTATTTATTTGGTTATTACGCTGAAAACGAGACCTGATGGTACAGGAACCATTCATAAATACAATCCCACATAGAAGAGAGAATTTATATTGATTGAATCACTCTTCAAAATACAAAATCTCAATCATTTCCTGAGGTTTACAAATCCCATCACAATGACACCACAGTAGGCCTGCTCATCATCTAAATGGCCTTAGGTTGAATTGGGGCATCTGCAATTACTACTTTAGTGTGCACGGTGGCAGCAGTAATTCTTACAATTGGTTTTCAGATTTAAAAAATCTAAAATCACTAAAATAATAAAATTTCTTTACTTTCGAACATAAAACTGGGCAAAATCATACAAATCATTCACTGAGCAATTCAATGGAGTTTTCCAAAAATTTGTAGAGCTGGAATATCCTCTTCAGATCCACTGTAGCATTACTGGAGCTCTGCTACCACAATAATGGCAGAAGTGTCCTCAAACGCGTAATCTTATTAATCAGAAAAAAATAATTACATAATTTGATTTTGCAAGAGTTTACACCTGAACATCCAAAAACTCTTGCAATGAGCCATTTATAAGCTCCATGTCCTAACTACCTCTAATTATGGATCACTTATTAAATAAAAAGTGTCCATTTACAATAAATGCTATTCAAACCAACTAGCTAACAAATCTCCTAAAATAGAGCCTAAGATATGACACATTTGGAGAGTGATATCTAGTTACAACAATATACTAATTCTAAATAATTAAACATTCTAGAATAATTATTAATAATTTAAATTAGTAATTATGTTATTTTAATTTTATAACCTATGATAAGATTGTATTTTTGGATCATCTAACATTCTTTACAATACCATGGTCTGTGGACCATTGGCGAGTCTCGAAAGAACTCTATCACCTACCCAACTAAGGGAATAAAGCCACTTTGACTTCTACTAACTTCACGCTATGCTTCCAAATTTTGTAGAGACTTTACATTCATTCCAAAAAACAATTACACAACTTATCCAAAATTGACACAATTGTCCCTAGGGACCCCTTCCCAATGGGCCCCCAACACAAATTGGGTGACTTGCCCTCGAGTCACTCAGTTGGCGCATCGATTGATCTAGGTGAATATTGGTGGCCGCCCTCCTATTTGACATGGACCCCCACAATTTTTTCTTTCATTTTTTCAGTTTTCTTATTTGTAGCGCAATTTACTATTTTTGGCAGTTTTTGGGGTCCTGAACTTCCGTAACCATTTTGAGGCCCTAAACGATGTTTTTTGGGAAAATTGGGACCATCATGGGTTTTTGCCCAATGTTGGTCATTCAAAATGTTGGAAATAATACTGAGAGGGGTGGGGCGGTGAATCAGTATTATCAAATCAATAAAACTTTTTCATTTCCATATTAAGATTCATATACGCTACTTCAGTTAATGGAACCCACGTGTATACGCAACTGTGTCTAATGCAACTAGTGTACATCCAATAAACTTTATGATTTAGTTAGTTCATCTTCAGTGAATGCATCAGAACATTATTAACCATATGAACAGTAAATAGAACAGATCATCACACATAAAGAGCACACATGAACACCATGATATAAGGTGGAAACCCAATGTGGGTGAAAACCACCTGCTGCAATTTGTTTCTATCTTCCTTTAATAAGAAACTTCTTTTACAATGTACTGGTGCAGTCCTTTACCAGCATGCAGGCTACAACCTGCAGAGGGCTACAACCCTCTCTCATTCTCCAGCTTCTTCTGGAAGGGAGCTACAACCCCCTTAGCTCTTGTACTAGCTGAAATACTAGTACGTAGGTGCTGACCTACAGAAGGCTACAACCTTCTCTTTACTTCTAGGGACCACGTTTCATAAATTTTCAGACTGGATCCATAAGTACAAAACAATCACCACTGTAAGACAATCATCAACTATACCTGAATCATCAATCACTAAATCACCCAATACTGAATCACTGAAACCCTGTCATCATAACACAGTTACCAGAACACAGACCAGAGCCTAGAAATCTGCAACAACCACTAGAACCAACAGCAACCTGAAACATCAAATCTCATAATGCATACGCTACTCGACTGTGTCAAAACCGCATGTACATGTGCTTTCACCAAAGAGAACCCGCGTACAGATCTAAAGATAATTACTTATACCTTCGCTGCCATTTCCAACTTGAGCCAAGCATCACAAACCCATAACCAGCATACTAGATCTTCACACTTCATTAGACATTCATTACTTGCTCATCCACCTTTGCCTAATAATCTTCTCCTTATATAGGTTTAGGCTTCTCTCAATACCATGGTCCAAAACCATGTAGAAACAATACCTTGGACCCAATACCTGGGATCAAAACTTCGGACCAAATACCATGGACCAAATACCACGGACCAAAACTTAGTTTTCCAACATGTACACGCCTTTCCTTGCATGCAAGTGCATGTATACACATACGCGTCTTTGGAACGTCTAACCCATGTGTGTATGCAGCTTTGTCACGATGAACCTTCCTATATCTCTCTCTTGACCTGCTGTACTGAGATCTGTCCTCTGATTGAGTTACCATCACCTGTATCATACCTCTGAGTGAGTTGCCATCAAGGATAACACTTGTATCATAATGCCAACAATCTCTCCCTTTGCACTTGATGGCAACCACCACACCAAGTCACTCCGCCCCTTCGACATCAAGGGCAAATGGCAGACCAAGAAGTTCTCTCCCTCTACTGTCCATACTCCCCCTGAGTACCTGTTGAAATCTTTGATTAGGCTCCCCCTTTGTATATGTCAAGATGTATCAATCCATCCATGCTCCCCCTGAGCACATGCAAGTTCAAAGACCAGCAATCCATTCAAGATCATGATAGTCATTAGCCACTATCATATATGATCTGCACCATAAGCATCAACATCCAAACCTGCACTACCATTCCTTTGATCAACCAGCAAGATGTATCATTTAGCCTCATAAGCTTCATCACAATAGACTTCTTACCATAATGCCAACAATGCATTATTTTAAATATATGCTCCCCCTAAGCCTCTGCCAACCATCATATACCATGACCGAACCATTTCCTGAGTCTGTTCTGCTGCCTTTTTCTTCTGAGCTCCATATACACGACTCTGCAGCCTCTAGATCACGTATATACGCGACTTATCTTCATTATATCAGCGTATGCAAAATGGAATACTGAAGGTCTTCACTTTCAGTTTCCCCTGTGTCTGTTATGTCAGCTAACTGAGTTATGTCACACCTTTCTGTCTCTAATTCTGTCTTCTTCAATACCTGGAGTTGTGATGATGTATAATCCTCTTGCTTTGGAGTTTGAATTTTTCTCCTGCATTCCCTTGCTTTATGTCCAAACTTGTTACATGCATAACATCTTACATGATTTATGTTCCTTCTATTGCAATCAATTGCTTTGTGGCCAAACATATTGCAAGCAAAACAATATCCTTTGAAGTACCTGGAATGTGATGATCTTGTGTGATGGTCTTGAACCATTCTACTTCTGCATCTGGCTGCAACATGTCCAAGATTATGACATACATAACATTCAACATTATCCAATGGAGGAAATAATCGTCTATCACGTCCATAGTTAGGAGTAAAGGATTTTCTTTGAGGAATTTCTTTCCTTGGTTGTTGATGAGGTTGTCCTCTCATCTCCTTGTTGAGCATTTCAGAATTCTTATTAGAGTTCCTTGCCTCACCTTGTGAGCTAGATTCACCTTCAATTGATTCATAAAAGCCAAGACCAGTTTTGATAGTAGGGGATCTTTGACTACCAAGAATGTCATCCAAAATCTTAGTACTATCTTGAAATCGTAACAGTTTATCCTTTTCTTCTAATTTACTTTTCAAGATATTTACCTCAACCTGATGTTGTTCTTCCTTTTCCAGATACTGCTTCCTTATGTTTTCTTCAGCTTTTCTTCCTTCTTCCACTTGTTGCCTTAATTCGATCACTTCATGTTCTTGTTCTTCAAGAGCTTCTCTATTCTGCTTCTTTGATTCTTTAAGATCTTCCTTTAGAGAGAGGATCTTCGATTCAAGTCTCTGAATTGTTATGCTCTCATCTTTTACTACATCCTACAATTGCTCCCTTACTCTGGACTGACTCCAATTGTTCTTTTAATCTTGTAACTTCTTCTATTTCTACATCCTTCTTTTCATATGCCATGAGAAGTCTAATGTCTTCATCACTATTACCTACTTCAGACACCTTTCCTTTGTTATGAGGGCATCTAGCAGCGTAGTGACCAACTCTACCACATGAAAAGCATTTGGAAGGTAGCTTACCTTGGAACCTTCCAGATCCTCATTTAAGTTTCTTGACAAAATTTACCTCATTTTCTCCTTCTGAAATATATCCTGATTCATTTGCCGATACTTCGAATGCGGCTTCTCTCATATCTGATGGTCCTAGTTTTCTCATCTCATAAGTAGTTAAGATTCCGTGAAGCTGTGACATAGTGATTTTCGGCAGATCCACCTTTTCTTCTATGGTAGAAACTTTGGAATCAAATTTAGCAGACAGGGATCTTAAAACCTTTTCAACTACGAAAACTTCCTTAAATTGTTCACCCAGATTCCTCATACAATTCACAATCTCATCTATACGCAGAAATTAATTAGCTACGCTTTCATTACAATGCATTTTAAGATTTTCATACTGTATTCTGAGAGTTTGAAGCTTTGCTCGTTTTACCTGTTCATCTCCTTCATAGCTTAGAATGATTTTGTCCCAAATTTCTTTGGCTGATTTGAAGTGCATGACCTTCATAAATTCTGATTGTTACAATGTTATAGACATTTTTGGGAACTGCAACCCCAATCAAACATGTCCATAAAACAAGGGCTCCTAAGTCCCTAAAAGTGTTATTTCATACCCTAAAGTAACAAGGTCAACTGATTACATCATCTCCCAGAAGTTCTCCACAGGAAATTACTCAAAACTGGTCAAAACTGGACCATACAGATTGCTCAGTGCTAAGGGTTCGATGCATCCCACCTGCCTAGTGAAAAGGGTGTGATGCATACTGAAAAGCCCTTCTGTAGGGTGCGATGGGCGAGAGTGGACAAATGGCAGAGACAGTTTGTGAGGTGGATGATCATGGAATCTTCCAGAAACTTCTCTTGTGACACTTGCCTCTTTGAATTTTCCCAGGGATGAGTAAGAGATCATCAATCTCCAAGTGGAATCAAGAACTATCAGAGAGAGGATACTAATCAAAATCCCAGAAGCTGACGCACCCCCCTGCAATCATCTATATATGGTTTCCTCATCCTAGAGATCCAGAGGCTGGAATTTTGTATCTTGTAAGGAGGTGTTATTGGTTTCTTGTTGGAATATCATAGTGTTGGGTGATCTAAGCTTTTCATGAGGTGAAAGAAAGGCTTTCGTGCTGGTGGATGATGCTGGATTAGAACAATTGGTTGTAATCCTCTTTGCTATTCTTGATATTAATAAATCTATTCAAGTTTTCCTCCACATTCCTGTATGTTTGATGATATATGCATTTGTGTGGTCAATATACATCTGGTCCTGTATTGTTTATGATTGTAGATCTATGTTCTTCGATAGTATTATGCTGCTTTGATTCCACGGGTGTTCTTTGAAGTTGGGTAAATGAAGGAGAAGTGGCAAGGATCTATCAGAAGGGAGAGGAATCGAGCAAGGAACCAAGCGCAAGACTGAGGTTGGTGTCCTTAATTCCACTCTTATCTATTTCTCATAAAGGAAAACGAAAGCAGTTTTTGTTTGTTTGTTTCTAAGGTAGCTACCAATCTTAGTGGGACTAGAAGCTCAGAGTGGACACTAGATTTCCCGATAACAAAATGGCGACTCCACTGGGGAGCGAATATATTGTTTTTTGGTCTAGATTTGTTTGTTTTATAAACTTACAGACGGAGCCTGAAGTCAAGCCAGCTAGCCTTCAGACTGCATTTGATCTACAAGTGCAAAGTAGATCAATGCTTCTTCAGGCTATCTCCAGGTTTTGTTTATAAACTGAACAATAGATTTGCAAACATTCTAATTGCCCTAGTGGTGGCTCTAGTAACCTCATTAGATCAGCCCATGTGATTTCTAGTTACTGTACATCACTTGCCCAGTCTAATTCCTGGAACTGAGCTGTAAATTGTGACCTAGAACCGAGTTGAAGTCTCATCCCTGGGCCGTCGCACCTTTTACCCCTGGGAATCTGGATGCATCACACTTCCTGTGTGCATTAGGTGTGTTGCATTGCACTTTCCCTATGTTACAGGTGTGCTGATCAGACAAGACCTCTTCTGCTCTCAGATTTTGGTTTCTGTGTTCACTCTCTTCAGCTCTATTCAAGAGTTTTGCTGTCTGTGATTAGTATACCACTGTCGAAACCCCCTTCCTTTCCATCATTCTGACTCCATTTTGCAAATAACTGTGAATGTTTTTATGTATTTTTCACCATTTTCAGTTCTCTTTTACAAAGTAGTAGCATAGTTGAACTGTCATCTTTTGATTGAAAGTGTCCCGAGTGTCGTTTTCAGTCAAAGAAAAGAATTATATTGTTCTTGATGGTGGATTATATAGTTACTCTTGTATTTGATTTGAATTAGTATTTTTTCAAGTGTAGAAAGCAGTTTTCAATTCAAAATAGTAAAGTGTCATCATTATCTTCCTTTCGTTTTTGAAGAGAAATTTGTTAGTACTGTCACTTTGAAAAGATAATTCAGATTTGTACTTAGCATTCTTCTTGTCATTCAAAGATTAAGAAAGCTGAAAACAAATACATGCATGTGCATTTTCATTTAGACTGCTTGTTGGTTTGATTTAGGACAGTGCATCTAGTGTGTGCTCTCTGCTCTATGTTGAAAGAATATCATCTCTCTTTCTTTAGTAGCTATGATTTTCATTACAAAAAGAAGATTAAACGACTATTTATCATCTTAGATTGCATTTTAGGAATTGTACATCTACATCACACGGTGAACCTGAAAGGAAAATTTCTTAAGAAAGATCAACTGTAAAATAAATTTAATGAACCTAAAAACACTTTGGAACCTAACGCATAGCATCTAGAAGTCTAGGCTAGAGACGTATTCCGGTGTCGTAAAGCCTGGTAACTATCGTTTTCACTGTTGGTTGGGTGATTCCTCCTCTTTGAGACAACAAGTGCCAGTACGGACTTGTGCTCCCACGTACTGTCGAGTATATATTGGGAGACCACAATAGGCTATATCATTTATCCATAGGAAGCCATGTCTACCGCCCTATCGATCGCAATGCACTAAACACAGCATTCGGGAAGATTGACTGCCGTACCGTAAAAAGTATTCTGTAGTTTTGTGATTGGTTTAGTAATCCCTCTATCTAGATTTCCAGAGTAGTCTCTTTCATTCCTTTTCAGACTCCTTAAAGGAAAAGGTCCATCTGAGCACTTGTCACTTCAGGCTCATTAAAAAGTGAAGGTGACTAGAGTCATCTTTTGTTTTTTCTCGACTCTTAAAAATTGAAAAAACAAGTTGTGTCAAAGTGTCTAAAATTCATTTAATTCAAAAACATTTTCCCCTTTATTTTTAGTTGATCGAGTAAATTTGCAATCGTGGAAGAAATTCAATGGAAACCCCATCGTTCGTGGAGACTTACGAGTCAACCATCTTTGTTCCCAGAATCAAAAATATTCCGGACAAAGCGAACTCATTTAACCGTCTCAAAGTCCCCAGGTCGGGTTGGAACAAGTTTTCTGACACCCTCGGAGACTCCGGTTACTCCAACCATTTCTGGTACCCCTGCCTTTACAGAAGAAGTTCTGCAGCCACAAGAGGACAGTAGAACTGATCCTAGTATGAGGGTAAAAACTTCTATACCTCAACCGGCTCCATCCATAGCTGATTCGGAAGGCTTTGTTCCCCAAGCATCAGTCGCTATAGAATCTATACCTTCTTCGGCACCGGAAATATTTTATGGACCTAACGGTCTACCTCTTCCACCCGGTTTGATTGCTATAGAAGAGATTGTGGAGGATCCACCATCTAGTACTCCATCGCAATTTGCAGTAGGGGTCACTCTATATCCTTCTTCATCAGAAATTAGTCTACCATTATTGGAAGTTCCTGTAGAATTTATAGGAAACCTTTTGGATAGACTAGATATGTCTGAACAACCGTCGACATCTAGGACTGTGTCATCTAACATAGCAGCGGCAGAACTTCCTACTGCTACTCCAACAATGTTCGTCGGCATACCATCTGTCACAGCTAGCTCTCAATCACTGGATGGGATCCATCCAGGGGCTGTTTCAATGGTATGGTCTGTTCCCGTTTGTTTGTCCAGAATAATATCTGGAATCTCTTATGTTGAGTCTCAGTAAATTGATCCTTCGCAATGTCTATTTCGGCAGTCCAGTCCTCAAAGGCAAATAATTCCCTTAAGCACCGGATTACCACCATATGGAGGGCAATATGCCCTTTCATTGTCACCTCCGGGAGGTCAAACATACGAGAGTTCGCAACAAAATTCAAGTTATGCTAGAATTACATCCAATGGTTGGATACCAATAATGCCTCAACAACCAAGAATTGTATACTCAATGAAACAAAGTATGCCTATGTCGAATATCCCCACTACACCGGCTATTGTGACGGTGTTGCAAGTACAAGCGTTACCTGTTGTATGCCAACCTCAAGTCTCTCAGGTCGTAATCCAACAGCCCCTTGTCCCTACAACGCCACCATAATCATCGGTTAGTGGCTCCTTAACTGGAGTGACCCAGGTTCAAATGGGTACCATTACCCCTCATCTCGGTCAAACAGCCAGTATTGGACAACAACACATGGTCTCACAACCATGGCTAGTGCAATATCAACAACCAAAATTCCAACAAGTTTACCAAGGATCTGAGCACCAAGTCTTTGCAAGTATTGGGCAGCCGTATATTCAAAACGGTCAACATCAACCTTTTCATAATGGTTATGCCCATTAGCCTTATCAAAGTTATCAGCATCAAATGCACTGTGTTGCTATGCAAAGACCCACTGCTCAGGCAATCCCATCTTATCCTGGGTATGCTTCGCCGAACCTGAATCAACAGTTGCCCTTCGTGGCAACTTTAGAGTTACCAAATCTAAATCGGCTAACAAACGGTCCAATCGCTTACGCCCCTTGGTGGCCAGCAATTCCTCATAAGCTTCCGTCAGATATTCCTAAATTTAATGGAAATCTGGGTGAAAACCCATCGAATCATGTGATGACCTTTCACCTTTGGTGTTCATCTAACACTCTAAATGATGATTCGATCAGGATTCGCCTTTTTCAGCGAACTTTAACTGTTCCAGCAGCAAAATGGTATATCAAATTTCCTAGAGCTTCGTTTGATAACTTCAGCACCCTAGCCACAACCTTTTTAACCCATTTTCAGTTACCCATAAGGTACGAAATGGGAATAGAGCTTCTTACCAATTTCAAGCAAACGACAGCCACTCACATATCGAATCATATTCATGAGTGGCGACGTCGTCGTACAATGGTAAAAACATATTTTCCTGATCAGCTATTGGCTGAATGGTTTATTAAGTCATTGTTATCTTCTATTACGGAAGATGTGGCAAAGGGAGGAGTCGTCACTGAAGAGCAAGTGATTGCTCGCGCGCAATATTTAGACTTAATATATACTCAATCTGGCACACTCTACGATAAAATCCCCAATGCTCCTAAACTGAAATTTTCCGTTCCTCCATCTCCTAAATCAAACAAATACTCTCATGCTGGGGACAGTGTGATAGGAACGACCAGCACGAAAACCATAAAGGCTATGTTGAAGAAAGCCCGCACGATTTGAGGTCAAAATGAAAATGAAGAACTTCTCGCCTCGGAAGTAAATGTCGTATTGACTGACAAAGGCAAAGAAACCAAGCAACCAGGAGGCAAGAAGAAAAAGAAAGGGAAGAAGAAAAAATAGGAGGAGTCATCCCCTGAAAAATCTTCTACAAAACCTTCTAGAGATAGGAAACCAAATCATCCATGCCTAATATGTGATGAGCATGATTAGACAAGAGAGTGTCCGTATAAAGCTGAGCTTAGAAAATTCTTCAAGAATTCAAAAACCTCGGCAGTATTAACTGATCCGTTTCCAAATCCAACAACAAATTTGGTTGCTAGTGACAATGCTTCCCCGTCCCAAGTTCTAATGTTGTCAGTTTCAAAGCAACAAAACGATGATATGATATCGACAAGGAATAAAGATTACGGGAATCCACAGCTGTCGGACAAAAAGGCCAATGATCAACCTAGTAGTTAGACAACAACTTCGACCGAAGTTGTGCCACCCATCATTCCTGAACTAACAATAAAGCTGCCAAAGGGAGTAGTACACAAATTGACATTTAATCCTCTTGCCAGAGCAGCACATCATTATAATATAGTGGAGGATCTGGCCCAATCGCCATCTGCTATGTCAACACTTCAGGTGCTGCAAAGTTGCCCCTCTCAAAAGCAGGCTTTATTATCAGCGATATGTGGGATTGACCCAACGGATTCCAATCTTATGTCCTTTAATCACAAAGGATATGACCCTCAGTTACCAGCTCAACTACCTTTCCTTATTCAATTGAAACCCCTCAACAAAACTGTTCATCGAACAATTGTTGATGAGGGGGCATCTACATGTATTATTTTGATGAGTTGCTGGAAAAATTTAGGATCTCCACCCTTGTCACGATCTTCGACAACATTAAAAGCTTTTGATGGACGAACATACACCCCATACGAGATTTTAAGTAACTTGCAAGTCGAACTGGGGGGAAAAATAATAGAAATAGATGTTGAAGTAATTGACAGAAACCTTGATTAAAACATCCTACTGGGAAGACCCTGGATATATGCTATGGCAGCCGTTGTGTCAACCTATTTCGGGAAGATTTCATTTCCCTTTCAAGGAGGAATTACAATCTTCAACCAATAGACATTTCTCCCCAACAGTTCACAAGTTACGGGAAGCATTCCGATGATCCACGGAAGCCCTCACTCACTTCAAAATATCGGAGTAGGCCTACTAAAAACCCTATATCAATGGGGACTTTTGCCCTACCGCCTCCAATCAATCTGGCGGTAGTGGCAACAGTGGGAACCTGGAATATGATATCTTCTATTCAAAAGATCTCTGAAAACGATATTAAAATGGATCATCTGCAGGTATTGCCTCCAAGCCCAATAGAAATCTTGTAGCAATCAATGTTTTCGGCATGGGAGGCAAACCCAAATCAACGCTCATCAAGTGTTTCGATAGATAAGTCTAAGGAATATGGTACCCCTTCAGATCATTGGTCGCAAGTACATTATACAAAGGAATTGTTCAGTCAATGATGATTGATGGGGCACCATGGGAAGATTACCACCATCATTCCCGTCTTCTGCATTACAAAGAAGATACTCCTAGTGACCTTCATCATCCCTCAGTTTTTGATTTTCTATCAAATACTGTAAACACAGTGGATTCCGAGCGAAACTTGTCCAATATAGAAGAGACTATCGCCATAAATATCTCGACCAAAACAGATGTTGTATTCATGTCGGCAAATCTTGTTCTCCTTTAGAACAGGAAATATATAACGCTCTTTTTGGCCAATTCAGAGATGTATTTGCTTGGTCGTATGATGAAATGCTAGGCATTGACTCGAGCATAGTTGAACATGAAATTAAGATGTATCCATATGTCAAACCGGTACGACAACGGCTATGGCAGGTACACCCCAAGAAAGCTGCTACCATCATGGCAGAAGTTGAAAAACTTCTCCATGCTGGTTTTATTTACCTGATTCCTCTAACCGATTGGGTATCGAATATTGTTCCTGTAATTAAAAAACAAGGAACGATTAGACTGTGCGTCGATTATAGGGATGTAAATCAAGCTTGTCTGAAAGACAACTACCCTACACCCTTCATTGACCAGATAATTGATGGATGCACCGGATGTGAAATCTTCTCATTTATGGATGGATTTTCTAGGTATAATCAAATAAATATCCGCCCACAGGACCAGTCAAACACTGCATTTATTTGTCTGTGGGGCACATTTGCATATCACAAGCTACCCTTTGGTTTAAAGAACGTAGGGGAAACATTTCAGAGGGAAATGAATTATTCCTTCCATGACATCAAAAACATTGTTCAACCATATCTCGACGATCTTCTAGCTCATTCGCGAAAGCAAACCAATCATCCGTAGCATTTGAGAGCGATATTTCTACGTTACCGACACTACAAGATATGACTCAATCCACACAAATGTGTATTCTGTGTCAGTTCTGGTCGTTTACTTGGCTTTGTGGTCTCAAAGGACGGGATTCATCTCGACCCATGTAAGGTTCAGGCAATCATTAATTTTCCTCCACCTTCAAATTTGCTTCAGATTCAGAAACTCCAAGGGAAAGCAAACTTTCTGAGGAGGTTCATTCCAAATTATGCCGAACTTGCTAAAGGTTATACATGTCTATTGAAAAAAGAAGTACCCTTCGTCTGGGATCAGGTCGCGCAAGATTTCTTTGATGCTTTAAAAGAATCCCTAATAAAAGCATCATTAATGTACACTCTTGATTATCAAAAAGACTTTAACCTGTATCTAGTTGCAGCGGATACAACCATCGCAATGGTTTTAGTTCAAGAAGACAATGGAATTGAACATCCTATATATTATTTAAGTAGAAACTTAAATGATACAGAAAAAAAGTACTCCTACATTGAAAAGCTAGCTCTCGCAGCTGTTCAAGTGATACAGAGATTTCAACACTATATCCTCTTTCGAAAAACTACCATTCTATCAGATTGCAACCCCATGACTTATATATTGTTGCGACAGTTGCTCGGGGGAAAATATTCAAAAGGGATAGAAATTCTACAGAATTTGATCTGGAATTTATAAAATCCAAGTCGAAGAAATCCCTGGTTTTCGTGGAGTTAATATGCGATCTCCCATCATCGTCCAACGATGTAACATCAGAAGAAGCAATCATGGATGAATCTTTGTTTCTGATATCTTCAAGCAATCCATGGTATGGAGACATAATAATCTATCTCCAAACCCAAACATATAGGTCTAATACCTCCCGCTCAGAACAACGATGCATTCGATACCAAGCAAAAGACTACATGATGGTCGGTGATACACTTTACCGTCGTGGTGTCGATACAGTTTTGAGGAGGTGCCTCACCCACGAGGAGGCCGAAAAAGTCCTGAATGATTTCCATTTAGGCACGTGTGGGGGGAATCAATCTAGTTACTCTACAGTACAAAAGATTTTACGAGTAGGATACTTCTGGCCAAGAATATTTAAAGACTGCATAACCGCAGTCAGAAGTTGCCATGCATGTCAAATCTTTGATCAAAAAACGAAAATACCACCCGCACCTTTGCAACCAGTAGTTGTTGTTGGGCCATTTGCCAAATGGGGCATAGATTTCATGACATGTAACCCCACCTCGGTCGGGGGGCATGGGTATATGATAGTCGCAGTAGACTATTTTACCAAATGGGCCAAGGTGATGCCTACATTAAACAACGGCGGCGAAACGATTGCCCTCTTCTTTTTCAATCAAGTAGTCTCCACATTCGGCGTTCCACAGGCCATAGTCACAAATCATGGATTGCATTTTCGCAATCACATGATGGTTGAGTTGGCTGCCAAGTTAGGGCTGTCCCATGACAGCTCTACTCCGTATTATCCGCATGCTAACAGACAAGTTGAGGCAATCAACAAGGTCCTGAAGCGGATGGTACAAAGGATGATTGGAGTCCACAAGAGTTGTTGGCACCTGATCCTGTACTCAGCCTTGTGGGCATACAGGACATCGGTGAGGAATGGAACCGGGTTTACACCCTTTCAATTGGTGTATGGCCTGGAAGCAATCTTACTGGTTCAGTGTGAAATCTCGTCCCTCAAACTCACAGTCAACCTTCTCCCCAGAACTCCAGAAGAAGAGGCTCGTTTCTTGGAATTAATCTAATTGGATAAAACCCACCATGATGCCGCTTTGGCTAATGAAGCCCATAAGAAATGAGTCAAGGCGCAGTTCGACAAGAATGTCAAACCCCGTGTCTTCTCAGAAGCTGACCTAGTCTTACTTTACGACCAGGAATCTGACAAATTGGGAGCAGGTAAGTTCAAATCCTTATGGATGGGCCCTTATATTGTTAAATGTGTATTAGCAAAAGGAGCCTATGAGTTAGTAGATTATGGTGGGATTCCACTAGCGCAACCTCGCAACGGGTTGTACCTTAAGCGTTACTATGCTTGACTCAAGATAGTAACCCCTATGCTTTTGTTACATTTTTGTTTTCGCTGAGGGTAATTGTTTTGGTTAAGTGATCCGCTTTTACATTTTTTGCAGATGTTGGACCTATTGGAATCATTTGTTGGATATGCTGACGGAGCGAGTTGTAGTTCGCAAAACCTATCTTCTGCAGCTTGGGCCATCTTCGATCCAAGCAGCAAGTTAGTGAGTTTCAGAGGGGTATGTATTGGTCAGTCAACAAACAATATTTCTGAATACAATGCGTTGATAGAGCTCCTCTCTGATGCCATTACACGTGGCATACACCGACTAGTCGTCAGGCTAGACTCACAACTCGTCACCCTACAACTCACTGGTATCTACTCCATACGGAATCTAGCTATCTATCGCATGTTCCTAAGGATCAAGATTTTGGAAAGGCAGTTTGATTCTATTCAATATCATCATATTCCCAGAAACTTAAACACATTAACAGACTCATTGGAAAATTATGTGTTAGATAGACATTTGCAACATTTATAAAAGAAGCATTTTGTCAAATATTTGCATCAAGATCATGTAACTCAACCAAAATAAAGCTCCCAAAATCAAAAAATATATATAACTGTTTATGGTTCATACATAATGTTCTGTAACCAGGACAAAATCAGTCAAATGACCCAAAACTCAAAATTCTAGGGGGAACCCTAGTCTAATGATGCTGGTGATAACAAGTCACTGCCTGCGAAATCATGCGTAAAAGCCTGGTCCATCGACTCGGCACACCAGTAGTATGCTGCTACAACCTTAGGGGCAGCTCGTCGGTCCTCACGTCTGGAATACCAAGAGTGAGGCCGTCGACCTGATCCTACAATGCTGAAAGAGTCTCGGCCACATCAAGGTTGCGAAGGATAGCCCTCCCCACATCCTCTCCTGCTGGAGCGACAGCTGGTACTCTGAGACGTACTACTGGCCGAACTGGTCCAATATCTAGATGAGCACATGAGTTTTGATTAGTCCTGATAGAAGAAAGCACAAGAACATTATAAAAAAAAAAAACAGGGAAACATGCACAAAATTCAAAAAGGAAGAAATGCAACTGGAGAGCTCAGGTTTAGCTCCTACCTAGTCTAGACGGCGCCGAGAATCGTCCACAGAATCTTCCGAAATCAGTTAGTGAAAATCAACAGGGAAAATCTCCTCTAGAGCTCCAACAAACCAAAGTTCAAATGAAATGGTAAAATGAGGGGTAAAAAACCACTTTTAAATTACTTTTCACGTAATTCGAGTAAAATATTGGTGTTTTAACTAATTTTGAAACATATATTGTTCATTTCTAATCGGTTTGATGAAGCAATTGAACAGGCGGTACAACCTTTGAAGGAACAAAGTGATTAATGGTGAAATTAAATCGATGACGATTATCACGAGCAATTTTTATGTGGAGTTCAAGCTTGTTAAAAATTAAACATAAGCAATGAGCAAACGTTCCCCCAAAGTTTAAGCTCATTAAAAAATCAACCAATTTCCAGTAAATAACCATTGTGAATGCATCATCATCAGCTTTTGAGCCCTGGTCATGCTCTCATCATCACCTCCACTCCATTTTAGCCGATCATTCACCTCCATTTGATTGTTTGCCCCTTTTTGAGGAACAACGACGAAGAGTGATCCTGTTAGCCGTCCTTGTGACACTCCCGTGACTGGAAAATTCCAAACCTTTCTTGGAACCAGCTACTACATGAAATTATCACTTGTTCCTCAAAAACGAGTCTCCTTTAAGCTCTTTTCACCTCACTCATAAAATATGAAAATATTGCCGAGCGATTGGCCTCTCTAGATTGTTAAAGTGGCCGAAAGTGCTATCCCTCCTCAAGATTTTAATCTTTTCGGACCTGACGGATTATTACACAAAAAGATCGTGCGCTTGCCTTGTTTGGCTCATTAGAATTACCAAAAAATCATCCCTTTCATATTATCTTATACTTTTTCGGATTTAATGGATTATATGACGAAAAACGATTATTGGAGTTTCCTTTACGTCCCTTTCAGACTTTCTAAAATTGAAAAGGACCGAGTTATCTTTCTCGTTAAACGTGTTAAAACCGAATAGCGACAAACTTGTCCATACAAACAAGAACGAGTTTCACCGTTGCTAGGCTCGTTAAAATATAGCGACGGGTTTTCCTGAAGGGAAAATTATAGAACAAGCATATGTTATGCTCCTCAATCTTGAAAAAAATAAAGAGGCACTGGTCAGCAATGACTGGGGAGAAATTGGGAAGAAAACTTGAAGAAAATTTATTGGTAGCAAGTTGCTCTTGAACATGAAACTTTCACTCCACATCTGAGTCGGGTTGGGTGTAGAGCTATAAAAAGGGTCTCTTTCACCTATAATTACCTCACATTAATATGTCAATCCGGGAATGTTTGGTTATTTCAAAGAGTGACTCAATCTGAGGCTATTTGTCAGAGTAATGCTAGTAGTACAGTGTCCTATAAAAACACAAGAGTAAACTAATGCTTGTCTATGACTAAGTTCCTTTAAATGACTAAAGCACACACTCTTAAAGCTAGGCAACTTTATCAGTCAACGGTTCGACAGCAATAGCCCATCCCTTTGGAAACTGATGGAGAGGAAACTAGAGCATGGATCACGGGTCTCGGAGCGAGGCAGTAAATGTAGAGGCTCACTACAGCCACAGATCATCTCTCACACCAAATGCGAGTAAATGAAACGGCAGATAAAAATGGAACGACAAATAGGAAATTGAACAGCAAATCTAGAATGGAACAACAATGCAGCAATTCTGAAATGAAACAACAATCGCTATAACTAAACCTCGCGAGTAACAATCAAACTTTATCCTATCAACTCAAATGCTCTCATTGTAATCAAAACTCCAATCTTTCATTCTGCAAGCAAATCACGCAACCAACTAAAGGAACAACAATAACTGTTAATTATGGAACAACATGTGAAAATCATACACACATAACACTCTAAAGAAGTAATATGATTTAATACCAATCATCAATAGGAATTACAACTCTGTTTCAAAATGGAACAGCATGAATCCTGAATCATAAAGAACACACCTGATCCAGGTGGATATTGGTGGCCACCTGCCAAGTCCACCTGGACCCCCACCATTGTCTTTCTCAGCATTTTCAGTTTCCTTAATTGTAGCACAATTTACTATTTTTAGCAGTTTTTCGGGTCCTGAACTTCCGGAGCCGTTTTGAGGCCCTAAACGACGTTTTTTGGGGAATCCGGGGGCAACATGGGTCCATGGAATGGACCGATGTTGCCCGTTCCAACAATGATAGTGCTCGGATAGATCTTTCTAATGAGCTATTGTACGCATCAAACGGAGATCATGTGCCAAAGTTACGACCCCGGGAAGTTGATGTACCAACATACCCCGAAACGGGGCCCATAGTTTGGTGTTTCATCTCCTAGGGTTAGGTTTTGGAATGTTAAGGGTTTTCCATTGTTTCTCAACAATAAATAGGCCTTCGAGCCTCATTGTAACATAGTTCAGAGGCATGTAGCCATCACATCTCTTCTCAGAGATAAGCTGCCATCGCCCTAGCTAGTTTATTTCCATTTCTGATTGTAAGCATATTTCAGTATTTTCCATTAATGAAATGAAGTATTATTTCCATTGCATCTTGGTGTATATGGTTATCTCTGTAACTTGTTGCATTCCTGTTTAAATCCGGATCAGTGGTATCAGAGCGGTCTGCTTTTTCTCTGTTTTTCTTTGCATGTCCCCAACAAGGTCGGGATATAAGGAGTTAGGGCTTGAACTGGTTGAACCTTTGCAAGACCAGCCTCGCAAATCCCGACGGCCTCCCATGGCGGACGAGAAGAAAGACGAGGGGGTAGGAGATCCGATCAAAATCTTGCTCGAAGAAGCCCTCGAGCGACAACGGAACGCGATGATGGACAGCTTTGCTCAGATCCTTCAGCGACTACCCAGAAGCAACACATCGGCTTCCAGCAGCTACTCTGGAAACGCCACACCCTTTAAGGTACAAGTTAATTTTGAAATCCCCATATTCGAGGGTCAGATAGATGCAGATGTCGTAGATAAATGGTTAAATCTACTAGAGGGTTATTTTTCTGTTCATGAATTTTCGAGTCGGGAAAAGATTGTTTTTGCTCTCCTCAAAGCAGCCCCCCACGTCAAGGACTGGTGAGAAACCCACTGCGAGCAGAAGGATGAAAGTACTGGCTCACTATTTTCAGCCGCACCCACCTGGGATTCGTTCCGGGATTCCATCAAGGAGCAGTACTACCCTGTCGGGAGCTATGAGGATGAATACATAAAGTGGACCACGCTGCGGCAGGGAAGGGACCAAGACGTGCCGGAGTTCACCAATCTTTTCCATACCCTGCGCACAAAGTTGGGTATCAAGGATTCAGAGCAACATTTGATACTCAAATACCGTGGCCACCTGCACAAGTACATCCAGGAAGAAATACAATTCCTAAACATCCCCTCGCTCGGCGCAGCATACCGATATGCCGTCAAGGTCGAGCAGAAGTTTAAACAAAAGAAGCGAGACTTTGGATCTGCGAATCCAAAGCAGGGGAAAGGTGCCCCTAAACTGCAGAACAAAGGACAAAGCCAAGGCGGGACAGCCCAAGACAACCAGCAGAAGCTGCAAGCAAAGAACAACGCCGCGAAGCCGAGAAAGGACACTAGAAAATGGTGCGAGTTCCATAAGAGCTCCACTCACAACACAAGTGAGTGTCGGGCCAAGCAGTCATTGGTGGCTGAGCTAAAGGTTTCAGAATCAGATGCATGTTCCGACTCTGAGTTAGAACCCGATAAGGGGTATGAAAAAGGGAAGCAGATCATTGATGCGGACCCCAGCGCCACTGTTGCTATCGCAACGATCTAGAAAAATGAACCTGAAGATCCAGAGGAGGAGGAGCGTCTCTTCCACTCCCAGATGTGGGTAAAGGGCTCCCCGATACAGTTCATTGTTGATAGTGGGAGTCAAAAGAACCTCATTTCGGCAGAGGTCGTGAAGCGGTTGGGCTTACCGACCACAGCACATCCACAACCATACACCATTGGGTGGCTTCACCAAGGACGAGATCTTCGCGTGAGCCAGCAGTGTCGCCTTCCATACAACATCAAGCCCTTCACGGATGCTCCCCTTGAAGTTTGTGATGTATTACTAGGAAAACCATACTTGTGGAAGCAACATGCTGTGTATGAATCAAGGCCCCGTGCTATTATTATTACATTGGGAAATCAGTTGTTCAGGATACCAGAGGTAGCACCACCTGCCGCCCTCTCTTTGATTACTGCAAAACAATGCAGTAAGATCATTTCCAAAACCAGGAAATTTGTTTTCCTGATGATACGCCCTCAAGGAAAGAAGAAGACAGTGGCCGCGGCCTCCAAACGGGGCCCCTCTGTACGACAACTACAGATGGACAAGGTTGTGGAGGAGTACGAGGACATCTTCACCTCCCCGGCAGGGGTTCCTCTGCACTGTCAAGTCAAGCACTCCATCAATCTGACCCCAGGTGCGCCGCTACCCAATGGACCAATTTATCGGCGCTCCATGCTGGAGAACGATGAAATCAAGAGGCAGATTCAGGAGCTCCTGCAGAAAGGTCACATCCGTCCGAGTTCATCGCCCTGTGGGAGCCCGATCGTGTTGGTACAGAAGAAGGATGGGACGTGGAGACTCTGTATTGACTATCGGGCACTGAACAAGATCACTGTCCGTAATAGGTACCCGATCTCGCGGATTGATGACCTCCTAGACCAACTAAAGGGGGCGAAATATTTCAGCAAGATCGACCTGAAGTCGGGATATCACCAGGTACCAATCGAACCCTCCGATGTGTGGAAGACTGCCTTCAAATCCAAGGAGGGCCTCTTCAAATGGTTGGTCATGCCTTTCGGATTGACGAATGCTCCTGCAACCTTTATGAGGCTAATGGACGACATCTTACGGCCATTCACCAACTCCTTTGTGGTAGTATACTTGGATGACATTCTGATCTTTAGCCAGAGTTGGGAAGAGCACCTCCACCACATCCGACAAGTTCTCCAAACACTGCGGCAACACAAGCTATGTGCCAATTTGGAGAAATGCACTTTTGGCATGACCCAGGTTCAGTATCTAGGACACATCATTGATGAACAGGGGGTGCATGTCGATCCAGCCAAGATCCAAGTCATTCGGGATTGGCCCTCTCCAACCACTCTAACAGAGATCCGCAGCTTTCTAGGTCTTGCCAACTTCTACCGCAGGTTTGTGTTGGGGTTTTCTCATATTTCTTGGCCCTTGAGTCAAGTCACCAAGGGCGGGGCGAAAGAAAAATTCTTTTGGTCTGAATCTCAACAGAAGGCATTCAGGGAGTTGAAGGATCGCCTCTGCATGGCACCAGTGCTCGCGTTACCAGATTTACAACAACCATTTGAGGTCGAGACAGATGCCTCTGACTATGCTATTGGGGCAGTCCTTACTCAACATGGATATCCAGTGGCATATCACAGTGAAACACTTTCAGACACAGTCTGGAAGTATCCCACTTATGATAAAGAGATGTATTCCATTGTACAGGCCTGCCGACAATGGAAGCATTACATATTGGGGAAGGAAACGGTCATCCACACAGACCACCGACCTCTGTAGTTCATACAGACCCAAGGGAAATTGCAGAATGATCGCCATCAGAAGTGGTCTACATACCTGCAACAGTTTCACTTGAATATCAAGTATAAAAAGGGCAGCACCAATAATGTTGCAGATTTCCTCAGTCGACCACCGATCATGGCGCTAACCACTGTGCTCAACTCTTGTGGGCACGAGACTTCTGATTGGCCACTTCTCTACAAAAGCGACCCAGAATTCTGCCACACATACCAGACACTCTTGGAGGGTCGGCAGGTTCCATATTTTCACCTCCAGGATGCCCTATTATGCCACCTCGGTCACCTTTGTGTTCCTTCAAGCGAGCGTGCCAAGATGATTTGGGAAGCACACTACAGTCGGGCTGCTGGGAATTTCGGGGTCGAGAAAACAGTGGCAGTACTGCAAAATTATTTCTATTGGCTGAATCTTCGATAGGATGTTGGGAAGTACATCCGATCATGTACTGCCTGTGCCATTGCCAAACCGGCCATTAAGAAGCACGGCCTCTATACCCCGTTGCCTACCCCTAGTCGACCTTGGGAATCCATCTCCATGGATTACATGTCAGGCCTTCCTTCCACTAAGCATGGAAATGACTGTGTTTTTGTGGTCATCGACAGGTTCTCGAAGATGGCCATTATGGTGGCCTGCAAGAAGAATATCATAGCAGAAGCCACTGCTAAACTCTTCTTTGAACGAGTGTGGGTGCACTTTGGGATCCCACAATCTATCATCTCAGATCGGGACAGTCGGTTTCTCAGCACATTTTGGTCCAGTCTCTGGTCAATGCTGGACACCAAACTCACGAAGTCCACAGCCTTCCATCCTCAAACTGATGGCCAGACAGAGGTTGTCAATAGGATGATTGCGCACATTCTGCGCATGTGTAACTCAAAGCATCCACGCACATGGGACGAGAGCCTCCCCTATGTTCAGCACAACTACAACCGAGCTCTTCACAGCTCCACTGGCCATAGCCCTTTTCAGGTGGGTTTGGGATTCCAGCCACTATGTCCCATTGATGTGGCCATGCCACTTGCAGCTACTTACATGAATTCAGCTCATGTCCAGTCCGAAACAGATAAGGCCACCAGCTTCATTGAGTGCATCCAACATATTCGCCAGCAGGTCCATGACATTCTTGAGAAATCAAATCCCAACTACAAGCAGCGACATGATCAACATCGGGTGCCACACAAGTTTTAGGTGGGTGACAAAGTCTGGTTGCATTTGCAAAATGAACGCCTTACTGGAGCCTATCGGAAATTGAGACCACTCCGATATGGTCCTTACACCATTACTAAGGCTATGGGAGACAATGCATTTGAGTTCAGCATTCCCCCATTCCTTGGCCTGCACCCAGTGTTCAATGTGGACCGCCTTTGGCCATACTTTCCACCATTGCTAGACACATCCGACATTGCAGAACAGCTCAAACCCACAGAATTAAATCCAGATTGCATGGAACAAGCTGCAACTGATCGGATCATGGACACACAGATCAAGAACACTCACCAACAGAATATCCAACTGTATCGAGTTGTCAAAGCAGGCCAACTCCTTCAGCAGGGCAAGTGGCTCACCAGGGAACAAGTTCAGCAGAAGTTTCCTCATCTCATGGAGGAACTCAACGCAATGGGGACCATTGCTTCCTAAGGGGGGAGGAATGATCCAGGTGGATATTGGTGGCCACCTACCAAGTCCACCTGGACCCCCACCATTGTCTTTCTCAGCATTTTCAGTTTCCTTAATTGTAGCACAATTTACTATTTTTAGCAGTTTTTCGGGTCCTGAACTTCCAGAGCCGTTTTGAGGCCCTAAACGACGTTTTTTGGGGAATCCGGGGGCAACATCGGTCCATGGAATGGACCGATGTTGCCCATTCCAACAATGATAGTGCTCGGATAGATCTTTCTAATGAGCTATTGTACGCGTCAAACGGAGATCATGTGCCAAAGTTACGACCCCGGGAAGTTGATGTACCAACTTACCCCCAAACGGGGCCCATAGTTTGGCGTTTCATCTCCTAGGGTTAGGTTTTGGAATGTTAAGGGTTTTCCATTGTTTCTCAATAATAAATAGGCCTTCGAGCCTCATTGTAACACAGTTCAGAGGCATGTAGCCATCACATCTCTTCTCAGAGATAAGCTACCATCGCCCTAGCTAGTTTATTTCCATTTCCGATTGTAAGCATATTTCACTATTTTCCATTAATGAAATGAAGTATTATTTCCGCTGCATCTTGGTGTATATGGTTATCTCTGTAACTTGTTGCGTTCCTGTTTAAATCTGGATCAACACCTTTCAAATAATTACCTTAACACACATACTCAGCATAGAAGCTCCATAACACAATGATAACACTGTTCAATTAAGTCTAATAAGATTTCATCCACTCCGAAAGTATTGATAATATAATGCAGAGTCAATGGAAAGAACATTAATGAACGAATCTTAGTAGAGCATGTGATGTAACTTATAAAGCATATCAGATTACCAACTAGTGACGATAAGCAAACCACGCAGAAATGAAATCGTAGTGATACAGAAGCAAGTGTCCTCCGGGGCCGGACCCTTAGCCTCAAGCGTACACCGCTTTAAGCTAATCCAGACGCAAAGATAAGATAATCACCAAGTTTATATTAATTCATAAAACAGAAAGTACAATGAGCCAAGTTCAACGAGACTCGATGATCAAAGTTCAGTCTTTAACAAAAAGCTACATAAAAGCATCCCCCTTAGACTAATAGTGCCGTCCCTTTATATAAGGGTAAAGGCGGAGATGTCTAAGTGATAAGATAAATAAAGCAGCGATCCCTGCCAAACTGTTAATCCCTAATCACTTCTTTTCTCCTCCGCCGAGCTGGTGCCTTCTCCTCCTTTTCCGGACCAGTTTTCTTCATCCTGCTTTGCCTCGTTTGAACTCGGTCCTTCGTCAAAGGGACAGCAGTTACCCTGTTCTTATCTTCTTCTTTGGAACAGCAGCTCCTCATTTTTAGCCTTTCCTACACAAGAGAATGACAACTATCAGTGGATAAGTCTTGCATACTAATTCCACATATTTCATCACAATTCTCTATTGTTTTCCACATTCATGGTGTAAAATATTCATAAGTCCTACTAAAAAGCCACTGAAATGATCATTAAAAACATACCTTTTTAGTACTCCACACACCCCCCTGCTTACCCTGTTTCATGCCCTCATGAAAATGTTGTAGTTGACATGAAAAGCAGTGAGAGAGTAGGCTGGAGAAGGAATCTCATGCGGAGGCCTACGGCCATGTTGAGTGACTAGGTAGTCAAAGAACTGGCCTGTCTGACCCTCAGGCATCTCATATAGGGCTTGATATCCGGGTGCAAGGTGCCAGATAATTGGACTGTGAAATCTATATCCTAACCAGGATGGCCCTGCCCTCAAAGTGCTTTCACCATAGAGGTTCAAACGATTGGCAGCTAATTGAAAATTCTCATACTTAAATGGTTCCCTGAGCTGGATGTTTGGATTAGAGGTTCGGTACCGGAATTTGGCTGCATCAATAGTGAGGTCTTTGATAGAAAGAAAATATTCTAAACTTTGTCGAATGAGTGCCTCGTGCATGGGTCCTAACGTTTCGATGACACCCGGAGTTCTCATAAGGTTTCTATGTGTTTTTCATAGCCGTACTGGGTCCCTAGGCTCAGCCCTTACCCACAAGTCTAGGCCATTTTCCTGTCTCTAGAAAGTGTTATAGGCTTTGAGCCATTTAATCTGATTAACCCTGAATGAGATGAATGCTTGCAATTGAATGTCCCCAACAAAAGGGCCAGGGTTCAACTCAGTTTCCTGATCTAGCACGAGGTTATGCAAATAAAATTCACATAGCAATCTGTGGACCTTCAGTCCATAATGGTTACAACAATCTATAAAGTCATTGACAGTATTAATTTGTATCGAGGCACCTGCTTTAACAGCCTTTATTTTCAATTGTAAGTATCGTTCCAATAGAAACAGAGCATAGTTTTTGGCAGGGGCCCTACATGCTAAAACGTCATTGTATAAAGAACATAAGGTATCCATCTGTTTGATAACAGTATCTAGCCTACGGGTTACCTTTGCAACTTTCTCCTGTTCCTTTTGCCACCTTTCAAAGGTCTGGCTCTCGGATTCATTGACGTTCCTTAGTTGCTGTTGGAGTTCTTCATACTTCTCACGAGGGACTGTTTTCTCTCTAAGCTTCTCCATTTCTTGCTGAGCTTGTTTCAATCCTTTGTGCAAGGTCCTTGTCTTTGGATCTCTTTTCCATGCATCAGTGGAGGCCGGGAGTTTTACTTGAACTTTCTTATTGCATTGTTTCGAGTTCAAAACCCTTATCACCCCTGAGGGTGGGGCCTCTGTTTGAATCTCCTTGTTGTCCTTTTATTTTTTAACACGAATACCGGCTGGTAGCTGTTCCTTTTCAAATGGAACAACAATCTATCCCTCAGCTTCATTTGGAACAACAGCTGGACCTTCAGCTTCATTTGGAACAATAGTTGGGCCTTCAGTTTCATTTGGAACAGCAGCTGGGCCTTCGGCTTCATTTGGAACAGCAGCTGGATTTTCCGTAGGGTTTTGATCAACAGAGTGATTTTTAGTCCTCCGCCATTTTATCCTGCGGTTCATTACTACAGTGGTCATCTTCTTCTTACTGGCGGTCTTCCTTGTCCTCTGCCTTGCTTTTAGGATCCTGATCTGCTGGTGGAGCTGGGCTATTATGCTCAATAACCTCCGCTGTTCCTTTCGTAATTCTCTAATTTCCAATGTTTTATTAGAAGGAACAGCAGGCTTTTTGCTGCGTTTTGGGCCGTGACTAGTCCCTTGATCTTTCTCCTAGGGTGCTTCTTCACTGTTTTGTGCTGGTTATTCTGGGGTAAGAACCCTAGCTGGTTCTGTGGCTTCGCTTTCTATCCTCACTTCCTCTAGAATTTCCTCTGGTGCCGTGGGAACAGATTGTTCCCTCTCAATATCTCCTATCTCTTTCTGATCATGAACGGGAAGAGTTCCTTCTTCTGCCTCCTCCGCATGTGGCTTTTTGGGTGCATCTTCTTCCTGGGGTTTGTCGCGGAGGTATGATGGAGTGGAAGGTTGGCCATACTCACCCATATTGGCCAAGATTGCAGCCAATTCCTCTTCTCCCACTGGGTCCTATGGTGGGCTACCTACCTGCTGTCCCATTTCCTCCTCCTGCCTGGATTGTCCATCTTCTGCCTCAGGATGCTCAATTTCCATTTCAGGATTCTCGGCTTCTATCTCAGGATGTTCAACTTCTGTCTTTGTATGCTCAACTACTTCATTTTTTTCCTCTTCGGATCGCTTAGCCTCCTCGGCCTCTCCTCCCTTTTCTCCTTCAACTTGTTCTTCTTCTATTTCTGGTTGTGACGGTTGTTCATCCTCAATTACCACTGGCTGGCTAGTGCTTTCTTGGAGTTTTTCCAGCCTTCCTCTTATCCGGGCTAACTGGACTGATTTTCTGCGTTTCTCTGGCTGTTCCGGTGTATCAGTGTCATGCTCACGATTTGTTGATTCCTGGCGGGTTTCTGGTCGTTCGGATGTGCTTGCAATATGGTTTTGTTTTCTTAATTCTCTACGTTTTTCCGGACGTTCTGGTGTGCTTAGAGTATGTTTACGTTTTGGGGAAGGTGCTATCGCTCTGCCCTCAATTATTGCAATTAATTCTTCCCAGCTGCTTTGCTGCTGGGTGAGGCTATGACTAACTATTAGTCGGATTAATCCATGGTGGCTAACAACTGACTCTACATGCTGTGCCTTTTTCAAGCTTCGTGTGGTGTCATGGAGTAAAGAACTCAAAAGTGCAGGAAGGTTTACAGAGCATTTCTGCTTTAAAACAGCTAAGAGTTTAAGGTGTCGTGGCCTTACCACGTCTTTTGTCCCCTCGCAGGTGATGTAGCTTTGCACTGTTCTCGCTAATTCTGCCCAGGGTTCTCCTAGCGTTGTTGGCAGGACTCCCTTCCCTTTAATTGTTAAGCTCTGGCCTTCGTCCTGGAAAATTTCCATGAGCTTCTGGAATCTTTCCTTCTTCAATGTCCATACAGGTCCGGTGGCTGGTTGTCCCGAGACTTCTGCAATTATATCGTCGGTGACTTCTATCCGCTTCCCCCACACCGTGGAGTGATCCTCCTGCAGGTTCTGCAGAAATTCCATCGCCATTGTTTCATTGGAATCCTTCAGGTGACTGAGATAAGTCAGCCACCCTGCTCTTTCCAGGATCTCTCGAGCAGCAGCGGAGACTGTCAACTCCTGTGGTTCGCTTCGAACTTCCCTGCCTCCCATGGTTTCACTGTGGATTCTCCATGGAACAACAACTGCTTGTGCTGTTTGAAACACAGAGAGGGTAGAAATCGTCGGATTTAGAAAAAAACACAGAGTATGCAACAGAAATGAGTTATGAACAACAACTTGTATAGGAAAAAAAATAGAAATGTCATGTTGTTAAACCGTGCCATTTCCTGGTACACTATCTTTCCCGAATAGTGAGCTGACACATAACCCGGGGAATCATGAGGTGAACCTCCCCCCCCACAATGCGATAGGCTACCCCAACCATCAACGAAAGGAGTGGCACCCCGATCTGTAACCAAGTCATAAAGGAACAGCGTATGAAAATATGCCATGTTTAGAAAAACAACGAATTGCCGAAATCGAGGCGTAAAGTTAGATCGCGTATTACGTAAGAGGCTGCTGTGATATGATACGAGGCCGGGGGATAGGACGTCTGCCGTACTTGCCAAATCTCAAGTGGTCATTGTCACCTCCTTTGCCATGATTGGTGTAATAAATGTCCATGCGGTATATAAGTCGGGAAATAATGTATGATTAGTGCCTAAGATATAAGAAACAAAAGAGTATTAGTATCCTACCTATTGGTGTAATTAATGTGACTTCGATACCATTAACAGTGCTCTGCTGACGACAGGTGTCCATAACCTTGGCAGAGTTGTTTATTTCACCCCCGGAACCATGATCCTTTATATGCATATTAAGGAATGCGATGTCAAAGTGTAGGCCATTATGCTGGCTTGGTAACCAGTTAGCCATAATGCCATTCACGAGGAGGGGGCGAAGAGTGGGCAGGCTGGCTCGTGATGAGACCTCCTATTCCAAGGTTTGTTTATTTGCTATACCTTTTGGACCATATCCTTGGTGTGGTGGCCATAGTGGGAATGCCACTTCGCTTCCATCCTCATGATCATGGTAGGCTGGCTCTTGATGAGACCCCTATCCTGCATTTGACAATTTATAGTTCATTTTCTTTTTCTTTCTCTTTTTTCATAAAGCATTTTTCCTTATATATCCACAAAGGGTGGTTCAACACTCCTTAAGAGTAGGAATGGTGGAAGAAGTCTTATCATCTCAATAGGAGGATATAAACCCTTTGCTCTTATTCCTGAAAAAAAATAAAAAAAAGAATAGCATGATAAAAGATAGCCAATCAGGGTAAAATTAGTAAGACAATGACAACAAAGGATAAGTACATCCTTCCTTCTATCCTCTTACCAATACATAGCCTTATAAAGATAGCGATTTAAAATTGCCTGATTTCGGTGTGTTGTGATTTTGGATTCATTGCATAAGTGCATCGCTTGTCTCTAAAAGACTTTGAAAGAATAGGGGCAAGAAGCATCCTTACTTGGACCAGCAAGAGGTTAGTTGTTTCACAAAGAGAGAAGAAGAATGCTAGATCAAATAAAGGAGCATAAGTTTCAAAAGTGCAAATGCCGTTCCTTTTGAAAAAGGAACAGCCGAACACAGCGATGATGTTCCTTTTGAAAAAGGAATAGTAGAACATACCAATGGCGTTCCTCTTGAAAAAGGAACAGTAAAAATTAAAATGTTGTTCCTTTTAGAAAAGGAACAGCAAGACAAGCGAACGTTGTTCCTTTGAAAAAGGAACAGCAAAAATCAAAGGTGTTGTTCCTTTTGAAAAGGAATAGCAGAAAATCAAAAGTGATGTTCCTTTTGAAAAGGAACAATAGAAAATCAAAAAGTTTTGTTCCTTTTGAAAAGGAACAACAGAAAATCAAAAGTGATGTTCCTTTTGAAAAGGAACAACAGAAAATCAAAAGTGTTGTTCATTTTGAAAAGGAACAACAGAAAATCAAAAAGTGTTGTTCCTTTTGAAAAGGAACACCAGAAAATCAAAAAGTGATGTTCCTTTTGAAAAGGAATAGCAGAAAATCAAAAAGTGCTGTTCCTTTTCAAAAGGAACAACAGAAACATGCAAATGCCATTCGTTTCAGGAACAACAGAAAAATTAAAACCTATATGTGCACAAACAAGTTTGAAGAAAAGAAATTATGTGCAAATTGCGAAAAGAAATGAATTCCTTAATGAATTACAGGTGAGGAAGATTTCTCTTCCTCTCCTAAAATCTCCATATCAGCGTCTCTGCGTAGCTATTGGCAGAAGGATTCCCGAGTGAGTGGTTTACGATAGAGACGAACTCGGTGGCCATTCACTTTGAAGGTGTATCCAAAATCGTCAATGGTGATTAAAGTCATGGTCCCATTGTCATGTACCTTCTGGATTTCGTATGGTCCCAACCAACGAGTCTGGAGTTTCCCGGGGAAGTCCTGAAACCGAGAGTCGTATAATAGAGCCTAGTCTCCCTCATGGAAGACTTTGTTTTTGATGAGGGCATCATGCCATTTAGCTCGCTGCTATTGAATCAATGCTATATTTTGTAGTGCGGAGAGCCTAATTTCGTCCAATTCATTGATCTATTGTAGTCAATTAATCTGTGCCTCAGTTAGATCTAAGCCAACTTCCTGTGCTATTCATAATGTTTGGATTTCAAATTCTATAGGGAAAATGGGTTGTTTTCAAAACACTAATTGATAAGGTGAGTAACCAGTGGTGCTTCTCCATGTTGTTCTATAGGTCCAAAGTGCTTCAGGTAGTTGGGCAACCCAATCACGCCTATGTGACACAATGGTCTTTGTTAGGATGGATTCTATTATCTTGTTGCTGCTTTCTACTTGTCCGTTCGCCTGTGGGTGGTATGGAGCAGTAATTTTGTGCTGGACATGATAGTTATTAAGTGTTGCTGCTAATCTATTGCCAGCAAATTTTGGTCCTCCGTCTGTGATTATTTCCCTTGGAAGGCCATAACGTACAAATAGATGGAAGAGGAACTGTATAACAGAGTCCTCTGTGGCTCTTGGCAATGCTTCTGCTTCAACCCACTTGGTGACATATTTTGTTGCCACCAGGATATATGTTCTCTGATTTGATGAGGGGTTGATGGGTCCAACGAAATCAAGAGCCCATCGGTCGAATGGTTCGATGGCTAACTGAGGTTTGAGAGGCATCTCGTCAGCTTGACCAGGACGTCTTGCTCGCTGGCAGCTATCACAGGCTTGGACAAATTTCTTTGCATCTCTGAAAATCGTGGGCCAATAATATCCTGTCTGTAATACTTTGTGTCCTGTTCTACGCTCAGCGAAGTGTCCCCCACATGGTCCGTCGTGACAGGCTTTTAGGATGTCAAAGATTTCATCTTCTCGAACACATCTCCTGATATGCATGTCTGCCCCTGTATGAAACAAATAGCCCCCAATCCAGGAGAATCGAGTATTCTTCTGAACAATCTATTTTCACTCATTAGGGGTTAAGTGTTTTGGTAGTTTACCTACTGCAAGGTAATTGGCAACATCGACATACTAGGGTGTTCGAACGGCAACAGCAAACAGATGTTCATCTAAAAATTGATCTTCAACTGCTGTTGCATCAATTGGCTTTGGCATTCTTGAGAGAAAATCGGCTACAGGGTTCTCTTTCCCTGGCCGGTCCTTGATTGTGATATTGAATTCCTGCAATAAAATCAGCCATCTAGTTATTCTAGCATTTGTGATAGGCTTATTTGCTAAGTATTTTATGGCGGAATGATCCGTATACAAAATAACAGGATAGCCTGTAATATAATGTCTAAATTTATTGACAGCATGTATTACAGCTAGGAATTCCTTTTCAGTAACAGTGTAATTTAATTCAGCAGGGGATAAATTTTTGCTAATGTTATAGATAGCATATGGTTTTTTATCCTCTTCCTACCCAAGGACTGTGCCAATGGCTGTATCTGAGGCATCAGCTAAGATCTGAAATGGAAGATCCCAGTTTGGTCCTCGCAGGACTCGGGCTGTGGATACAAGCTTCTTTAAATCCTTGAAAGCACGTTCACATTTTTCTATCCACAGAAAATCAACGTTACCAGTTAGTGCATATAAAGGTGCAGCAATGTGTGAATAATGTTCTATAAATCGTCTATAATATCCAGAAAATCCAAGAAAGCTGCGTACCTCTGTTTGAGTAGTAGGAGTGGGAATAAGCAAAAGTATTTGGATTTTGGCCGGGTCTACCTGAATGTCGGCTGCTGAAACATAGTTCCCTAGAATAAGTCCTTCAGTAATCATCATGTAACATTTTTCGTGACTTAAGCAAAGCCTGGTAGCTATACAGCATTGTAGGTCTTTTTCTAGGGTATTTAGTGCCAGATCAAAATCATCTCCATAGGGTGTAAAGTCATCCATATACACTTCAAGTCCATCATTTATTAAATCTGCAAAAATGCTAAGGATAGCCCTTTGGAATGTGGCGGGAGCATTACATAGGCCAAATGGTGGAACTCGGTAGGCAAATGTCCCCCAAGGACAAGTGAAAGTTGTTTTGTCCTGGTCTTCAGGGGCAATCTGAATCTGATTGTATCCATTGAAGCCATCCAGGAAGGAAAAGAATTTTTTTTCTACCAAAGTATCTAGCACTTGGTATATGAATGGGAGTGGAAAGTGGTTTTTTTGTGTTGCTTTATTGAGTTCCCTTTAATCCACACAAATTCTCCATTTCCCATTCTTTTTAGGTACAACCACAAGTGGAGAGACCCATTTACTATCGGAAATAGGATAAATAAAATTAACATCTAACAGTTTCTGAAGTTCCGCTTTCACCACATCTTTGAAATGAGGATTAAGTCTTCTCTGCGGTTGACGGACAGGTCTAGCATCTTTTTCTATATAAATGTGGTGTGTACACAAATGTGGGTCGATCCCTTTCATATCAGGGTAATCCCATGCAAATGCATGTTGATATTTTCTTAATAAATGGATGAGCTTAGTTTCTTGTTCAGATGTGAGGTTGGCATTGATATTTAAAGTTTTTCCTGGTTCAATTTCCACAATTTTACTATTTGCGACAGAAGTAACAGGTAATGTTTGATCATGTGTGTCTTTCAGAGGATCTTCTTCTAATTCATTATCAAATGCTGCTTCTATCATGTGACATTGTGTACAGGATTCAGCTTTGGTTTGACTAATGAAATTGTTAATGGCATTGTCTTCTGTTTGGTCTTTAAAATCAAGTGCCTCTTGTAAAGTCAATGGGGATCTAATGTTATCAGTAAGGTATGATACAAGATACTTGTTAGTTTTAATTATTGTGAGACTTGGCTGCACTTGAGGGTATAGAACCAAATTCTTAATATCAGGTCCTTTAGTTATGGTCATATTTCCTTGTCGGCAACCAATGTAAGCATCGGCGGTGGCAAGCCAAGGCCTTCCTAGGATTAGCGGATGTCCATCAAGTCGGGTTTTTGGATTAATTATCAAGAAATCGGTCGGATATTCCCAGGAGTCTACAGAGACCATGACATCGTGTATAGTACCTTCTGGTCTAATCATAGATCGGTCAGCTAATTCTAACAAAGTAGAGGTAGGTTCTACAGATGTAATTCCGAATTTTTGACAGGTGGTGGTTGTTAAAATATTGATTGCAGCTCCTAGATCAACTAAGGCATTAGACAAGGTCTGACCGTAAATTTGAACAGTGACAATTGGATTTCCTGGGTCTTCATATTTGATGGGTGTTTCTTTCCCAGATAAGAGATCAGATAAAGTACCGACTACTTGGACTCTTGGATTAGTTGTTAATATTCTTCCTTGGTTTCTTTATGCACAATTCTTTTATAGTTTTTGCATATATAGGAATATCTTGAATGGCCTGGAGGAACGGGATCTTTATGTACAAATTTTTTAATTCCCTTAGAATTCCAAAGTCAGGATATTGTAAAGGTTGAGGTATGACTAATCGTTCTCGGAATGGGGGAGAGGATGTGTTTTCTTGATTATGAGACTGCTAATTATTTGCATCCTCTTTCTGTAACTAATGTTCTCTTACTAACTGATCTTCATTATGAACTGTTTTATCTCCCTCATTTTCGATGATACGTCCAGATCGTAATTGAAGATCATTACACTCCCGCAGATCGGGTCCTATTTCTGGTGATTCTATGATTTGAAGAGATTGGACCGGTCTGTTATTTGGATTAGGGTTGGGTTGGGCTGGGAGTTGCAGTCTCAAATTAGACTGGGGATTTTGTTGTAGAGCTGGCAGAGTAGGTTGAGGGAGCGGAATAGTTCCTACTGGCTGTTGCATCGGTCTTTGCCAGTTTGTCTGCCAGGATGAACCTTGTGAAGTAGAGGGAGTCCATTGTGGAGGATATGGGCTATTTTGCCAATATGGTGAATTATAAGGAAAATTCGGCCAACTAGATTGATTTGGATGATTTAGCCATGGGTTTAAAGAAGGAAACTGTGGTGGTGGCCAATTTGAGAATGGGGATGGGGGCTGATTTTGCCACATATTATATTGTTGAGAATTATATTGTCGAGGCTGAAAAGAAGAGGTTGGGTCTGAAAACATACCAGATTGTCGTTGCTGCCACTGGCAGCGCTGGTTGATCAAGTACACTGATTCTTCTTCTTCCTCTGCTTCATTGTATACTGCTTTTAATCCAGGAAGTGAGGGGTAGCTTTCCGTAAGATGATCATTTGTACAGATGGCGCATGTTTAGACTGTATCCAGTGGACACTCCTTGTGACTATGTTTTTCTCTACATCGGGGGCAGAAGATTGCCAAATTCTATTCTGCCTCCATCTGCTTCTGTTTGGCCTGCATAATATCAAGTTGTGTAGTTAGTGTCCCTAGAATATCATTTTTAAAATTTTCTAATAAATTTCCAATCTCCACACGCATTACTCCTTCTGTTGCTATCTTATTGTCTCTTGCAAACCGATCATATTCTTCCGGTTTTATTCTTGTTCTGCCTCTCGAACTCCTGATGCATAAATCAATAATGTCAACAAAATTCTCTTGATAAATATCCCCTTTTCCCATAATGTTTAATGTTTCGATCCACTGTTCCTTCATGCCTCTTATTAATGCAGTTTTTAACACATTATCAGGTAAAGGTAGTGATGCATAAGGATATCTTTGTAAATTATATTGAAAACGTTCCACATATTCTTCTAATGTTTCGTTTGGTTTGGCTGTCATTTGAATTATTTCATCTTTCAATTCTCTAGACCTACAATAATCCTGATATTTTTTTAAGAAGGATTCTTTCATCTGAACCCAATTGTTGATGACCCCACCACCTAGTCCCATAAACCATCTTAGAGCAGCTCCGTTTAATGTCGAGGTGAATAATTTCAATTTCTGGGGATCGGTGGTGTAATCATATCCCCTACACAACACATCAAATTCGAATAAAAATGCATCCGGATCTTCTGATGTAAGACCATGAAAGGTTGGGAAATGTTGAAGAGGGATAGCTTTCATGGGTGCATTTGCTGCAGAATCCACTATAGGATATTGTAATGTAGAGGTTTGAGTATTTGGCTGATTCTGAGCCATAGGATCGAATATGTGCCAATAACCTTCTGGGATATCTAGGAGGGTATTCCTAGGTTGAGAGGGAACGATTTTAGTAGGGATAGTTTTAATGGCACTTCCTTTATGTGGGATAAGAGGAATACCTGATGTCTGAGGAGATTGAGTTCCCTCAACAATGATTTTCGTAGCGCTCCCCTTATCAGGGCTACTTAATGGCTGATTTTTTCCAATGGGAGGTTTTGGTTCCTCTGTTTCCCCTGTTTCTCCTTCTCCTTCACAAAAGTTACTGAAATTCCCTTCCTGCAATAGTTCTGGAGTAGAATTTTCAATTTCCTGAAAGTCTTGCTCTTCAGTTTGACTATGCACCTTAGCAAAGGCTACAGATGGTGATCCTGTGGCCTGAAGGGAACTAGTAGGCTGTTTAGAAATGGTTTTCCTGAAACCTACGGATGGCTGAGATTCTGTTTTCTTATAGATTTCATCTATGAAAGTTCTTCGGCCAAGGGTCACCGGTGTTAACGGGAAAAGTTTCTATTCAGAACGACCCTATCCCACTAAGGTGTGACAGTGACCTTAGAAACAAATAGAGAAAACTACTTTCGTATTCTTCTTTATGAACTATAAACGAAAAGGAATAGGATGAACCAACCTGTGTCTTGCGCTAGTCCTTTGATCCAATCTCTCTCCTCTTTGACAGCTTCCAGCTACCTGCTCCCTTACTTGCCTAGCTTCACCAAGTTCCTGTAAGATCACAGAAGAAGAAAACTACACAAAGAGATGGATTTATGTTCATAAATAGCTTAGGATCATATTTAAGCTAAACATACAAATGTAACAAACATCAATGATACACAAGCATGTAGGAGAAACTCAAATAGTTTTATTGATATAACAAGAAGATCCAGGAGGAGTTACAACCGATGATTCCTGATCCAGCATCAACCTCCCAGTAAAGGAGTCCCCTCTTCACCTCCAACAAAGCATAAATCACCAAATACTCTGATATCTATCTCAAAACCAACAGCAATTCTCTACAATGTACAAAATTCCAGCCTCTGGATCTCTGGGATGAGGGATACATATATAGATGTATGCAAAGAGGATGAGTCAGCTTATGATTTGACTAGTGGTCTCTCTCTGTCAGTTCTTGTTTCCACTTGGAGACTGAGAGCCTCTTACTCATCCTTGGTCGAACTCAGTGAGGCAAGTGTCATTGGGGAAGATTCTGGAAGCTTCCATTGTCTTTCCACCTCGCAGAATGGCACTGCCATTTGTCATTTACTGCTCAACGCACCCTGGTAGTGCATTTAGGTGCATTGCAACGCACCTAGCTAGTGTACTTTGGTGCTATGCAACGCAGCTAGCTAGTGGAGCAGCTGAAATGACCCCGATTTGACTGATTCTGAGCAGTTTCTGGTGGAGAACTTCTGGGAGAAGCTGTAATTTGTTGACCTTGTTCCTTTAGGGGTCGGAACAACACTTTTAGGGACTTAGGATCCCTTGGTTTATGGACATTTGATGCTTAGAGCTGTAAGGCACAAAAATGTCTATAACAGTTGCCCCCTAAAGTATGAGGCCGTTTATCGGGTGAAATGCTTTATTAGGAGGATCCGAAGTTCTTTCAATGCTCGGAGGAGACCTGTAATAAGATACAATACAATACATTATCTTCATACTGTTTTCATGATCTATCTGAGGCGGGCATTCCCATTCTCAGCTTTATAAATTCATTTTTATGTACATAGGACAGACAATCGTCTGATGGTAGACTGATGATTCTGATAGAGCCATCATCCTTTTGGTAGGATGATTATCTGTGCTGCAGTGCTGTACATTTCAATGTCTTTATTTTCCTGAATATATGTTGCAGCCCGGATGGATGAAACTAGATCCGGGGTCTTCAATTTCGTCCAATCTTCACTCGAAGTACAAGTCGATCCATGTGAGAAATGTTTTGAAGTCGAACATGGAAAGACATCGCTTGATTACCAGTCAATGATGTAAATTGTTAACAAGCGCGAGAGGAATCACCGATAATGATGATGACCGTCAAGGTACTGCAGTACAATTCATGTGGTGTGAATAAAGGATTTGGTGTCGAACACCACGCAAAATCTTTCGGTCGAAGGTCATTGATGTATACCTGTCGCCGGAAGTGAGAAACTTGCCATTGAGGCATGCAAGCTTCAAAGTACTGAAGGGGGTGTTCCTAGATCAACTTCTTGGATAATGAGTTGATGTCGACAAGAAGCGATCCATCAAAGGAGGGCCTTAATGAATCCCACATCAATGGCACGGAATGGAGCAAATGATTTTGATGCAGGTGAAAACAATATGATGATATACGGTTTAGGATGGCGGTCATGAAAGAATGAAGTATAATGTATGGTAGTGGATGGGACACAGGTGACTTCTCTGGATGACTTCTCTTGAACATGTTGTCGACACTTATGTGATGGATTGGTAGCATTTACCCCAAATGTGATGGTATGGCGTGACCATGGTGATGTGACCGGTGAATGAAACAACCCAACCCGACTCAGGCACGGAGTGGAAGTGTCATGTTCAAGAGCGACTTGCTACCAATAAAGATTCTTTGAGTTTTCTTCCCAATTTTTCCCCAGTCATTGCTGACCAGTACCTCTTTATTTTTGTCAAGCTTGAGGAGGATAACATGTGCTTGTTCTATAATTTGCCCTTCGGGCAAACCCATCGCTATGTTTTAACGAGCCTAGTGATAGTGAAACTCGTTCTTGTCTAAAGACAAGTTTGTCGCTATTAATCTTTTTAACGAGTTTAACGACAAAGATAACTCGGTCCTTTTCATTTTTAGAGAGTCTAAAAAGGTACGTAAAGGTAACTCCAAAATTCCTTTTTCGTCATCTAATCCCTTAAGTCCGAAAAAGTATAAAACAATACAGAAGGGATGAATTTTCGATAGTTTTAACGAGCCGAACAAAACAAGCACTCGATCTTTTTGTGCAATAATCCCTCAGGTCTAAAAAGATTAAAATCTAGAGGAGGGATAGCACTTCCGGTTGCTTTAACGAGCTGGAAGGCCAAAACTCGGCAATCTTTTCATATTTTACGAGTCAGTTGAAAAGAGCTTAAAGAAGACTCGTCTTTTGAGGAACGAGTGATAAAATGGGTAGCAGCTGATTCCAGGTAAGGTTTGGAATTTTCCAATCATGGGAGTGTCACAAGGATGGCTAGTGAAATCACTCCTCGCAGCTGTTCCTCAAAATGGGTAAACAATCAAATGGAGGTGAATGATCGGCCAATGGAAAAGTGGAGGTGACGGTGCAAACACGACCAAGGCTTTAATGGCTGAAATGCTACATTCACGGTGGTTATTTACCGGGGAATAGTTCATTTTTTAACGAGCTTAAACGCGGGTGGAAACATTTGCTCATGTCTTATGTTTATTTTTTAACGAGCTTGAACTATGTGCTAAAACTGCTCGATTAATCCAGTCATATGATAAGAATGTCTCATATAAAAACTCGGCAATCTTTCGAGTGTTGCCCCACATCCTTTCTTTATGTAAGTTAGGAAACGACTAATCCTACGAGTTTAAAGGGTTAGAGGTCCTAAAAATTTAAAAAATAAATAGCCGCCCCTCGCTTGCACTCCAAAAGGTTTGCATGCCCCCAGGTATAAAATATGGTTTCAAGGTTACCCCTCAATTTGCAGACAAAACATTTGTTCTATCAGGAAAGGCCTACCTCTTACAGGTTACCCAAAGATTGTTCTATTCGCGGTGCAAACAAAACACTTCTTCGGCGATGTTGCTCGAAATAAACAAAGGTGAGTGACGATGCCCGCCAACTCACATAACTTTGACAAGAGAATCTTATTCTAGAATAACCCCTCTTCCACCGACAGACGGGGTACAGACTAGTCATATTCTCCCGCGGAAACCTACCCTATACCCGAATTTTTCCTGCCGAAGCAAACCAGGATGCATGCCCCCTGGGTTTCAGTCATATCCCTCCGAATTACTCGCACTCATCGAGAGGACGGACTGGAGATTGAGACATTTCTTGCGTGAAGAGACCATTTAGGGATGGTATATGACTATTTGCTATGCCTGATCCGGGAAATGAAAGCTGGTCCACGAGCTTGACCATTCTTCCTTTGTGCGGAAAACACATTACTCTAAAGAGTGAGGAGACAATGGCTCCCATGCAATAAATATAGTCTCGTCCAAGGAGTAGGTTATAATCCAAGGGTCCTTGAACAACCATTACGTTCATTTGAACTGTCTTCCTTCTCAATGTTATGGGCACATCGGGAAGGATCCCTAAAGGTCGACTGGTTCCTTTATCAAAGCCTGTCAGATTTCTCATCTCAGGCAAAAGCGATGGCGAACCAAGCGCTTCCCAAGCAGTAGAGGAAAGGATACTCACAGAAGCCCCCTCATCTATGATGGTACCAACCATGACCATTCTATATATTTGAACGATAATTCGGAATGGTATGCTTGCTGATAAACGGGGTCTGCCTAGTTGATTCCAATCGAAGGAGACAACTAGGTTGCTTGGACGTGGGACCGAGTAGACGGCCGGGTATGGCTCTGACGAACTTCCCTCCTGCGGTAAGGGAATGGGTAGATTGCCCCCATGTTCGTCGGAGTCTGTGTTGATGAAGAGAATTTGGACGGTGTCATCCTTGTTCTCTTCAGTGACTGTATCATCCGAAGATAAAACCTTTGAAGGAAAGACCGGGTCAACTGCCGCCTCGACCTTTTGACTTTCTTCTGGTATGGATTCAAATGGTTTATCTTCGATGATAGGCGCTTCAGCCGACCACTTGAGCGGGCCAGCTGGATTCTCAACTAGCGATGGACTCGGCAAGAGTTTTTTATATCCAGGAGGAAGTCGTAACGGTGAAACCGGACGATCATCCAAAACTCTTTTCGCTTCGTCTAATAAGGGACAACGGTGGATGGTATGATTGCCTTTGCACAGTTTACAAGGAAATCTAGCTTTCCCTTTTTGTCCTGGGGCTTCACTTTCGCTAGTTGACGGTGTGCTTTCAACATGATCATCAGAGGTTGATGACACCGGATTGTGCAAATGAGGAGACCAGTCCCTTAGTATCCGAGGGATGTAAAGACAATCTTTGTGAAAGTGGTCTCCTTTGCAAATGACACATGGCGATTTAGGCCTGGTCGGTGCAGTGTGTGGATTTTCGTTAGACGACACTCGTTTTCCCCCATTCGCCTTTGGCTCCTTCTTCTTCTTCTCTTTCTTCTTATTCTCCTTCTTCTCCTTAGGAACTTGACTTTTGGCTTTGCCAGCCCCATCAAGCGAAGAGGAAGGAGGAGAGGAAGAATTAGAGGAAGTAGAAGGTTGGTGGGAAACTCTGGACTTGTCTAATTGTTGATTCGATTGTTCAGGAATGGTGGTGTTCTGAACAACATTGGTTGAGAAGAGCCATACTGGCAAGCCAATTGTCAGTCCTGGAAGAGACAATGTGGCCATATGGGGTGCACCAACATCTCCCCAAGAGGAGAAGGGACTAGGATTTCCACCAAGGGGAATTCCTTGGTTGGTAGACTCCATTTTCTCAACTTAAGACCAACGTAGGAAAAGGGGTATGAATATTCCGTTTAAAATAAATTTTTAGACGCTTTGACACAAATTGTTTTTTCAATTTTTAAGAGTCGAGAAAAAACAAAAGATGACTCTAGTCTCCTTCGATTTTTAATGAGCCTGAAGTGACAAGTGCTCAGATGGACCTTTTCCGTTAAGGAGTCTAAAAAGGAACGAAAGGGATTGCTCTGGAGATCTAGGTAGAGGGAGTACCAAACTAATTGCAAAACTGCAGAATACTTTTTACGGTACGGCAGTAAATCTTCCCGAATGTTGTGTTCGGTGCATTGCGATCAGTAGGGTGGCCGACACGGCTTCCTATGGATAAAAGGATTTAAGCCTATAGGGGTCTCCAAATATATACTCGACGGTACGTGGGAGCACAAGTCCGTACTGGAACTTATCGTTTCAAAGTGGAGGAATCACCCAACCATCAGTGAGGACAACAGTTACCAGGCTTTACGACGTCGGAATATGTCTCTAGCCTAGACCTCTAAATGTTGTGCGTTAAGTTCCAAAGCATTGTTAGATTCATTCAATTTATTTTAAGTTGATCTTTCTTATGAAGTTTTCCTTTTGGGTTCACCACGAGATGTAGATGTAATTCCTAAAATGCAATCTAAAGATGATAAGAAAACTTTTATCTCTTTTCAGCAATGAAAATCCTAGCTACAAGGGGAAAAGAAAGACACAATCTTTTCTCAAAGAGCAAAGAGCACACGGTAAATGCACTTTCCTAAATCAAGCCAAGCAGACTATCAATATGCAAATGCACATGTGCACGTATTTGTTTTTCACTTTCTTAATATTGATGCCTAAAAAGAAAGTTGATGTATAAATCTGAATTTGCTTTCAAGTGACAAACACAAACAAGCTTCTTTTCGAAATCAAAAGGTAGAGATGATTACGACACTTTATGATTTTGAAATAAATACTTGTTTCGACACTAGAAAGTCACAAATTCAAACCAAAGGCAAAAGCAAAAGCATAATCGACTGTCAACAGCAAATAAACTTTCTCCTAAGATCAAAATCGACAGTTACGACAGATCTAAATCAAAGGACGACAGTATGACTATTCTACTTTTTCAATGGAAAACTGTAAATGATGTAACAAACACACAAAAACATCTACAGTCTTTTTGTACAAAGGAGGCAGAATTAAGGCAAAGAAAAGGGGTTTTTAAACAGACACATACACTGATCACAGGCTGCAAAAAGCAGAGACAAAACTAAAAAATGAAGCAAAGAACCTCAGCTGCACAAGGCTAGGCTGATCAGCGCACCTGTTACACAGAGAAACTGGATTGCAGCGCAGGTAGCCCTCTCAGGAACTGCGTTGAAATGCAGAATCTCTTCACAGAGCCTGCGCTGGGGCAGAAACGAGAATTCTATCTGGGTTCTGGGTCACGGTTTGCAGTTTAATCTATGGTTTTTGGCCGAGTAAAAGCAATCAGTAATGCACAATCAGAGGGTAGATTTAAAGGAGGTCTAAGAGCTATCACAAAGGGCAATCAGATCATTTGTGAATCAGCTGTTCAAATCATAAACAGATCCAGTGAATGGATTGAAGTAGCAGATGTCTACTTTGCATTTGTTAATGGCAAATGCAATTCGATTGCTACTTCTAAGTTTATGAAACAAACAACAAGAGAAACACAAACAAAGTAACTAGACACGATCCCCAACGGAGTCGCCATTTCACCTCCAACAAAGCATAAATCACCCAATACTCTGATATCTATCTCAAAACCAACAACAATTCTCTGCAATGTACAAAATTCTAGCCTCTGGATCTCTGGGATGAGGGATCCATATATAGATGTATGCAAAGAGGATGAGTCAGCTTATGATTTGACTAGTGGCCTCTCTCTGTCAGTTCTTGTTTCCACTTGGAAACTGAGAGCCTCTTACTCATCCTTGGTCGAACTCAATGAGGCAAGTGTCATTGGGGAAGATTCTGGAAGCTTCCATTGTCTTTCCACCTCGCGGAATGGCACTGCCATTTGTCATTTCCCACTCAACGCACCCTGGTAGTGCATTTAGGTGCGTTGCAACACACCTAGCTAGTGTACTTGGGTGCTATGCAACGCAGCTAGCTAGTGGAGCAGCTGAAATGACCCCGATTTGACTGATTCTGAGCAGTTTCTGGTGGAGAACTTCTGGGAGAAGCTGTAATTTGTTGACCTTGTTCCTTTAGGGGTTGGAACAACACTTTTAGGGACTTAGGATCCCTTGGTTTATGGACATTTCATGCTTAGAGCTGTAAAGCAAAAAAATGTCTATAACAACCGGCCCCTTAGCTTTTTCACGTTTGGATGGAAGCTTGATATTCTTTTCTGGTTTTTTCTGCTTAGTCATGCACTCAAATAAACTGCTAAATTCTATTCAATCAAAGAAATAACAAATCCGTTAGGAAAGCGGACAGTGGAGCAGGGCTTTTACATGCTGCGTACGCAGGTTCTTACCTTTCATTTTTAAGATCCAACTCTTCCCTAGCAGGTTCGTACACTACTTTGAAAAAGACAAATGGCTACACTCTTTCCCCGGCAATGGTGCCAAAATGTAGAGCTATAAAAAGGTTCTCTTTCACCTCTAATTACCTCACATTAATATGTCAATCCGGGAACGTTTGGTTATCTCAAAGAGTGACTCAATCTGAGTCTATTTGTTAGAGTAATGCTAGCAGTACAGCGTCCTATAAAAACACAAGAGTAAACTAATGCTTGTCTATGACTAAGTTCCTTTAAATGACTAAAGCACACACTCTTAAAGCTAGAAAACTTTATCAGTCAAGGGTTCGACAGCAATAGCCCATCCCTTTGGAAACTGATGGAAAGGAAACTAGAGCATGGATCATGGGTCTGGGAGCGAGGCAGTAAATGCAGAGGCTCACTACAGCCACAGATCATCTCTCACACCAAATGTGAGTAAATGAAACGGCAGATAAAAATGGAACGACAAATAGGAAATTGAACAACAAATCTAGAATGGAATAGCAATGCAGCAATTCTGAAATGGAACAACAATCGCTATAACTAAACCTCGCGAGTAACAATCAAACTTTATCCTATCAACTCAAATGCTCTCATTGTAATCAAAACTCCAATCTTTCATTCTCCAAGCAAATCACGCAACCAACTAAAGGAACAACAATAACTCTTAATTATGGAACAACATGTGAAAATCATACACACATAACACTCTAAAGAAGTAATCTGATTTAATACCAATCATCAACAGGAATTACAACTGTGTTTCAAAATGGAACAGCATGAATCCTGAATCATAAAGAACACACCTTTCAGATAATTACCTTAACACACATACTCAGCATAGAAGCTCCATAACACAATGATAACACTGTTCAATTAAGTCTAATAAGATTTCATCCACTCCGAAAGTATTGATAATATAATGCAGAGTCAATGGAAAGAACATTAATGAACGAATCTTAGCAGAGCATGTGATGTAACTTATCAAGCATATCAGATTACCAACTAGTGACGATAAGCAAACCACACAGAAATGAAATCGTAGTGATACAGAAGCAAGTGTCCTCCGGGGCTGGGCGCTTAGCCTCAAGGGTACACCGCTTTAAGCTAATCCAGATGCAAAGATAAGATAATCACCAAGTTTATATTAATGCATAAAACAAAAAGTACAATGAGCCAAGTTCAACGAGACTCGATGATCAAAGTTCAGTATTTAAGAAAAAGTTACATAAAAGCATCCCCCTCAGACTAACAGTGCCGTCCCTTTATATAAGGGTAATGGCGGAGATATCTAAGTGATAAGATAAATAAAGCATCGATCCCTCAGGATCGAAGATCATGAGGGATTCGCCAAACTATTAATCCCTAATCACTTCTTTTCTCCTCCGCCGAGCTGGTGCCTTCTCCTCCTTTTCCGGACCGGTTTGCTTCAGCCCGCTTTGCCGCGTTTGCACTCGGTCCTTCGTCAAAGGGACAACAATTACCCTATTCTTATCTTCTTCTTTGGAACAACAGCTCCTTGTTTTTACCCTTTCCTGCACGGGAGAATGACAACTATCAGCGGATAAGTCTTGCATACTAATTCCACATATTTCATCACAATTCTCTATTGTTTTCCACATTCATGGTGTAAAAGATTCATAATTCCTACTGAAAAGCCACTGAAATGATCAATAAAACATACCTTTTTAGTACTCCACATTGGGTTGTTTCGTTCACTGGTCATATCACCATTGGTTCATCACACCATCCATATTTGGGGTTAACGCTACCAATCCATGTCAGTGTCACCGGTATGTTCAAGAGAAGTCACTCAGAGAATTCACCTGTGTCTCATTCGCTGCAATACATTCACGCTCCATTCTTTCATGACTGCCACCCTGAACCCTGTATCATCAGATCGTTTTCACCTCCAAAATCATTTACTCTGTTCCATGTCGTAGATGTGGGATTCATTAAGGCCCTCCTATGGTGGGTCGCTTCTTGTCGACATCAGCTCATTATCCAAGAAGTCGACTTAGGAACAACCCTTTCAGTACTTATAAGCTTGCATGCCTCAATGGCAAGTTTCTCACTTCTGGCGACAGGTTTAAATCAATGACCTTCGACCGAAAGATTTTGCGCAGTGTTCAACACCAAGTCCCTTATTCACACCACACGAATTGTACTATAGTACCTTGAGGTTCATCATCATTATCGGTGATTCCTCTCGTACCTGTTAACAGCTTACATCATTGGCTGGTAATCAGGCGATGTCTTTCCATGTTCGACTCCAGAACATCTTTCACATGGATCGACTTGTACTCCGAGTGAAGATTGAACGAGTTTGAAGACCCTGGATCTAGTTTCATCCATCTGGGCTACGATAAATTCAAGAAAATAAAGACATCAAATGTACACTGTTGCTGCATAGATGATCATCCGAATCAAAGGATGATGACTCTATTAGAATCATCAGTCTCCCGCACATACAGTTATCTGTCTTATGTACATGAAAATGAATTTGTAAAGCTGAGCATGGGGATGCCCGCCTCATCTAGATCATGAAAAATATTATGAAGATAATGTATTGTATTGTATCTTATTACAGGTCGCCTTCCAGCTCGAAAAAACTTCGGATCCTCATGATAAAGCATTTCACCCGACATCAAAAGATTAATGACCTCATGCTTTAGGGGGCAACTGTTATAGACATTTTTGGGCACTACAACCCCAATCAAACATGTCCATAAACCAAGGGCTCCTAAGTCCCTAAAAGTGTTGTTTCATACCCTAAAGGAACAAGGTCAGCTGATTACATCATCTCCTAGAAGTTTTGCACAGGAAATTGCTCATAACTGGTCAAAACTGGACCATACAGGTTGCTCAGTGCTAAGGGTGTGATGCATCCCACCTACCTAGTGAAAAGGGTGTGATGCATAGTGAAAATCCCTTCTGTAGGGTGCGATGGGCGAGAGTGGACAAATGGAAGAGACAGTTTGCGAGGTGGATGGTCATGGAATCTTCCATAAACTTCTCCTATGACACTTGCCTCTCTGAATTCGCCCAGGGATGAGTAAAAGATCATTAATCTACAAGTGGAATCAAGAACTATCAGAGAGAGGAAACTAATCAAAATCCCAGAAGCTGACTCACCCCCCTGCAATGATCTATATATGGATCCCTCATCCCAGAGATCCATAGGCTGGAATTTTGTATCTTGTAAGGAAGTGTTGTTGGTTTCTTGTTGGAATATCATAGTGTTGGGTGATCTAAGCTTTTCATGTGGTGAAAGAAGGGCTTTCATGTTGGAGAATGATGCTAGATCAGAACAACTGGTTGTAATCCTCTTTGCTATTCTTGATATTAATAAAGCTATTCAAGTTTTCCTCCACATTCCTATATGTTTGATGATATATGCATTTGTGTGGTAAATATACATTTGGTCCTGTATTGTTTATGATTGTAGATCTTTGTTCTTCGATAGTATTATGCTGTCTTGATTCCATAGGTGCTCTTTGAAGCTGGGTAGATGAAGGAGAAGTGGCAAGGATCTATTAGAAGGGAGAGGAATCAAGCAAGGAACCAAGCGCAAGACTGAGGTTAGTGTCCTTCATTCCACTCTTATCTACTTCTCATAAAGGAAAATGAAAGTAGTTTTAGTTTGTTTGTTTCTAAGATAGCTACCTGTCTTAGTGGGACTAGCAGCTCCGAGTGGACACTAGATTTCCCGATAACAGACAAACTTCCCAATAAGACAGTAACAACTTTGGCATTGAGTTCATATTGCTTTCTCTCTGGTGTATCTGTAGGAATTGATGATGGATATCTGTATCCTCCTTCCACGATTCCCCAAACATCCATTCCAAGCAATTGTATATATGTTGTGGTTCTTATCTTCTAGTGGACAAATTTGCTCCCATCAAAAATTGGTGGCTTGATTGATGCCTCTTTCTCGTAGCTTCCCATGATGATAGATGTTCCTTCAAGCGATCAAGCTTCTTTTGAAGAATCTGCTATGATACCAATTGTTGGAAATAATACTGGGGGGGGGGGGGGGTGAATCAGTATTATCAAATCAATAAAACTTTTTCATTTCCATATTGAGATTCATATACGCTACTTCAGTTAATGGAACCCGCATGTATATGCAACTGTGTCTAATGCAACTAGCGTACATCCAGTAAACTTTATGATTTAGTTAGCTCATCTTCAGTGAATGCATCAGAACATTATTAACCATATGAACAGTAAATAGAATAGATCATCACACATAAAGAGCACACATGAACACCATGATATAAGGTGGAAACCCAATGTGGGTGAAAACCACCTGCTGCAATTTGTTTCTATCTTCCTTTAATAAGAAACTTCTTTTACAATGTACTGGTGCAATCCTTTACCATCACGCAGGCTGCAACCTGCAGAGGGCTACAAACCTCTCTCATTCTCCAGCTTCTTCTAGAAGGGAGATACAACCCCCTTAGCTCTTGTACTAGCTGAAATACTAGAACGTAGGTGCTGACCTACAGAAGGCTACAACCTTCTCTTTACTTCCATGGACCACGTTTCATAAATTTTCAGACTAGATCCATAAGTACAAAACGGTCACCACTGTAAGACAATCATCAACTATACCTGAATCATCAATCACTAAATCACCCAATACTGAATCACTGAAACCCTGTCATCAGAACACAGTTACTAAAGCACAGACCAGAGCCCAGAACTCTGCAACAACCACTAGAACCAACAGCAACCTGAAACATCAAATCTCATAATGCATAGGCTACTTGATTGTGTCAAAACCTCGTGTACACATTCTTTCACCAGAGAGAACCCGCGTAAAGATCTAAAGATAATTACTTATACCTTTGCTGCCATTTCCAACTTGAGCCAAGCATCACAAACCCATAACCAACATACTAGATCTTCACACTTCATCAGACATTCATTACTTGCTGATCCACCTTTGCCTAATGATCTTCTCCTTATATACGTTTAGGCTTCTCTCAATACCATGGTCTAAAACCATGTAGAAACAATACCTTGGAGCCAATACCTCGGATCAACACTTCAGACCAAATACCACGAACCAATACCAAAATACCATGGACCAAATACTACAGACCAAAACTTAGTTTTCCACCATGTATGCACCTTTCCTTGAGGGAAAGTGCATGTATACGCATACGCGTCTTTGGAACGTCTAACCCGCGTGTATATGCGGCTTTTTCACAATGAACCTGGCTATATCTCTCTCTTGACCTACTATACTGAGATTTGTCCTTTGATTGAGTTACCATCACCTGTATCATACCTTTGAGTGAGTTTCCATCAAGGACAACACTTGTATCATACTTCCAACACAAAAGTTGTAGTCGTTAGATAGATATTTCTAACGAGGTATTTTTCACCTCAAATGAAGATCGTATTCCAAAGTTACGGCCTTGGGAAGTTGATGTACCAATTTACCCAAACGGGGCCCATAGTTTGGTGCTTCATATCCTAAGGTTCGGTTTTTGTATTTTTATGGTTTTCAATTGTTTCTCAACAATAGATAGGCCTTTGAGCCTCATTGTAACGTAGTTCAGAAGGATGTAGCTGCCACATCTCTTCTTAGAGATAAGCTACCATTGCCCGAGCTAGTCTTATTTCCATTCTGTTTGTAAGCATATTTCAATATTTGATATTAATGAAATTAAGTGTTGTTTCTACTTCACATTGGTATTTATGGTTATATTTGTAATTTATTTCATTCCAATTTAAATTCGGGTCAGTGGTATGTGAGCAGTTTCCTCTTTCTCTGTTTTTCTTTCCATGTCCCAATGAGGTCGAGATATAAGGAGTTAGGGCTTGATCTAGTTGAAGCTTTGCAAGACGAGCCTTGCAAACCCCGACGACCACCCATGGCAGAAGAAAATAAAGATGAGGGGGCATGATATCCTATAAAAATATTGCTCGAGGAGGCCTTGGAGAAACAAAGGAACGTGATGATGGATAACTTTGCCCAAATCCTTCAAAGATTGCCCACTGATGGTGCATCCACATCCAACAGCCACTTTAGAGGCTCCACTCCTTTTAAGGTACAAGTAAACATTGACATTCCCACATTTCAAGTCCAAATAGATGCAAATGTCGTAGATAAATCGTTAAATTTGCTAGAAGGATTTTTTTTTGTTCATGAATTTTCTAGTTGAGAAAAGATTTCTTTTGCTCTTCTCAAAGCCGACCCCATGTCAAGGATTGGTGGGAAACCTCCTGTGAGAAGAAGCATGAAAGTATGACCTCAGTTCTTTTAGCCACACCCACATGGAATTCATTCCAAGATGCCATCAACGAGCATTACTACCCTATAGGGAGCTGTTAGAGCCTAGATTAACCTCACGGTAAAGGGAGGCAATCCTAGGATAACCACAAACCAAGCTTAACCTGGTAGCTAGCCCTACCAGGTCGGGAGGGGGCTCTCTCCTTGTGAATATCACTCAAGATGACTGAATCAAATATGGATTTTAGGCTAGGTATAGTAGCTCTAGGGTTTTTTGATTGATTTCATTGGGTTTTTCGCTGTATCAAATGGAGCAAGCAGTTTTGGGTCCGAGAAATCAAGTCAGGATGCAGGGTGTTCTATGGGCGAGGTAGGTAGGTGTTTTGGCACTTGGAATTGAGTGATATGAGAGGTCTAATACTGGTGAGGAGTTGAGGAGGGCATGCAAAGATCATGTATCCTTCTCAAACAGTAGAAAACATAAAAAATTGAATGGTTTCCCAAGGCAGAGGACTATAAACAATGTATTCTACCCATCTATCTTGATATCATTTAGCTAGAAGAAATGAATTAGATTGTGGCACAAATAACACATGATAAAAACTAATAACAGAAGAAGAAACTATGAAAAAAAACTTTACCACAAGTATCTTGATATCATTCAGCTAGAAGAAATGAATTAGATTGTGGCACAAATAACACATGATAAAAACTAATAACAGAAGAAGAAACTATGAAAAAAAACTTTACCACAAGTATCCCATAAAAATAGCTGCAAATCCTGGTTTATTTCCTTGCCAAACTACTGATAAAGGTGTACAATGTAGCTCAGAGCATCCAAGAGAGTCCAACCTTTGCTAACGACTGAAAAAATACATAATATAGACATAAAACCACCTGTTTCTAGCCATCAAGGGTCGAATCCAAGAGATAAGGAACTGTTACAACCATTTCCAAATGAGCAAGAATATAGGCAATGGAACAACTTGCCTCTATAAGCATGGAAATTGACTCATTGACCCCCAAACCACCTCAAAATGATGAATCTACCCTCTAAGATCATTTCAAAATTACATTTTCATAGCATAGCATTAATCACAATCATAAATTCATTCATGAAGAGAGAAAAAGTCAATTTTCAGAAAAACTAGGCGAAAACTGGATTTTTTGGCAAACTCGCTCTATGCATAGTGCCACTGGCCAGGTACATAGAACCAATTCAGAGCCACTTTTGGAGGCCTTTCCCTTAGCCAAATTGACCCCAAGATAGCACATTGGAAATATACTCCTATCTAGTTTCTGGAACATCTTGAATTTTTTCATTTGGATGTCATTTGCCCCCTCAAAAATGAAATCTCCCAAGGTTTCTTCTATGTATCCAAAAAGAGGCAGAGGGGTCATTTTTTGATAGTTTTTTGACAATTTGGTGACCAATTTTTGCTCCAAAATTGCTTAGATTTTTTGGGTTTGATGTTCTCATCATGTTGAATCCAGATATGTAAGCCATTTCTTCAAAAAGTCCTCCAGTGAAAAGTGTAGCGCCGATGGCGCTACGCACCTAGGGCAATTTTCTGTGTTTACTATTTCAAAATTTCAAAATGACATAAACTTATCAAAACTTGCCTAGATTTGGCACAAGGCACCACCATTAGTTTCTTTGATGGACTAGTGAGGCTTCAGCCAAGATTTTCAACTTGTCTTGCTCCCTTTTGCTCCTTAAGGCCTTCCTCAACCTAGCCTTAAGCTTCCTCATTCTTATGTTGCAGATCTTGTTACAAGTCATGTAGTGGTAGGCCGTGTGGCAAAGAATCTTCTTGTCTCTGTTGGCCTTCTCAATTAGCCCCTCAAGGTGTATATTAACCCTCTCAAGCCAAGTTTCCTGGTCATTCTCGATCTCTTGTTCAATTGAAGTCAACTTGACCTTGGCCTTCTTAGCCTTTTGCTTGTTTTCCTTGATCATTTGCAGCTCCATAAGGACTTGCTTGTCAGTCAATTGCTTGTTTTCTTGCTCGAGATATTTTATGACCCACTTAGCCCTCTCTAAGTTGTCTGACAAGGCTTGTATCTTAGCCTCTTGTTCCTTTATTATCCTATCTTTGAAATTCTTCAGATCCTAAGTTTCCAAATCAATAATGTCAACTCCATGATGAATGGAATGTTGTTGTGACTGATCATAATCAATAAGAGTGAAATCTGTTTCATGCCCATCACTAAGATCCTTCTTATGCATCTTTTTCTTGCCTTTACCTTTGCCCTTGCTTTGTTGCTCAACCTGTACCTGTTTAGTTGAAGAAGAAGGCAAAGCCCTTTCCACAGCCTGTGGAGATAGCATTTGCCTGTAGCCTCTGAAATAACAGATGGTGACAAAGTGAATGTAAATCCAACAAGTTTTACTTCATTGTTGTCCAAATGTGTCACAAACAACCTTGCTAATTCATGATGAAATTTAACCCTTTCCACCATTTCACAAAAACCAAAACATGACTAGTGTTTGAAACAAGAAATGGCAAATGGGTAGGCTTGTAGCTCCCTCAAACTGGTAGGCTCCTCTCTGATATGTCTTCCTCCTTTATGAGGCTTCCTATGCTGTGTGTTTTTCTCCCTAGAATTATCACTAAGGGTGTCATCTTTAAGCTCATATTCACTGTCTCTCTCCATTGTTTTTAAGGTTGTATTCTCTTGTGGTAAATGAAGAGATAGGGTGAATGAATGTAAGATGAGTATGAAGAGATTTAGATAGGACAACAATAAATAAGTGAGTTTTAAAATTTATGAGACAATTTGGTGAAAACTAGGGTTTGACTTCTTGAGAGTCAAAATAACCAAAGATTGATGCTAAAACGCTTTTCAACAAGAATGATTGAGTTACTTGCAAAGAGGTAATTTGGAAGTTTTGAGGCAAACTGGGGTGATTTCGAATGATTTGGAGCTTAGCTGTCAGGTGTGCAGTGCCTCACCTAGGTGTGTAGTGCTAGTTAGGTGTGTAGCGCAATCCTCTGGTGCATAGCGCTAGCCTTTGGTGCATAGCGTCGGTCTCAACTTGTCCAAAAATGCAACACTTGCACACTTTTGCTCAATGTCACTTCAAAATTTCCTTTTAGCTCTTGATTTTCAGCTCAAACAATGAAATGATCAATAGAGGGATAATCTTTATATAGTTTTTCCACTTTTTGATTTTTTATGTACAAAACCCACTTTGTAATGTCTATTTGCCTTTTTCAAATACTTTATTTTTCTGATATTTGACTTCTTGCTTGGATAGGTGAATTGATTCTCAATTTCTTTGACTTTTTGCAGTGGCATGTACTTGGTAATATCACCAGGTGACCAGGACTAGCATGGAACCATTTATTACATATAGGACCAATAAAATTACATGAAATTTACAAATAATGTACCAATTCTCTGTTTTCACCTCAAAACTAGTTTTGAGGTGAAAATGTTATTAAGCTTAAAAATTAAGAAATTAGTACTTTTTCGATGATTATTGTCATCCTCATGTGTATGTTGACCATTATTAATGAATATTCATTGAAATTTAATCATGGTAAAACCCTAATACCTAATGAAACTAAAATCCTAAGACCTAAGACCTAATTGATGAAATAAACTGAAAATAAGTATGAATCATTGACTAAAAAATGAGGTCAGCAGATATATGTCATGAGGGAAAAAATGAAATGAACCCTACCATGACTTGATCCATGACCTAATGGAATGCAACTCATCAGAATGGGACTCCTAGTATGAAATGCAAAAGAGTAAATTTTGATCTCTGATGGCAATGTGAAGACACTGACACTAAAATACATAGTGGTGACCGTACTCGGGAATGTAGTGTTATGTTCCACATCAAAGTATATCAAGTTCCGATCTGACTGTTGGTGGTGGACAACAATCAGACATAGGAAGGCAGAAATCATTCCCCTGGCAATTCCAAATCAGTTTCGAGATCAGATCCAAGGACTCCACTGGAGGATGAACCTGACTGGAAAAAACATGAGAGGACAATATGGAAAGATCAAGTATTCAAGTTGGAATTTCATCCAAGACATTACATTCTTTGTTATAAACTATTTATTCTCTTTTCCCGAGAATGTTAAGAAGGCTTTACAACGTATACTGTATTTGAGAAAGGATCCTAGATCTAAATGCGATTCCTTCCCTTTGAAGATTTTGAATACCAAATATTCGCATGCCTTTGATCTTGATCAAGACCCTTCTTCAGAATCTTATGATGACCGTATTGAAACTGATGAGCCTCAAGAGAGCAAGACTAATTCTAAACCTTTTGTATATACTCCTATACATTATAAAATTCCAGATAGATACAAGCCTCTCATTTTACCTCCTATACCCCATGCTTTCCCTAAAAATCATTACCTATATCTACCAAGATTTGATGCTGACTGTGACAACATCACTGCTGAGAGACATGTACTGAATTTTGAGTCTTTTCTTGACCTTTTTGAAGTTGATGAAGAAGATGTCAATATTAGGCTTTTATCTCTTTCTTTGCAAGGAAAAGTCAAGAGTTCGTTCAAAAACTTGCTTGATGCGAGCATCTTAGATTTCCAGCAGTTTGTCAAAGTTTTCCTCAACAAGTGGGTGGTCAGACAGAACCCTTTCTTGAGTCTAGAAGAGTATAACTAGCTAAAAAGACTACCAGGGGAGACAGTACAATAGTTTTCTACCAGGTTTAATCAAGTTATTTTTCAATGTCGGTTAATATAAGGCCTCCTCTTGGATCCACTCTCTTGCACTACTCGGATGCCTTTGATCCTGAAATGGAGTTTCAGCTGAGGGGACCGAACATTGCAACAATTGAAGAGATGCAAAATAGTGTAGTAGATGTAGAGGCTAATTTTATGATTGGGAGGGCATAGCTGAAGGAAGAAGAGATGGGGAACATAGATATAGAGGAATCAACATCTTTAGAGGTAAAACTCAACATTTTGGTAAGTGCAGTGGAAGAGATGATGCAAAAGATCACTACAAGGAATGAGTCTGATGTTCAAGACCATGGCTCGCTGATTGAAGAAGAATGAGTGGCTGATTCAAAACATTTTCTTTCTTATCCCAGCTTTCATAGATTTGATCATGATTGTTTTATAGACCATCTTGGAGAAGAGAGAGCTGTTGACCTAACATGTGTTGAGCGTTAAAGGTGTCTTTTTAACTCCTATTTATCTTCACATTAATTGTCAACCTAGGGATGACTTTTTATTTCAAGAGTGTACTCAGTTTGAGGCGGTTATTTACTCAAGAGTAATGTTTTGCAGTATAGTGCTTAAAATCCAAAAAAAAATGAATGCTAGAAAAAAAATCTAATTGTAATGGCAAGAAACTCAAATGCTTTGTGACTAAATCATTCACTCAAACAACCATCAATCAAGGATACAGTAGCAATAAGAGATTGATGCAATTTAAATCAAACTGGAACAAGACAATCCATCTGGGAATGGGGAAGCAATAACCAATGTTCTCTATAGTTGACAGTCCTGCTTTAAAGCAATTAAAAGAAAATAGAAATTGAACTAAAGCTGCTATTGAAAGTAAACTAGGAAAACTTTGTAAAAGAAAACTCTTTGCAATTAATCAACATAAACGAACAACAAAGTAAATGGACAACAAACTGTAATTAAAGGAATTAAACAACGAATCCTATTTAATAAATCTGAACAACAAACTCTAATTAACGGAATTGAATAACCAATCCTATTGAGCAACAATATATAATGAATATTAATAAAATAGAACAACAAGTGGAATGAAACCATAATGGAAATAGAACAACAAAGCTTTATTAAGGTATTAACAAGATAAATTATACAGTGTTGAGATTCTTGTTAAATAATAAAAGAACAACAAGGTGATTTGTTAATATAACACACTCATATCAAAGCAATTAAACAACAAACCGATTAACTTGCAAATTGTAATAAAAGCAAATATGAACTATCCCACAACAATAATGAAAAGGTAGAGATACAAACAGTGGATCGATCCACCAGGGTTGGGCCCTCAACCACCGGTGAAACGCCGCTGAGCTACTGCAGAACTAAGAAGTTAAATGACAGTGCGTTCTTGTATTAATCATGCATAACAACGTTTACAAATAGTCGATCTCTATTTAATCAATGACAGTTGATGAGGAATTGTATAATTACAACAAGAAATCTCTCCATCTCTCAGCCATCCCTCCCTCTGAATTCATCATCCCCCTTCTCTGATCTCTGTTCTGATTTAAATACACAGAGAGCAGAGAGCAGTTACAACTGTGATGATTACAATATGATCATTATTACAACATTGGATTATTTCTAACCAACTGATCAACAAGAAAATATATTTCCATCCATCTTTCAATAAGAGCAAGGCAAATTTGGCTTTGCAGCTGAGATTTGGAAAATGGCCACACAACAAATATGAGAAAATTGTGCTTAAGGAACCCTGTGTTTCTCTCAATACAAGCCGAATTTGGGTGAAGCGTTCTTCATTTGAGTTAATTTGGTACGTTCTGGACAAAACCCATGTTCCAGATTTTCTAGATTCTTCTTCATTTGCCCAGAATTGCAACCACAAAACTGTCGCTTCTTATTCCAACGAATTTCTGAGTTGGAATAGTTGATGATGATTTGGAGATCAAATCTATAATCTAGAAAATATCTTGGAGGCTAAAATGGTGAATGATGTTACAAAATATATTAATAAATTATCATTGATAAAATCATGCATAATCATCAATTTATTAAAAATAAAGGAGAATAAATAATATTTTTCCATAAGAGCATAAATCATTATAAGGTAGAATTATATGATAAATTATGAAAATGACGTGGTGAAGAATGGTAGAAATGGGTTGAATAAGAGTTCAAAAGTGATAATAATAATGGTATATTAACGGCCCAACATACCCCCACACTGAATATATTGCATGTCCTCATGCAACAAAAACTGAATATATTACGTGTCTTCATGCAACTCAAAGACAAAACCCATGTGTTAACCAAGCAATAAAAAAAATTGTTCATCCCAGCTCATGAAATGGATGGAACAAATGAATTCTTCCTTAATTAATGAATATCCAATTTTAGCAATCTTTATGAAGGCATAACAATTTTTACATTGACGTTCAAGTTATGTGCATATAAAGTTGCAGCAAAATATGATATAAGTGATAGCAACTTTCATTAGCCATTTTCCCAAAAACTAAAAACTAGATTTTGTTGAAATGTTGCAAGTAAATTTATAATATATGAATGCCTCTATGATCCAAAAATCAGATCGTTTTGATGCACGGATTATGAGATATAAGAAAAATGGCTGTAGGTGAGAGTGCATGATTTCTGAAATTTTATGAACCAATTTAAATTGAAATTATCTGGGTTTGTATATTTCAATGATACGTCTGTGTTTGCCAGAAATCACAAAAATTGAGTTCATAGTTTTGAAAGTATTATGGAAATCAATTTCTGCACTGTATAAAAATTAAATTGTATGCCTTACATGAGGAAGAAAGTAGAAAACGTCCATCATGCATAGAAATTCCTCCCCCTCTCTGAAGAATTAGCATGCCCTCATGCAATGCTAGAAAATAGGTTGAGGTGGTCGCTACCATTTGTGGAATTCTATGCTTTGTGTGAAACAACATGGAATAAGGGAGGTGTTGAGAATGAATAAGAATATCAATGGATGATAAAGAATATGAATGACATGGTCATAAGAAAGAAATGAATAAAAGCAACACTCCCCCAAACTCAAAGATGATATGCCGCTTGAAAAATGGGAAGTAGTAAAGATGTGGAATGAAGGACGATAAATAATGCTCAAAATGGATTTTCATTAAATTCTCCTAAGTTCATAATAAATCAGAAAATTATGCTATTTTACCTCAAGTTTAACCTCTAGAAAAAAATGTAGAATGACATGTATGAACTGGCATTTGTTGAAGCTGATGTAGGCTGAATGGATACTGAAAGTGAGGCAAAAGGTGGAATCCAGGCAAGCACATCATGTCGGAACAATTGGTCATGTTCGAAAATTTCTCGAGCTGCTTCTGTTAGTTGCAATACTATGGTCACGCTTCGAATATAATTCTGCCCATAGTTGTTGTTCTCCTGTAAACAAATCACTATTTTGCATAGAATGTTCTTGAATCCATAGTGTTAGTTTTAAATGGCAGGAGATAAGATGCATGCAAAAATGTCAATCAGAAAAACTTTTGTATACATGCAATATTAATATTTTGTCAAATCAACAACTTATGGCAGAGTGCAGTAATCATATTGCATGCTATCCCATAATGCATACATTCCCCCCTCCAATTGGAAAAGGGATTCCATGACCATAAAGCATATGAAAGGTGTTGTGCTGACGACAAGGCAAGGGAATGAACAATATAACAGTAAATGAAGCAGAGTACACAGATCAATGATAGGACAGTGAGAGTTATGGTTATAATGAGAGTAGACTATGTAAAGATAGCTATGAATAAAAGATAGGATGCTTTGGATTGATGATAAGTTATGCGAAAGTAAAAGGACAGTAATATGCCAGAAAGATGCTTTGCTGACGGTATTCTAGTTGAAAAATGATGTGATAGTCAAAAAATAATTTCTCATGCGTAAAGTTCAAAATAGGGAAAAAAAATTAAGGAAAATACTTCTCCGATAAAAAGAAAAAATAAGAAAATGGTATTATAGTAATAATTGATGATAAGATATAACTTCAATACCATAAGCAGAGCCTCTGCTGCCAGCAGGCGTCCATAGCTTCGGCAGGGTTGCTTTTTAACCCATATGAGCCAGGATCCTCAATTTAGAAATGGAGACTTCTAGTGCTGTTCTACGGAAGAGATCAATATGCTAGCGTGGTAACCAGATAACCACACTGCCATTCACTGGGATGTAGCAAAAGTGATCAGGCCGACTTGTGATGAGACCTCCTGTTCCAAGGATAATTTGGCTATCCAATGGATCATAAACTTGGTGTGGTGGCCATAATGGGAATGTCACTTTGTTACAGCCTTATGAACATGGTATGCTGGCTCATAATGAGAGCTCCTATCCTCCATCTGCAAACAAAATTTTGTTGTTATTACACATTTTTATGATAAAAAGAGGGAGGCTCAGTACTCCTTAAGAGCTGGGATGGTGGAAGAAGTTGAACATGTCAATAGAAAAAAAATACCCATAATCTCATTTATTATAGAGAGAGAAGATTATAACTAGGAAGGGTGGAACCAACATGGTATTAAGATGATCAATTAATAACATGTTCAACAGAAAACAATGCAGTAAAGTAATATATAAATAATTGTGTCTCTTTTGAAAAGAATCTATCATCAAGGAGTTGTCCTATTAAAGATCATAATGTGAATGATCAATATTAACTCGCTTCAACATAATCCATAATTATTGTCCTCATAAAAGTAATGTACTTCATGCCATGAATGGGAATCAGTAAAATGTGGTTGAGATGAACTAGGAATAATCCCACAAGAGGAAAGAAGAGTTTCTCTCATAAATACTCCCAAAGTGTTGCTCCTTTGAAGGAACAAAAAAAACACTCAAAAAAAGTGTTGTTCCTTGTAGGGAACAGGAAAGAAAATGCATGCCAAAAAAAAATACACACGAAAATTGTTGTTCCCTATAGGGAACAGCAAAATAATGCATGTGAAAAAGTGGTGTTCCCTAAGAGGAACAACAAAAACGTGAAAATGATGTTGCTTTGAAAATGAACAACAAAAATGTGAAAGTGTTGTTCCTTTGGAAAGGAACAACAAAAATGTGAAAGTGTTGTTCCTTTGGAAAGGAATAACAAAAATGTGAAAGTGCATAAGTGTTGTTCCTTTCGGAAAGGAACAACAAAAACGTGAAAGTGTAGAAGTGTTGTTCCTTTCGGAAAGGAACAACAAAAACGTGAAAGTGTAGAAGGGTTGTTCCTTTCAGAAAGGAATAGCAAAATCGTGAAAGTGTAGAAGTGTTGTTCCTTCGGAAAGGAACAACAAAAATGCAGAAGTGATATTCCTTTGAAAGGAACAACAAAAGTGCGAAAGTGTTGTTCCTTTGAAAAGGAACAGCAGAATGCAGAAGTGCCGTTCATTTGAAAAGGAACAGCAAAAGTGTGAAAGTGTTGTTCCTTCAGAAAGGAACAACAAAAATGCACAATCATAAAATGCAAACACGCAAAAAATGAATTGGTTGTTCACTGCATTGATGCTAAGGATGGGCTACAATTTGAAGGAAGAAATGCCTGAAACACAAAAATATAAGAGAAATTAGAAAATAAACAACATTTTATTTAAAAACAATATTAAGTTACAACAGCTATGATGTTATTTCTTAAGGCAAGGAAAAAAATGATCTCTTTGAAAAATGTTTTGGTAGCTGAGACAAGACATGAATCTTCAAATTGAAATCAATTCTTCATTTCTTCTATTATGAATCCGTTGGGTAATGAGTTGGAAGAATTTCCCTTGTTTTATTAAAATTTCTCTCAAGAATCGCTCGTCCATAAATTGACCTTCTTTGTTCTGCTAAGACCTGCAAAAAACGAGTATCTACCTGCAATAAAACATTAAATCATAGAGAAAGAGAGGTGCATGGGCTCCCCTAATCCAAGAATTATGCAAAAAACTAACAAGTAGTTACTCTGTAGAACAAATCCACGGACAAAGTAAAATTAATTTATTACCTGCGGGAGAGCAGTGGCCAATCATGCTAACCAGCAGTGTTTCAATCATAACTTCTTTGTTTTTCGTCTGATTTGAGTGATTCCAAAGCCAAATGAGAGCTAATTAAAATTTTTATCTCCAGTAGCAACAGGCTTTAAAAATTCAATTCTATAATATGTCAAATTTGCTTAGAACAACCTGCATAGTAGAGTCATTTTCTTTTACCCCACTTAGAACAATAGTGGATATTTTAAGCATAGATTCTTCGTTTGATATCAGATTCGAATGATTCAAATTCAAAATGAAATTAGATTCATTTATTTATCCCCAATAGAAACATGTTTTGAAGGCAAGAAGAATTGATAGGTAAAATACTCTAAGGAACAGCCGGAAAGACAGAGTTTGAATAATGTTGATTTACAATAGGAAGTCAGTATTTTGATCATAACTTCCCCATACGATATTGGAAATGAGTGATTCTAATTTCCTTGTAAGATATATTCATAGGGTAATATATCATAGAAACATGTTTTCAAAATATGGTCATTTAGGCTTCCAAAAACTGACTGTCCCAACTCTATTCCTAAGCTACGTGCTAGACACCCTCTCAATGTTTCGGTTCTAAGTTTTTCGTTTCAAATCCAAATTGAGTGATTCAAATTGAGTTGCAAAGTAGAAATCAAGGGGTACTTAGGATAGAAATTTTTTTAAAAAATATTATCATTTAGGCCTTCAAAAACTGACTGTCCGAACTCTGTTCCTGAGCTGCCCGCTAGACACCCCGTCAATGTTTTGGTTCTAACTTTTTCGTTTCTAATCCAAATTGAATGATTTAAATTGGGTTGGAAATTAGACATCAAGGTCTAATTAGGATAGAAATATGTTTTAAAAATATTTTATTTTGCCCCTCAAAACATTACTGTATCGATTGCCTTTTCTGAAATTCCATCAAGCCCGCAAGCCAAAAAAATGATATTCAAGCATTTTTTCCAAATCGGTAATAAAAATGAGTGTGAGTGTTTTTAGAAATATTATTTCCATTATAATTCATATACATACACAAATGAATTAAAAAAATTATCACCGATGTTGATTTCCATAGCATGTTGCAACAAAAAACAAGTAGTTTTACACTAAAAGAAAATGTATTTATTTATGTCCTTATTTATTTATTTATTTATTTTTTACACTAACCTGCTTTGATTGAAAAATGAATATGACTACATATATGAGTACTTCCAGTGGAACCATTTTTGAAATACAGCTTCATGTATGCATATACCCAAATTTGAAAAATGCATGTTGACAAAAACTAGGGTATGAGAAGCCAACTTCCCTTGAAAAGACAGTGCCAAAAGTTGTTGAAGCATAGAGTGATACTACAAACAAGTGATGGAATGAAACCAATATTCAATATATCATTTACTTTCTTGATTTCCCATGGCGATCATATCATGAAGTTCTTAAGATTTTAAAATGACTTGTTGATGCATACTAAAAGAAACCTCATTTTCTTCCATAACTTCTACAATTTTTGAATTTGAAACATTCTGAATCTCAGTATGAGTTTTCTCCAATGGTGCATGTGAGATAGAATGGGTGGGAAGGGTGGGTAAATTTTGCAGTTCAACACTGTAAGCATGTTGTACTGGTTTATTGTGGTGAGGGTGTGTATAGAATGGAGCATTTTGATGATGTAGATGATTGGGTTGAGTGAATGGTTTTGATGGGCAAGCAAGATGTTGTGGGAGAGCTGGTGAAGAATATGGAGAATTTGTTTATGCTACAAGATGAGGGAGAGTAGTCATGCAATCATAAGGTGAACCATGCCAAACTTGTAGACAAGATTGGTGGTGGTTATATTGAGATTGACATGGCTACCCTAACATATTAGTATTCCATAATGGATTATGCACGTAAGAGAATGGAGAAGAAGTGTTTTGAACCATACCTATCAGCCATGATTTCCATGGTTTTGACCTTGTTGCAGCTTCCTCATCTCTTTTATATGCTACTTCCATCCCAGATAAGGAAGAGTGAGTATCTATGAGATGCTCCTTTCGGTCATGAGGGAAAAATAGTTCATCAAATTATTGATTCTTCTGAACCTGCAAAACATCCAATTTTGAACTTAGAGAGCTAATAAAATCAACTTTAAAATTTTCAAATAAAACATTGATGTTAGCTCTTATGTCTCCTATTCTTATAGTAGATTTCGAAATCAAAGAAAAAACATCTCTAGGGTTCTTACCAGCCTTGGAGATTCCTCTTGAATACCTCATGCACAATTCATAAACATCATCATATGACAACTGAAAAATATCAAATTTTCCTATCAGATTTAAGAGTTCTAAAAATTCATCTTTGATTCCTTTAAGGAGTGTTTTTAAGATCTCTTTTTCCAAATGCTTATGTTTTGATTTTTGAAGGTTGTAATGAAATCGATCGACATAGTCCTCCAAGCTTTCATATTCCCCTTGTATCATATCGAAAATATCTTCATTGTCCTTGCAATAACCCTGGTACTTCTTCAAGAATATGTTCTTCATGTCCTCCCATGTTTGGATGCAGTTCCCACCTAGGCTCATGAACCATCAAAGAGTTGCTCCTTTTAGAGTAAGAGTAAACACTTTCAACCTTTGATACTTAGTACAATAATCATAACCTCTACAAATTATTTCAAACTCAAATAAGAATGTATCTGGGTCTTCATTTGTCAAGCCATGAAAATTTGGTAGAGAAGATGGGGGAATTATGTGCATTTGTGTCACTCCTCCTAGATCTTTGATAGGGAATTGAAAAGTAGAAATGTGAGCCATTTCTTACCATAATAGAAGATGTTCTTCATGTTTTTCTTCGACGCTCTTTCAAATTTTCCTGTCAATCGGTTAGTGAAATGGGTGGTGCTTACATCACCACTTGAGTGAAATCATGAGATTTGTTTTTCAAAATTTCTGTTTTTTTTTAGTCACTCACACAGAAAATTCAAACATTTATTTCTACCCTAAGTTCTTTAAAAATCCTGTTGGAAAGCGGGTGAGGGAGAAAAGCTTCTATATGCTCCATACGCAGGTTCTTACCTTTCGTTTCTAATACCCAATTCTTTCTTAACAGGCACCCATCAGATGCACACTATTCTTTAGAAATAGATGTTGGAAATAATACTGAGAGGGGGGGGGTGAATCAGTATTATCAGATCAATTACAGTTTTTCAATACTCAGAAACATATACGCTACTTCATTTAAATGAACCCGCATGTACACGCTACTGTGTCTAAAGCAACTAGCGTATATCCAGAGATCTTATGATTTAGTTAGCTTATCCTCAGTAAATGCATCAGAACATTATTAACCATTTAACAGTAAACAGGTGTAGTATAACAGAACAGATCATCACACAGAAGCCACACACATGAACACTATGATATAAGGTGGAAACCCAATGTGGGTGAAAACCACCTGCTGCAATTTGTTTCTATCTTCCTTTAATAAGAAACTTCTTTTACAATGTACTGGTGCAGTCCTTTACCAGCACGCAGGCTACAACCTGCAGAGGGCTACAACCCTCATAGCTCTTGTACTAGCCGATCCATTTACTAGTACTTACGTGCCAACCCTAGAGAAGGCTACAACCTTCACTTGTTTTCCAGCTGCTCCTGGAAGGGAGCTACAACCCCCTGGCTCTTGTACTGGTTGATATGTTTACCAGTACGTAGGTGCCGGCCTACGATCTTCCCAGGACCACGTTTCATACATTTTCATACTGGATCCATGAAACTATCACCATTGTAGTACAACCTGCATCATCAATCTCTGAATCACCCAATACTGAATCACTGAAACCCTGTCAACAACAACCAGATCCAACTCCATCTTCAAATATCATACTTCACATTGTATACGCGACTTGGATGAACCCAACCTGTGTGTATACGCCCTTTTACCAAAACCAACCTGCGTACAGATCTGCAATTTCAAGCTTAAAACTCCGCAGCTATATCAGACATCAAAACATACCCAGATCATAATAATAAACATGGGTCAGTAGATCCAGTCTATCCACAGTCAAACCATATGAAGATAATCATTCCAAGCCTTGAGATCTCGTTCCATCATTCATCATCCTCCACATGAGTGAAACCTTGGTTCAGATCACCAACCCATAACCAGTACTTGGATCTCACACTTCCTCAGATCTTCATTACTCACACACTTGCACTTTGGCCTAATGATCTTTCTCCTTATATAGCTTTAGGCCCTTCACAATACCACGGTCCAAAACCATAGTAACCCAATACCAATCAACTCAATACTAGGGATCAACAGTCTGTCGAGACTCCATGGTCCAAAACCATAGGCACAAATTCCAAGGACTAACTACCACGAACCAAAAGTAAGCTTTCCGACATGTACACTCTTTTCCGTTCATGAAACTGCGTGTATACCCTACTTGGTATATAGCGAACCTGCGTACACGCGACTTGGTATATAGTGAACCAACGTGTATACGCGACTTGGGCTTAATGAACCTGCGTGTATGAACTTTCTTGGCCTGCTGTACTAAGATCTGTCCTCTGATTAAGTTGCCATCACCTGTACCAACCTCTGAGTGAGTTGCCATCAAGGACAACACTTGAATCATAATGCCAACAATGGCCCCCTTTGGACTTGATGGCAACGACACCAAGTCACTCTCCCCCTTTGACATCAAGGGCAAAGGGTGGGCCAAGATATTCTCTTCTTTGGTATACCTTCTGCTGTCCATACTCCCCCTGAGTACATGTTGAATATCTCTGCTCTGCTGTGCTGAACATGCTCCCCCTGACTGTAGGAAAGATCTGTAAAAGATGTTCTTCAAAAAAGAACCAAGACTTATACATCATAAAGGACCTTCCTATCACCAAAAGACTCAATACATACATCCATACTCCCAACCAAGTGGGGATACATCAGAAAATAACAACCAATTACATTACGTCATTCATCCCAGGCATAGTGGGGAAACCAACATAGGTCGTTACATGACCTTGACACCATAAAAGAGATATCACAAAAGAGATACATGCTGAAGTTTCTGAATGGGCTCCAAGTTGTATCAATCCATCCATGCTCCCCCTGAGTAGATGCAAGTTCTAAGACCAGCAATTCATTCAAGACCATGACTATCATTCATCATATATGATCTGTACCATCAGCCTGCAATACCATTCCTTTGATCAGACAACAAGATGTATCATTTAGCTTCAACAACTTCTAACCATAATGCCAACAATGCATTATTTGAAGTATATGCTCCCCCTGAGCCTGTGCCATAAGTATCAAGACATTTCCAGACATCCTCAGCAGACTATAACTATTTAACCAAAAGAGCATATACTGGACTGGATCATATCAGACCCCTTTTCTGAGTCTGTCCCCACTGCTTTTTCACAACCTGACATATACGCGACTTTGCAGTGTGAAACTCGCGTATATACGCGGCTTTCCTTCATGAAACATGTGTATGAGAATTAGAACACTGAAGTTTTACACTTTCAGCTCCCCCTGAGTCTGTTATGTCTGTGCTGTGCTGAGTACCCTGTGCTGTGCCTCATCTTTATGACTGAACTTCCTTCTTCTTCCATATCTTCAAGCATGTTGATGATTTCCTTTTATCATGAGCTTTGTTCCTGTAATATTTTGCTCTATGTCCATACTTGTTACATGCATAGCATCTTACATGTTTCATATTCCTCCTATAGCAATCAGCAGCTTTGTGGCCAAACATATTGCAAGAAAAGAAATATCCATTAAAGTACCTTGAATGTGATGATCTTTCTGCATGATGGTCTTGAAACCTTCTTCTTCTACATATGGCTGCAACATGTCCAAGATTATGACATACATAACATTCAACATTATTCATGGGAGGAGAAAAAGATTTTCTTTGAGGGGTCTCTTTCCTTGATTGTTGATGGGGTTGTCCTTTCATCTCCTTGTAGAGCCTTTCAGATTTTGCATTACAGACTCTTGTCTTACTTTGTGAACCAGATTCACCTTCAATAGACTCATGAAAACCAAGACCAGTTTTGATAGCAGGGGATCTTTGACTACTAATAATATCATCCAAGATCTTAGTACTATCTTGAAATCATAATAGTTTATCTTTTTCTTCTAATTTACTTTTCAAGATATTTACCTCAACTTGATGTTGTTCTTCTTTTTCCAGACATTGCTTCTTCAAGGTCTCTTCAGCTTTCCTTCCTTCATCCAACTGATGCCTTAGTTTGAGGATCTCGTTTTCTTGCTCTTTATTCAGTGCTAGCAGCATTTGTCGAATTCTGGAGGCACATTCCAACAGATCTTCTAATCTGATGATTTCTTCTTTGAGGGCATTCTCCTTTTTGCTAGGTAGATCTTGCTGATCTATGGTTTGATCTGATGCTTCATTTGTTTGTCCATCTTCATTCTGAGGTGATTCAGGATCTGAATTCTTGCTTCCACTCAACGGCAGGTTGTCATTGTTCCTTTGAGATGTCTTCTTCTTCTGACGTGTTTTCTTCCCCATTATTCTACGAATCTCCTTCAAGCGATCAAGCTTCTCTAAAGGACCTGCTCTGATACCAATTGTTGGAAATAATACTGAGGGGGGGGGGGGTGAATCAGTATTATCAGATCAATTACACTTTTTCAATACTCAGAAACATATACGCTACTTCAGTTAAATGAACCCGCGTGTACACGCTACTGTGTCTAAAGCAAATAGCGTATATCCAGAGATCTTATGATTTAGTTAGCTTATCTTCAGTAAATGCATCAGAACATTATTAACCATTTAACAGTAAACAGGTGCAGTATAACATAATAGATCATCACACAGAAACCACACACATGAACACCATGATATAAGGTGGAAACCAAATGTGGGTGAAAACCACCTGCTGCAATTTGTTTCTATCTTCCTTTAATAAGAAACTTCTTTTACAATGTACTGGTGCAGTCCTTTACTAGCACGCAGGCTACAACCTGCAGAGGGCTACAACCCTCATAGCTCTTGTACTAGCCGATCCATTTACTAGTACGTAGGTGCCAACCCTACAGAAGGCTACAACCTTCACTCGTTTTCCAGCTGCTCCTGGAAGGGAGCTACAACCCCCTGGCTCTTGTACTGGCTGATATGTTTACCAGTACGTAGGTGCCGGCCTACGATCTTCCCGGGACCACGTTTCATACATTTTCATACTGGATCCATGAAACTATCACCATTGTAGTAAAACCTGCATCATCAATCTCTGAATCACCCAATACTGAATCACTGAAACCCTGTCAACAACAACCAGACAACATAACAACAACCAGATCCAACTCCATCTTCAAATATCATACTTCACATTGTATACGCGACTTGGATGAACCCAACCTGCGTACAGATCTGCAATTTCAAGCTTAAAACTCCGCAGCTATATCAGACATCAAAACATACCCAGATCATAATAATAAACATGCGTCAGTAGATCTAGTCTATCCACAGTCAAACCATATGAAGATAATCATTCCAAGCCTTGAGATCTCGTTCCATCATTCATCATCCTCCACATGAGTGAAACCTTGGTTCATATCACCAACCCATAACCAGTACTTGGATCTCACACTTCCTCAGATCTTCATTACTCACACACTTGCACTTTGGCCTAATGATCTTTCTCCTTAAATAGCTTTAGGCCCTTCACAATACCACGGTCCAAAACCATAGTAACCCAATACCATCAACTCAATACTAGGGATCAACACGTCTGTCAAGACTCCATGGTCCAAAACCATAGGCACAAATTCCAAGGACTAACTACCACGGACCAAAAGTAAGCTTTCCGACATGTACGCTCTTTTCCGTTCATGAAACTGCGTGTATACGCTACTTGGTATATAGCGAACCTTCGTACACGCGACTTGGTATATAGTGAACCAGCGTGTATACGCGACTTGGGCTTAATGAACCTGTGTGTATGAACTTTCTTGGCCTGTTGTACTAAGATCTGTCCTCTGATTAAGTTTCCATCACCTGTACCAACCTCTGAGTGAGTTGCCATCAAGGACAACACTTGAATCATAATGCCAACAATAGATACACTCTCCCCGACAACGGCGCCAAAATGTTGATCGATAAAAGGTGTCTTTTTAACTCCTATTTATCTTCACATTAATTATCAACCCAGGAACGAATTTTTATTTCAAGAGTGTATTTAGTCTGAGGCAGCTATTTACTCAAGAGTAATGTTTTGCAGTATAGTAGTTAAAGTCCAAAAGTAATTGAATGCTAGAAACAAAATCTAATTGTAATGGCAAAAAACTCAAATGATCTGCAACTAAATCATTCACTCAAACAACCATCAATCCAGGATACAGTAGCAGTAACTCATTCCTCTATAGATTGATGGAATTGGAATCAAATTGGAACAAGACAATCAATCTGGGAACGAGGAAGCAATAACCAATGTTCTCTATATTTGACAGTCCTGCTTTAAAGCAATTAAAAGGAAATAGAATTTGAACTAAAGCTGCTATTGAAAGTAAACCAGGAAAAGTATTTAAAAGCAAACTCTTTGCAATTAATTAATAGAAATGAACAACAAAGTAAATGGACAGCAAACTGTAATTAAAGGAATTAAACAATGAATCCTATTTAATAAATCTAAACAGCAAACTCTAATTAATGGAATCGAATAACCAATCCTATTTAGCAACAATCTGTAATGAGTATCAATCAAATGGAACAACAAGTGGAATGAAACCATAATTGAAATAGAACAGCAAAGCTCTATGAAGGCATTAACAACATAAATTATACAGTGTTGATATTCTTGTTAAATAATAAAAGAACAACAACGCGATTCGTTAATATAACACACTGATATCAAAGCAATTAAACAGCAAATTGATTAACTTGCAAACTGTAATAGAAGCAAATATGAACTATGCCACAACAATAATGAAAAGGTAGAGATACAAACAGCAGATCGATCCACCAGGGTCGGGCCCTCAACCACCGGTGAAACGCCGCTGAGCTACTGTAGAACTAAGAAGTTAAACGACAACACATTCTTGTATTAATCATGAATAACAACGTTTACAAACAATCGATCTCTGTTTAATCAATGAGAGTTGATGAGGAATTGTATAATTACAACAAGAAATCTCTCCATCTCTCAGTCATCCCTCCCTCTGAATTCATCATTCCCCTTCTCTGATCTCTGTTCTAATTTAAATACACAGAGAGCAGACACCAGTTACAACTGTGATGATTACAATATGATTATTATTACAAAATTGCATTGTTTCTAACCAATTGATCAACAAGAAAATATATTTCCATCCATCGTTCAACAAGAGCAAGGCGAATTTGGCTTTGCAACTAAGATTTGGAAAATGACCACAGAGCAAATCTGAGAAAATCATACTCAAAGAACCCTGCGTTTTTCTCAATACAAGCCGAGTTTGGACAAACCGTTCTTCACTAAAGTTAATTTGGTCTGTTCTGGACAAAACCCATGTTCTAGATTTTCTAGATTCTTCTTCATTTGCCCAGAATCTCAACTACAAAGCTATTGCTTCTTATTCCAACGAATTTCTGAGTTGGAATATTTGATGATGATTTGGAGATCAAATCTATAATCTGGAAAATATCTTGGAGGCTAAAATGGTGAGTGATGTTACAAAATATATTAATAAACTATCATTGATAAAATCATGCATAATCATCAATTTATTAAAAATAAAGGAGAATAAATAATATTTTTCCATAAGAGCATAAATCATTATAAGATAGAATTATATGATAAATTATGAAAATGACGTGATGAAGAATGGTAGAAATGGGTGGAATAAGTGTTCAAAAGTGATAATAATAATGGCATATTAATGGCTCAACAACATGTATGATTGATGATGTGTTTTATACTGATCATTTCCCTAAGTTTGATCAGTATGATGATGATTATGTTCTCCAAACAGAAGCTAATCTTGTAGACAAATCAGCAGCTGGTTTGTGAAAGGAGGAAGTTCACTTTCAGCAGCTCGAGTATAGTGATCAGCCATTACATATCAGCTATGGAAGTAAGGAGGAAAGTGTGGCAAATTTTGAAGCAAGTGAAGGATCTTTACCTTTTTGTTTTACTTCGTTTCAGTTCATCAGAGACAGCTTTCATGCAATCAGAAATCAATCGTCGATAAGTTTTGATCTGGACCACCTTGAGGGAAATGAAATCCTTGTTTAAGACTTTTCATATCAGGATTTTCAGCCCCCGAATGCCGTTGAAATTCAAGCTGTAGTTGAAGACTTGGAAGCTAGAACATATGATGAAATGATGCAAGAGGATTCTGTACCATTCTGTTTTGAATCATTTAAGCTTTTGAAGGGAAATTTGCATAGTATATCTTCAAATGAGCAACCTATAGAAAATCATGCAATGTCATTGGAACCAATAGAAAATGTGTTGCAACAGTATTTTCAAGTTTTTCACGATCCAATAGCTGATGTGATGGATGATATCTATAGTCAAAGTCCTTCTCCATTAGCTATCTGTGAGCTTGAAATAAGTATTGGTACAAATTTGATCTGGCAGTTGGTTTCTTTGTCAGTTTCAGTAGGAGTCTCGTTACAACACTTAGATGAAAGTTTGCATTCATGGTATGAGGAGAAGAAAAGTAATCCATTGGAGGAGCTAATTCCTAGTGCACATGAATTTCAAGATCCTTATGCAGTATTTCTGGAGTCGGATAGAGAATCCATATTATTCAACGGATCTGTTTACAAGTTTTCATGGGAGTTGCCTTTTAGTGGTTCTCTCTTTTTGTTCATAAGAAAGCACTTGCGGAGGATTCAAACAGCAGCCAGAATACTTACTTGGTTACATTGATTGTTTCATTTCACCTAATCAAGTGATGAATGGAATAGTTAGAGTAGGTTTTAACGAATAAGCTCCATTTTGAGAATCTTTTCTAGTTTGTTGGTTGTGTTTTAGTATTGAGTCAATTTCAAGTCAGTTTGTGTCTTTGAGTCATCAGTATTCAGTCATGCATTTAAGTTTGATTTCTTTTTTACTCCGTTGCCCAATGGATGAGGCAATAATCTACATGTTCCCAAAGATCTATGGTTCTTGGCACCTCCAAGGAGCTACCATCCCCATTGGAGACAATGTTAGTGTCAGTGTCTACACACTGCCATCAGTGATCAAAATTTACTCTTTTGCATTTCATACTAGGAGTCCCATTCTGATGAGTTTCATTCCATTAGGTAATGGATCAACTGATGGTGGGGTTCATTTCATTTTTTCCTTCATGACATATATCTGCTAACCTCCTTTTTCAGTCAATGATTCATACTTATTTTCAGTTTATTTCATAAATTAGGTCTTAGGTCTTAGGGTTTCAGTTTCATTAGGTATTATGGTTTTACCATGATTAAATTTCAAGGACTATTGATTAATAATGGTCAGAAGACACATGAGGATGATAATAATCATCAAAAAAGTACTAATTTCTTAATTTTTAAGCTTAATAAAATTTTCAACTCAAAACTAGTTTTGAGGTGAAAACAGAGCATTGCTACATTATTTGTAAATTTCATGTAATTTTATTGGTCCTATATGTAATAAATGGTTCCATGCTACTCTTGGTCACCTAGTGATATTACCAAGTACATGCCACTGCAAAAAGTCAAAGAAATTGAGCATCAGTTCACCTATCCAAGCAAAAAGTCAAATATCAGAAAAACAGAGTATTTGAAAAAGGCAAATAGACATTACAAAGTGGGTTTTGTACATCAAAAATCAAAAAGTGGAAAAACTATATAAAGATTATCCCTCTATTGATCATTTCATTGTTTGAGTTGAAAATCAAGAGCTAAAAGGCGATTTTGAAGTGACATTGAGCAAAAGTGTGCAAGTGCTACGTTTGTGGACAAGTTCATACCAGCACTATGCACCAGAAGCCGGCGCTACACACCTGGGTGAGGCGCTGTGCACCTGGCAGCTAAGCTCCAAATCATTCCATATCACCCCAATTCACCCCAAAACTTCCAAATTACCTCTTTGCAAGTAAGTAACTCAATCATTCTTGTTGAAAAGGATTTTAGCATCAGTCTTTGGTGATTTTGTCTCTCAAGAAGTCAAACCTTAGTTTTCACCAAATTGTCTCATAAATTTTAAAGCTCACTCATTTATTGTTGTCCTATCTAAATCTCTTCATACTCATCTTACATTCATTCACCCTATCTCTTCATTCACCACAAGAGAATACAACTATAAAAACAATGGAGAGAGACAGTGAATATGAGCTTGAAGAAGACACCCCTAGTGATAGTTCCAGGGAGAAAAACATACAGCACATGAAGCCACATAAAGGAGGAAGACATATCAGAGAGGAGCCTACCAGTTTGAGGGAGCTGCAAGCCTGCCCATTTGCCGTTTCTTATTTTAAACACTAGTCATGTTTTGGTTTTTGTGAAATGGTGGAATGGGTTAAATTTCATCATGAATTAGCAAGGTTATTTGTGACACATTTCGACAACAATGAAGTAAACCTGGATAGAGTTACATTAACTTTGTCACTAGCTATTATTTCAGAGGCTACAAAAAAATGCTATCTCCATAAGGAGTGGAAGGGGCTTTGCCTTCTTCTTTAGCTAAACAAGTGTAGGCTGAGTAGCAAAGCAAGGGCAAAGGTAAAGGAAAGAAAAAGATGCATAACAAGGATCTTAATGATGGGCAGGAAAGAGATTTCACTCTTCTTGATCATAAGGAGTCACAACAACATTTCATTCATAATGGAGTTGGCATTATTGATTTGGAAACTTAGGATCCAAAGACTGTCAAAGACAGGATCATAAAGGAACAAGAGGTTGACATACAAGCCTTGTCAGACAACTTAGAGAGGGCTAAGTGGGTGATCAGATATCTAGAGCAAGAAAACAAGCAATTGAGCGACAAGCAAGTCCTTGTGGAGCTGCAAATGATCAAGGAAAACAGGCAAAAGGCTAAGAAGGCCAAGGTCAAGTTGACTTCAATTGAATAAGAGATTGAGAATGACCAGGAAACTTGGCTTCAGAGGGTTAATATACACCTTGACGGGCTGATCAAGAAGGCCAACAGAGACAAGAAGATTTTTGTGACATGGCCTACCACTACATGGCTCGTAACAAGATAGGCAACATAAGAATGAGGAAGCTTAAGGCTAGGTTGAGGAAGGCCTTAAAGAGCAAAAGGGAGCAAGACAAGTTGAAAATCTTAGCTGAAGCCTCACTAGATGATCAAAGAATCTAATCGTGGTGCCTTGTGCCAAATCTAGGCAAGTCTTGATAAGTTTTTGTCATTTTGAAATTTTGAAATAGTAAACACAGAAAATTGCCCTAGGTGTGTAGCGCCATCGGCACTACGCTTTTCACTGGAGGACTTTTTTAAGAAATGGCTTACATATCTGGATTTAGCATGATGAGAAAATCAAACCTAGAAAATCTAAGAAATTTTGGAGTAAGACTTGGTCACCAAAAGGTCAAAAAACTATCAAAAAATGACCTTTCTATCTCTTTTTGGATACACAAAAGCAACCTTGTGAGATTTTACTTGTGAGGGGAAAAATGACATCCAAATGTAAAAAATGAAGATGTTCCAAAAACTAGACAGGAGGACCTTTCCAATGCACTATCTTGGGCTCAATTTGGCTAAGGAGAAGGCCTCCAAAAGTGGCTCTGTAGTGGCGCTACGCACCTGGCCAGTGGCGCTACACATAGAGCCAGTTTGCCAAAAAATCCAGTTTTCACCTAGTTTTTTTGCAAATTGACTTTTTCTGTCTTCATTGATGAATTTCTGATTGTAATTAATGCTATGCTATATAAATTTAATTGTTAAATGATATTAGAGGGTAGATTCATCATTTTGAGGTGGTTTGGGGGTAAATGAATCAGTTTCCATGCTTATAGAGGCAAGTTGTTCCACTGCATATATTCTTGCTCTTTGTTTGGAAATGGTTGTAACAGTTCCTTATGTCTTAGATTCGACCCTTGATGGCTAGCAATAGGTGGTTTGATGTCTATATTATGTATTTTTTCAGTCATTACCAAAGGTTGGACACTCTTGGTTGCTCTAAGCTACATTGTACACCTTTATCAACAGTTTGGCAAAGGAAATAAACCAGGATTTGCAACTATTTTTATGGGATACTTATGGTAAAGTGTTTTTGGATAGTTTCTTTTTCTATTATTAGTTTTTCTCATGTGTTTTGTGTGTCATAATCTAATTCATTTCTTCTAGCTGAATGGTATCAAGATAGATAGGTAGAATACATTGTTTATAGTGCTCTGCCTTGGGAAACCATTCAGTTTTTGATGTTTTCTACTATTTGAGAAGGATACATGATCTTTGCATGCCCTCGTTAGCTCCTCACTAGTCTTATAGTGCCAAAACACCTACCTACCTCGCCCCATAGAACACCCTGCATCCTGACTTGGTTTCCCGGAACCAAAACTACTTGTTCCATTTGATCTAGCGAAAAACCCAATGAAATCAATCAAAAAACTCTACAGCTACTATACCTAGCCTAAAATACATATTTTATTTAGTCATCTTGACTGATATTCACAAGGAGAGAGTCCTCTCCCGACCTAGTAGGGCTAGCTATGAGGTTAAGCTTGGTTTGTGGTTATGCTAGGATTACCTCCATTTAGCCTGAGGTCAATCTAGGCTCTAACAGGAGATATGAGGATAAATAAATAAATTAGAAAATGCTATGGAAATGAAGGGACTAATATGTGCCATATTTTTTTCAATGTTCTTCATACCCTTCGAATGAAGTTGGGTATCATGTATTCTAAGAAACATTTAGTCCTTAAGTATTACAACTACCTACACAGGTACATCTAGGATTAGATGGAGTTCTTGGACATCTCCTCACTCGGCACAACATACCGATACACCGTCAAGATCGAGTAGAAGTTTAAACAGAAGAAACGAGACTTTGGATCTGCGAATCCGAAGTTGGTGAAATGTGCCCCCAAACCATATAAGAAAGGACAAAGCCAAGGCAGGGTGGCCCAGTACAACTCGCCAAAGTTGCAAGCAAGGAACAACACCACGAAGCCGAAGAAGGACACAGGAAAGTTGTTTGAGTTCCATAAGAGCTCCACTCACAACACAAGTGATTATTGAGCCAAGCAGTCACTGGTGGCGAAGCTAAAGGCTTTGTGAACAGATGCATGTTCTGACTCTAGGTCAGAACCTGACAAGGGGAATGGCAAAGGGAAAAAGATTATCGATGCAGAGCCCAATGCCAATGTTGCCACCATGAAGAGCTAGGAGGAGGAACTTGAAGATCCAGAAGAGGAGGAGCACCTCTTCCACTCCCAGATGTGGGTAAAGTTCTCCCCACTATTGTTCATTGTTGACAGCAGGAGCGAAAAGAACCTCATTTCGGTAGAGGTCGTTAGGTAGTTGGGCTTACTGACCATGACACACCCACAACCATACACTATCGAGTGACTTCACCAAAGATGGGATCTTTGTGTGAGCCAGCAGTGCTGCCTCCCATACAACATCAAACCCTTCACGAATGAGGTATTGTGTGACGTTTCTCACCTTGATGTTTATGATGTATTATTAGGCCAACCATACTTGTGGAAGCAAGATGCTATGTATGAGTTAATGCCTTATGTTGTTCTTGTTACTTTGGGAAATAAGTTGTACAGGATACTGGAGGTAGTACCACCTACCGTCATCTTTTTGGTTAGTTCAAAACAATGCAGTAAGCTCATTTCCAAAACCAGGAAATTCATTTTCATGATGATATGCCCTTAGGGAAAGAAGAAGACGGTGGTCATGACCTCTAGACAAGGCCCCTCCGCATGACAACGACTGATGGAAAAGGTCATGGATGAGTACGAGAACATCTTCACCTTCCCTGTAGGGGTACCTCTACACTATTAGGTCAAGCACTCCATCAATCTGAGCCCAGGTGTGTCATTGCCAAATGGACCAATCTATCAGCACCGCGTTGACTAGAGAATGACAAAATCAAGAGGTAGAATCAGGAGCTGCTATAGAAAGGTCACATTCAACCAAGTTCATCACCATGTGGGAGCTTGATTGTGTTGGGACAAAAGAAGGATAGGACTTGGAGACTCTGTATTGACTATTGGGCACTAAACAAGATCATTGTTCGGAATAGGTTCCTAATCCCAGGGAATGATGACCTTCTGGACCAACTCAACAGGGAAAAATATTTCAGCAAGATTGACTTGAAGTCCTGATATCATCAGGCACCAAGCGAACCCTCTGATGTGTGGAACACTACCTTCAAAGCCAAGGAGGGCCTTTTTGAATGGTTGGTTATGCCTCTTGGGTTGACGAATGCTCTTGCAACCTTCATGAGGCTGATGGATGTCATCTTGTGGCCATTCACCAACTCGTTTGTAGTGGTATACATGGATGACATCTTGATCTCTAGCCAGGGTTAGGAAGAGCACCTCCACCACATCCGACAGGTTCTCCAAACACTACGGCAACACAAGATGTGTGGTAATTTGGAGAAATGCACTTTTGGCATGACCCAGTTTCAGTATCTAGGATACATTATTGATGAACAGGGGGTGCATGTGGATCTAATGAAGATCCAAGTCATTAGTGATTGGCGAGCCCCAACCTCTCGGACAAAGCTCTGAACCTTTCTGGGCCTTGCCAATTTCTACCGTAGGTTTGTGTTGGGATTCACTTATACCACTTGGAGCTTGAGTCGAGTCACCAAGGGAGGAGTGAAATAAAATTTATTTTGGTTTGAATCTCAACAGAAGGCATTCATAGAGTTGAAACATCGCCTCTACTTTGCACCAATTCTCATCTTACCAGACTTGCAAAATCCATTTGAGATCGAGACAGATGCCTTTGACTATGCTATTGGGGTAGTCCTTACTGAATAGGGACATCAAATGGCATATCATAGTGAGACACTTTTAGACACAGACCAAAAGTATCCCACTTATAACAAAGAGATGTATTCCATTGTGTAGGGCTTCTGGCAATGGAAGTGCTGCATTTTGGGGAAGGAAACAATCATCCACACGGACAACCGACCCCTGTAGTTCATACAGTAGCAAGGGAAGTTGTAAAATGATCGCCGTCAGAAGTGGTCCACATACCTACAATAGTTCCATTTGAATATCAAGTATAATAAGGGCAGCACCAATAATGTTGCAGACTGCCTCAGCCGACCACCAATCACGGCATTAACCATAGTGCTCAACTCTTATGGGCACGATTCTTTTGACTGGCCACTTCTTTACAAAAGCGACCCAGAATTTGGCCACACATACCAAACGCTCTTGGAGGGTCAACAAGTTCCATATTTTCACCTCTAGGATGCCCTATTATGCCACCTGGGAGACCTTTGTGTTCCTTCAAGCAAGCGTGCGAAGATGATTTGGGAAGCACACTACAGTTGGGCCACTAGGCATTTCAAGGTTAAGAAAACATTGATAGTAGTCTGGAAGTATTTCTATTGGCTAATCTTCGATAGGATGTCGGGAGGTACATTAGATCCTGCACTGCCTGTGCCATTTCGAAACCGACCATCAAGAAGCAAGTCCTCTATACTCCGTTGCCTACCCGTAGTCAACATTAGGAATCAATCTCCATGGATTAGATGTTGAGCCTTCCTTCTACTAAGTGTGGAAACGACTGTGTTTTTGTGGTCATTGACACATTCTCGAAGATCACCATTATGGTGGCTTGTAAGAAGAATATCACAACAGAAGCCATTGCTAAACTCTTCTTTGAACGAGTGTGGGTACACTTTGGGACCCCATAGTATATCATCTCAGATTGGGACAACATATTCCTTAGTACATTTTGGTCCACTCTCTAGTCGATGCCGGACACCAAGCTCACTAATTCCACAACCTTCAATCCCCAAACTGATGGTCAAACAATGATCATCAACAGGATGATCTTACACATTCTGTGCATGTAAAACTCAAAGAATCCACACACATGGGATGAGAGACTCCCCTATGTCCTATGTAGCTATAATCAGGCTCTCCATAGCTCAACTGGCCACAACTATTTTCAGGTGGGCTTGGGATTCCAACCACTATGTCCCATTAATGTGTTCATGTCATTTGGAGTTACTCAGGAAGATTTGGCTCATGTCCAGTTTGAAGTCGATAAGGAAAACAAATTCATGAAGCACATCCAACATATCTGCCAGTAGGTACATGACATTATGGAGAAATCAAATGCCATGTACAAGTAGTGACATGATCAACATTGGGTGCCACACAAGTTTCAAGTGGGCGACAAAGTCCAGTTGCATTTGCAAAAGGAATGCATTACCGAAGCCTATCTGAAACTCATACCACTTTGATATGGTCCCTACACCATTAGCAAGGATATGGGAGACAATGCATTTGAGCTCATCATTTCCCCATTCCTTGGCCTACACCAAGTGTTCAATGTGGACCGCCTTCGACCATAACTCCTACCATTGATGGACACATTAGACATTGCAGAACAATTCACACCTATAGAGTTAAATCTAGGTTGCATGGAAGAAAACACAACTGATCAGATCATGGACAAATAGATCAAGAACACCTGATAGCCAAGGATCCAACAATATCGATATGTCAAAGCAGGCCAACACCTTCACCAAGGTAAGTGGCTCACCAGGGACCAAGTTCAGCTAAAGCTTCGTCATCTCGTTGGAGGAACTCAATGCAATTGGGACCATTTCTTCCTAATGGGGGAGGAATGATCCGCGTGGATATTGGTGGACACCTACTTATTCCACTTGGACCCCCACCATTGTTTCTTTTAGTTTTTTAGTTTCTTTATTTGTAGCGCAATTTACTATTTTTGGCAGCTTTACGGGTCCTTAACTTCCAGACCCATTTTGAGGCCCTAGACAATGTGTTTTTGGAAAACCAGGACCAACATGAGTCATGGATTGATGTTGGTCCCTCAAAGGTTGTAGGCCTAGGATAGATCTTCCTAACTAGGTATTTTGTGCGTCAAACGAAGATCGTATGCCAAAGTTACGACCTTGATAAGTTGATGTACCAATTTACTCAAAACAAACCCATAGTTTGGCGCTTCATCTCCTAGGGTTAGGTTTTTGGATGTTTAGAGTTTTTCATCATTTCTCAAAAATAAATAGGCCTTTGAGCCTCATTGTAACACAGTTCAAAGGCATGTAGCTGCCACATCTCTTCTCAAAGATAAGCTACCATCGCCAGATCTAGTCTTATTTCCATTATGTTTGTAAGCATATTTCTGTATTTGATATTAATGAAATGAAGTGTTGTTTCTACTGCATATTTTTATTTATGGTTATATTTGTAATTTTTTGTATTCCTATTTAAATCCATATCATCAATCTTGTTGCGGAGGTCACTAAACTCTATCTTCAGTACCTATAAGTTAGCAGAACACTACATCGCGGCCTGATGCACTTCCTCAACCAACTTTTCTGTAGTCGGGCCTTCCATCACGAGGCACATCGTCCTTTGTGTCTGTTGGAGTGTCTTCAACTTCTCTTGGACTAATAGAGTAAGCTGGTTGGCTTCCTCTATCCATGGTTGTATTCTACCATTTAAGATGGCATCTTTCCTTTGGAGCTCCTCAATCTTCGTTTGAAGTTGTTTTCCTTATATCAAGTGAGAAAAGCGATGGATTGGTGCCAAAGCGCACACAATCACGCTGAGTTCATCAAACATTCATTGCATCTCTTGGATATCTATGCCAAGATTTTGTAGGTTTGGGTCCTCCTGCAGAGTCATCCATAGTTCCATTTCCTGCTCGGAGATCAGTGTGTAGCATGTGACTGCTACATCCAAAGTAGCCATGCTCTCCCTGATGGCTGCTCCATGTTGCTCCCAGACTTCTGGTAGAGTGGTTGGCTGCAATTTCAACTCCAGCTCTGAGATCTTCATTTGGAACTCAAATGTCACTCAGCCGACCTCATCCTTCAATTCTCTCACCATGGCATCCAACTTTTGAATCTTCGTGGCTTCTTCTGCATCCTCAAGGATGTGAAGTTCTGGCAACATCTTCTATGCCTGTGCAATTGTTTCCTCCAAACTCTAGCTTCACGCAGCCATTTCTTCCTTTTCCTTTAGCGCCTGAGTCCATTCTGAAAACATAAGCTCATTTTCCATCTTTTCCTCACTAATAACTGATAGCGTGTGCTTCTCCCTAATCCTACGCTCATCTGATACCCTGTGATGAAGCTCGTGGTGCGTTTGAATAGGTCGTGCGGCTTGACATTGGTATCCTTGATCTATTTGAGATGGGTGTTTGCTTCATCGGCCTTTGCATGCACTGATCCTTTTGGTAATGGTATTACTATGAGGTCCAGAGTCATATATGTGTCCAACACCATCACACTGGCTTGTTATAGCCTCGCTTGAATCCCACTCACTTGTCCCATGCTCACCTACAGCCAACCTATTTGAATCTAAAAATCACATAGATCCTTTTGCACGTTCTGAGTGGTTGCTGGTACTATTTTTCAAACTATTGCGACATTTTGGTCATTGTATCATGGACCTTGTCGTAGATTTCATGCAAGTCCCCCTCAGTGAGGACCATTTGAGCTACATGGATGTGCTTATCTCATTTTTGCTTCTTTCTATGCCTGGAAGTGGCCTCTTTGATTCGCTTTTGTAGCTTAAAGTGGGTGTTCCGCTCCTTGCCACCACCTCCCTCCTCCTCCTCGGACCGTTCCTTATCTGCAGTATGTTGAGAAGTAGACTCCTCAACCTCCAATGTGGCCTGCTTCACATCATGCTCCTTGTCAGTAGCTGCCTTGGCAGCAACTTCCTTCTTTCACTGTGCTGCTTTCTCTCGAGCTTCAGCCTACTCAACCTCTTTCTTCTTCTATGTTATTGTGGCCGACACGGAGGAAATTTCCCTAAACTTACTTGTTCCTGCACTTATATCCAAGGGCTATCGCCACTCACCTAGCCATTTTCCCAAAAATTCCTATACATTTGCATTAGTGACTAGGTATGGCAAATTGTACCATACATTCTTAGTATCTCACCTCACGCCAATGGATACGTTGTGAAAAACTATTTTAAATTTCGTGTAGGCCTCCAACCACTCAAACAGGGTAGGTGACAACCTCGTTCTCTGGTTGATCATCGAGCAAAGTTTCATCTTAACCAACAACCAAAATATCTTCCTTTCCATTATCTGTTCAGGGTCCTTTGTTACCAATAGTGAATTGAACCTCGCTTCCCCTGGTATATCAACCTCCTATGGAGGGAACTGACTGTCTTCTGGCAGTCTCAATGCAACTAGGGTAATTAACAATAGCAACCAAGTATAGTGGAATGGCTTGTCATTGTCCTGTGCTTTGTGATAATTCAATAGAAACTCTTTGCAGAGGTATTGCGCCCAGTTGTACTACACCCCCTCTACGCATTCTACATCTAATGAAATGACTGGCGCTGACTATTGAAAATGGCAACAAGAAATGCTAAAAATAGAAATTATATAAATAGCATTGCTATAAATATCATCTCAGGTACCAATGCTCGATATAGAAACAAGGAATGAAAAAATGGAAATGCTAAAAATAACATTTCTATAAATAGTATTTCGAGATAGATTCCAATTTTAGTTAGTCCCTGAACTAAAATTGAGAAGTAAAATTCGAATTTGATCTTAACAGCTATTTGTAAAATAATTAATTAATTCATCTTGAGTTAGTTAGTTCTAGAAAATAAAACATAAGGTCTATGTGAAGACATGCAACAGTTTCTCCATTGTTTATGGAAGGTATCCCTTGATTAAAGGAGATCAGGATGAGTTGTACCCTGAGTTGTAATTAGTTAGCTCAGTTAACTGATTTAAGTCCAGTTAGATTAGTTCAAATAGTTTGTTGAGCTAATTGTGAGTTCAGTTAGTTAATGCATGCCTGCATGTAACTGCTGCACTTCAAATAACTTAATATTCTCTCATAAATAACTCATGCATGTCAGTTCAGTCAGAGACCTAGTTGGTATCAGAGGAAGGGATAGTGTACTATCAGTTGGAGGATTTTTCCTATATAGGAAACTCATCCATGCGGAAGGAATTATCTCCTTCAGGTTCATGCAGTTATTTCTAAGCCAAGTGAGCAGTGTGAGGTGGGAATTCACACATGCAGAAGCACAGGATCCCAAGAAAAAATGTGCAAGGAAATAGGGGGCTTGGAGGGTAGAGGAGAAATCTTGTGAGAAGCCTTTGACTCTCTATGAGGAGCAGTGGGATTGTAATGAGAGTTGGATATCTCATGAGCTAAAGCTTTTTCTAATCTGAACATATTTCCACTTGTATGATAATACAAAGATCGGGGTTTTTAGCTAAGGCTTTCCCTAGAGTATTCTTTTGTGTTTCATGTTTATGATTTCTTCTTCTCTATTATATGTGTTCTGATTGATCTACCTCAAATTGATTTAACTTCCACAAAGTTTGATTGTAGAAGTAGATCTAGTATTTTGATTTAGTATATTGCATTATTAGGTGATCTACAGTGGGAAATTCTACATGGTATCAAAGCTAGCTTATCTATAGAGAAATTTCTACATGGTATCAGAGTAAAGGTGATCAAAGCGAAGAACAGTATACGAAGAAGAAAATTCGAAGTAAAAAAAATTGGGCCACGAGTTTTTAGAGAAGATCTGAAATTTTTTGTGCAAAATTTTTAGAAACAAATAGTAGATCTAGATTCCTTGCTGAAAAAGACCCAAATTCAAAAAAACAATTGGCTGAATTGGATTTAGGATGAGGGAGATATCACCGATTTAAAATCAACTTTTTTTTTCCAGAAAATTTCATGACGGCGAGAAAGATGAAACAGATTGATGTGCTAGCCAAGAGCCTGTATGCTCTTGAGGTTTAAGATGCATGCAAAGCCTCGAGGAGCAAGGAAAATGTTAGAGACCTAGTGGTTGAGAGGGAGAGTAAATTACCTCTGAACATGCAGTCCGAGAAGAAGTCTCAGACAATTGTGGAGGAGCCATAATTAGAGATGCTGAAAGGAGACCGAGTGGAGGCATCCACTCATGTAGAGACCTCCAATAGGGGGAAATTTTTAGCCAAGTGGGCAAAGGGATCAAATACATTCATACATCCAGGTCGAAGGTGAGGCGATGTGGAGTTACAGTCCCAAAAAGGATGGAATAGGGGCAGGATCATTGAGGTACCCAACCTCTTTGATTAGACCTTGCTACGGGAGCCCCGATGAGGAGTAGCAGGACTGGATGAGTGGGTAGAGACAGATGCAGATGGAGCAGTGGAGAGTGCTACAGTGAAGGAGTCCCAAGACAATGCTAAGCTAGAAGGTTGCAACAATGTGAGAGGCACAGGAGTGTTGCACAAATACAAGATGGTACAGAGAGGCGTGCAATGGTGCGAGATGCATGGAGTGTTGTAGTAGCTCAGAGGTCACAGAGGGAGCACTTATCAGGGGTAGAGGGAGCATCAACATCAGAGGGTGCTTCTAGCCCAACAGGGAGGTCATTTGGGAGAAATTTTTGTTTCTAGAGTTGCTGGAGCAACAACATTGGAGCAACAACACTTTGGAGAAGTGTTGTATGTAGAACATTCCAAGGGTTCAAGATCAGGTTCAAGTTGAATGCCTTTCTTGCTGAGAGGGAGTGTTGAAAATGGAAATAAGAAATGTTATAAATAACATTGCTATAAATAACATCTCAGGTACCAGTGTTGGATATAGCAATAAGGAATGAAAAAATGGAAATGTTAAAAATAGCATTGCCATAAATAGTATTTTGGGATAGATTCCAATTTTAGTTAGTCCCTGAACTAAAATTGAGAAGTAAAATTTGAATTTGATATTAATAGTTTTTTGTAAAATAACTAACTAATTCATCTTGAGTTAATTAGTTGTAGAAAATCAAACACGAAGCCTATGTGAAGACATGCAATAGTTTCTCCATTGGTTGAGGAAGTTATCCCTTGACTAAAGGAGATTAGGATGAGTTGTACTTTGATCTGTAATTAGTTAGTTCAGTTAACTGAGTTAAGTCCAGTTAGAGTTCAAATAGTTTTTTGAACTAATTGTGAGTTCAGTTAGTTAATGCATGCATGCATGTAACTATTGCACTTCAGATAACTGAATATTATCTCATAAATAACTCATGCATGTTAGTTCAATCAGAGGCCCAGTTGAGATCAAAGGAAGGTACAATGTACTATTAGTTGGAGGATTTTTCCTATATAGCAAACTCATCCATGCGGAAGGAATTGTCTCCTTCAGGTTTTTGCAGTTATTTCTGAGCCAAGTGAGCAGTGTGAGGTAGGAATTCACACATGTGGAAGCACTAGACCCCAAGAAAAACTGCACAAGGAAATAGGATGCTTGGAGGGCAGAGGAGAAGCTTTGTGAGAAGCCTTTGACTGTCTATGAGTAGCAGAGGGATTGTACTGAGAGCTAGATAGATTGTGAGCTAAAGCTTTGTGTAATCATGACATATTTCCACTTATATGATAATACAAAGATCAGGGTTCTTAGCTGAGGCTTTCCCTAGAGCATTCTTCTGTGTTTCATGTGTATGATTTCTTCTTCTCTATTATATGTGTTCTAATTGATCTAGCTCAAATTGATTAACCTTCCACAAAGTTTGATTGTAGAAGTAGATATAGTATTTTACTTTAGTATATTGCATTATCAGGTGATCTACAGTGGAGAATTCTACACCGACACCTCATTCGTGTGACACTTTCTCATGACCTTGTGAGCCAAGATCTAGGTGGAAAATTACATTGCCTTGTATGTGATGGAACATATATAGTATCCACGCAACTTCTTCATTAAGCTAAAATCATTCTTCATTCGATCCTCAAGTTATTTTTCTTTACTCTTGTTTCCAAAATCCTCGGCCGGATCCAACCCTTGATAGGGTAACCTTGTGATGCGGTGGATAAACATATCTATAATGGTGATGGGTTCTTCGAGCCAGAGACACCCATCATGCACTAGTGTAAGAAATTGGTGTACGCACACCATGTTGATAGTGGTTCTACTAAAATGTGGTACCCATAGCATATTTAGCAACCCAGCCTTCTCAACCCTTGCAATCCACTTCATAGTCTCCATTCGCGTGACTCCGATCTCCTCATAGTATATATCTTTTCGAAATATTTGTTTTTCACTAAATGTAGGAATTTATTGTGATCAACTAGATCCCAATCCTTTATTTTGAGTGTGGGAATGTGCCCTAGGAGCGTGCCTTCAAATGGCACTTTATCCAGCAATAGCAGTGTAGAAATTGTTAATTTAGCCTCATCGGGATCCTTGGGTACCTTCGCTTTGCCCTTTCCTAGAGGGATATACTCTTCAACCCCTTTGTGAATCTCCTCTTCATCAAGATCCAGGGGTTCATGTGGTTGTTTAGACTTTTCCAACTTCCCTTTCTATTGAACCTCGGTATGGATCTTCCTCAGTGATCACCTCACTAGTACAACCTATGGTTTCTTCTTCTTTTCCTTAGTTATGGATGGTTTAGGCAGAGCTGACCTCAGTGTCGTAGGAAAAAACAGTGTAGCCTGGACATTGCTGATGAAATTTCAGGCAAGGTAGCGCTAGAGATAGTGGCTTCAGAGGTAGAAGCTTTAGAGACAGTGGCTACAGAGATAGCAGCTTCAGAGACATCAACTTCTCTAGGATGAATCATTTTCTCAAGAATGATTTAGCAGCTCCAATCAGGAAAGTTTTTCCACTCCAGTTGTGAAAGACATTCCTCCAAACCCTCTTAGTTCATAGACTGAAGGAAATAAAATTCACAAGTGACATTCAGAAGGCAAAGTGTTCTACTGTAGGCCATCATTCCAGATTTATAAGCAATTTCAAATTAAAATCCGACCATTCCCTCTAATTTTTTATATCATAAATGCATATTTGGTGAAATATTTCCAAAGATTTGTGCCATAAATGCAACCTACCCACTCCTCTTAATGATATTTTCGCCATCCAATCAGCTATAGTACATGCAACGACTAGTTTTGGACCCATCTTCACAGCACCACCCTTCGTGATGCAGCTCTCTTGGCACAGATCCTCCTGGTGCACTTCTGGCTTCCCTCATGCAACCCCCTTCATTTCCCTAGTCTTTGGGTATTGTAGTTTATATTCTCGTACTTCCTTGTAGCTTCCTAGAGTACTAAGATAGTCTTGCTATTATGTAGTCAATGCATATGGGTAGGATCCCCTTGATATAACTTCGATCAACTTCCATTGACTTTTCCTAGAAATAATTCCCCATTCCGCTTTGCGAGTTGAACTGTGCCACCATCTGTAATTTCCTTGACTACATAAGGTCCCAACCAGTGCATTTGAAACTTCCCAGGGAGCTTTGTGAACTTGCCATCATATAGTTGGACCAATTCTTTCAACTTCAATGTGTGCAACTTAATATGTCGATCGTGTCAAGCTATCTTGCGCTCCTTTTGCACATGTTAGTGAAATCCTACTAGAAATCAGTCTTCTTCTAATTCCAAAAACTGAGCAAGTCATTCCTCTATAGTCTCATGATCCACCATATTAGTCAATTCTACAATCTGCAGACTCAACACAAACTATTCCATGGGCTGTACAACCTCGATCCCATAGACCAACATGAACGGAGTTTTGCCTCTCAACATTTTACATGTCATCCTATATGCCCATAGGACTATTGGTATGCAGACATCCCAGTCGTTCCTCTGTGCATTTCAAACCTTTGTCAATGCATTTTCCTGAATCTTATTGAATGCTTCAACTATACCATTTACCTTAGGATGATAGGGTGTACTCTTTTGATGATAAAATTGAAATTCTTTGAGCATCGTGAAAATAATTTCATTTAGAAAATGCATAACCCTATCACTCATCAGTATCATAGGACAACAAAACATTTTCAAGACATACTCAAACAGGAACTTCATGATTGTAGGAACACTACAGTCCTTTACTGGTTGCGCTTCTGCCCATATTTTCAAATACTCCGTTGCGGTAATAATGTACAACGTGCTCATCTTTTTCCCTGGCTACTGTATTGGACCCACAAAGTCAATTGACCATGTTTCAAACACCTATAATGAAGTCTAAGGATTTAAGGGGAATTCATCCATTTGTGAGAGGCTTCCTTGTCATTTGACAAGCATCAAAATACCTGCAATACTCCTTAGAATCCTTATGTATCATTGGCCACTAGAATCTTGCGCACATAATATTCTACCCGGTTGCTTTGCCTGCATAGTGTCCTCTTACCACTCCTCCATGTTCTTCGGCGAGGATGCTAGAGTGTTCAAACTCTGATACATATCAGTGCAATATTTCATCAATACCCATCTTATACAAGTGCCCAGCAATTATAGAAATGTCAGTTGTGCAGACCACCAATTCCTTCTTTTGTTGAGTAGAATATCCTTCCAGTGTCATTCCAGTAGTCAAAATCTGGATTATATCCACAAAATGATCATCAACAACGCGTACAGTAAAGAGCTACACATCCGACAACCCTTTCTCTAAATTTGTTGGTTCTTCGCCTGTCTCAATCCTAGATAAATGATCAGGTCCCACGTTCAACCATCCAGGCTTCACAATCACCTGAAAGTCATATCCTTGAAACAACAGTAACCATCTACAAATATTCCCCCCCAACATAGGCTTGTTGACTAGATACTTGAGAGAAGAGTGATCCGTGTACATTTTGAAATGTGCACCTAACAGGTAATGTCGAAATTTCTACAGTGTGTAGACCATCACCAATCCTTCATGTTTTGTCATTGAATAGTCCTTCTCGGCCTTTGATAATTTCTCAGTTATGAAGGCTATGGGTTGATCTATCTCTCCTTTGCCTGCTTAAGTGAATACTACACCCAACACAATACATGAGGCATCCACATGAACATAAAATTCTTTCTTCCAAATTGGGAATACAAAAATTGGCGCAATCACCATCTTTTCCTTTAACACATCCATGTTGTTGTGACACTCCTCATCCTAGTGGAAAGTCACGTCCTTCTTCAGTAATATCTCTATCAGCGCAGTTATCATTGTGTAAGCTTTGATAAAATTCCTATAGTAGCCAGTGTTCCCTAGCATTGCACGCAGTTGCTTTACATTCTTTGGAGCTTTTAAATCAACAATCACAACTATCTTTGCAAGGACTACCATTAGTCCTTTCATACATACCACATGGCCTAGAAATATTGCATAAGGCATGCAAAATATAAATTTCTTCAAGTTTAGAGAAATTTGGTATCTCCAACAAGTATCCAACATAAGTCGCATATTTTCAATGTGGCGCTTTACCAATCCAAACACAATCCAGTCATAAAAATAAACTTCTAAGAATATATAGATGAATTCCTTGAATGTTGCAATTACAACCCTTGAAAAGATCACAGGTGCATTCTTCATTCTAAAGGGCATCACTGTGTAATGGAGGCATCCCCACTCCGTCGTGAAGGTCAACTTGCTACAATCCTCTTCTGCGATCTTAATTTGATGGTACGTTGAGAACCCATCAGTGAACGAATAAGCTTCGTGTTCACCAACATTCTTCAAAATTTCGTCTCTAAACAGTGTTGGAAATGGGTCATGAACACATGCATCATTGATATTTCTCAAGTCTACGCATATTCTGATTTCACCCTACTGCTTCTTCTTTTGAACCACCATAGGGCTCACCCAATCAGATTCTTCTACTAGCTCAATGATTCCAACTTCCATCATTTTGTCCAACTCTTTATGCAGCTTCTCCTTATACTTCGGATTTAGTCGATAGGGTCTCTATTTTATAGTCTTCACATCGGGATTTAAGTTGATCTTCATCACTCCCAGATCCCCTATTATTCATTCTAGGTCCGAGAACTTGGTGGGAAACAAGTCCTAGTACTCACATAGGATCTCCACAAATTTATCAACTGTATCTTCATCCCAATAATTCCCTGGTCTTCAAAGGTTTTGTTATATCTGGGTTCACTACTTCAAGACCTTCAACCTCATGTTGTCCTTCGGTCTCGGGAATGTCGATTTTGTGTGGATCTTCTTCTTCTTCTGCAATCACATTGTACCATTCTAGCATAGGGTGAAATTGTGTACTCCAACCTAGTTGAACCTATTCTATTGATTATTTAGTCGTTCTAAAGATATCGACCTTAATTTCCTAGAGCACTTCATCAATGCACTCAAATCCATCCTCAAAGCTGAAAGTTAATAAAAAACTCTCCCTCAAGATATCCCATTCATCCATTCCATGGCATAGATCCTTTTCCAAGTACCAATTCATTGGGATATTATCTAAGGTGTGACAAAAGATATGCACCCATTCTGGTTGTGGCTCTTCTCCCCAAGATTTATTCCACCACACCAATTGTTCACATGTATCATCCTTTCTGCTATATGTTTTAGTCATACAGGTATTAGCGTATCCAAATTTTAGCTTCATCATTCGCTTGGATTCCCTCCAGTTAGTGAAGCTAGCCTTATGCGTACCCCACAAATGGGTAGGCATAATGCGCAGTGCCACTTCTAAACCCTAGAAATGATGCTCCTCCAGCACCTCCCTTTCAAACTTATCCAAAAATAGATTAACATCATTCAAACCATCATAATGTGAGAGATTCCTTACCTCCACAGATACACACCGCAATGATTTTCTCATCATATTGCAACGTAGCGAAGATACTTCATGCAACATATTCTATTAGTGTTTGAATTCTTCATCTCAGTCTAAGGTACAAGAGTTGTCTCTATACCACATGATCCATCCATCTGTAGTGGGATTGATGTAATATTAGTCGTGCAGAGTAATCTTGCAGATTCGATCCAAGTCATCGTCCTCCTCATAGTCATGGACAGGTTCAGTGTAGTGCACTCCTTCAGCGGGGTCCAGTGGCATGATAACCCTAAGTTCCTTCTATTAAAATTTCATTCTTTGCTTCTTTAGATTAATTACTATATCCATTTCAAAGGCCCAATCAATCCCTAGTAGCCTAGGGTAAGGATTGTTGTCATCCACTATTTATATTAATTCAAAATCGGCCAGAGCACTTGCTCCTTCAATATCGACTGTTACCCCATACAGGTGCCCCATAGGAATGATATTCTACTGATTGGCCATGCATATTTATATAGGAGACCATTGCCATGTAGGTCTTCGCATCCTTTCCCATGTCTACTTCGGTAGCACGTTTTCATTAGATCTTGGATCTAATATGACTTGATCCATTTCATATTCTCCAATCTATGCGGTCAGCCTCATCTCAGACCCAGTTCACTTCTTATGTTTAAAAAGTTCCCTTATAGCTCACTTTTATGAAGTAATCTTAATTTTTCCCATGCAATTAACGATTATCTCCTGGAGCCCTTCCACCGCCTTCTTATCCCGCAATAACTTCATACAAGTTTTGATAAAAGTAGCCAATAGCAAGGGATCCACGTCCTATATTTCCCTATTTCCAACTGGGATTTCCTGACTCTCCGATGTAGAAGCCTCATAAAAGTTCCTGTTAGCTTCCATGAAAGTTTCTTTACCCTGGTTGAGGTCAAACCCGACTTCCTTTTTAGCATCCTTGCACACCCATCCCTTGGTCTCTGGCTACTTTCCTTTATCTTCTCTTGTGGCCACGCGTTATGATATTAATACTATGATCCTCTTCGTGAGCTTCGTCCCTCATCATTTCGATGTCTTGTGTAGGATGTTGCAACTTCTTTTCCTGCATCTTGCAAATTAACACCGAGAAATCTTCTATCACATGATCAAACTATCTGCAATATTAACAGGATGGATGCGTTGGATTCTGATAGTAGCGTGCAAAATTTCCTGCTTTTCCACAGTTATAACAAATGATTTTTCCACGACCTCCATTAGCCCCTCCTCCTCTTCCTCTTCCATGACCTTGAAATACCCCGCACTCTTCACCTACGCCTGGATACTGAGGCTGATTTTCCACCTGCATTTGATAGGTAGGGGTCCTTTCCAGCATCAATTCATAACTTCAGTACTTTTCTCATCATTTCCAATAGATGAGAAGAAAGTACAAAACAATTGTTGTGGTGTTTGAACAAACTTTTGGAAGAGGTGACAATTATCAGTCACCTACTTCCCAACTATCTGATAAGTAGCGCACCATAATGGTACTCCCATGCTCGACCCCGCAATGTTTCAAAGTTTCAGAGGCACAGGACCTCCTCCAATCAAATAATTTTGATAAATAGAGTAGTGATCCTTATCATGTCCTTTGTCTTTACATTTTACACACTAGACTTTAGTGCGCACCTCTGACTGAGCATCCTTTCTTGTCTTTAGACTCTGCAACTCCATGTGTCAACTTGCTAGCTTTGATTCGATCTGTTGTACACCAATGTTCGTATCCTGCACTGGTGAATCTTCTAACCTCATCATGATCTCCACAACATCCGCTTGCATTCCTATCTTCTATTGTGATAATGGTAATCTCACATGAGGTAATAGCAAAGCAATGTAGCAGTCTCTGTGTTGATCATCCTTGATCTTCATATTAGCCTTCCGGATCAAAAATTTTAGCCTCTGATCGAAATCCCATGAGGACTCATTTACCCTCCATTGTATTTCCTTAAGCTCAGTTATAGACTGTGTACGAGACTTAGGCTTACTAAACTCATTGTTCAACACTTTCTGAGTCTCTGCCAATGTTGCGACACGACTATCTTGGCATAATTTAATATACCAAGTAAACACCCTATCTTGCAATTTTGTGACAAGTTGTGCTTTCTTTATATCATCATCAGTAATCTGTTGTGGTTTCCACACAACATTTGCAAAAAACCATAATTGTTTGGGGTCTTCACTTTCCACCCCTTTGAAGGTTAGCATCTTCACTGCATTTGCCATGTTGAGTGGTTGGTGCAGATGTGGAGATGGAGTGGATGTGTGAGTTATCCTCGGGATACCTTGACTTACTCTCTATAGTGCACTTCACAGTGTATTTAGAATAGTTCCCTCATCATCGCTAGAAGAGGTTCCTAACAACGGGCTGTGTTCAAAGGCTAATTCTCCATTAGTTCTAAAGGATTTTCCACTTCATGTAGTTCCAAACATCGATGTAATGGCATAACCCATTTTTCACTCAACAACATCTTAATCCAAGTTTTTAATGATTTTAAATACTTACTTCATTGCCCCTTGAAGAACCTACACTCTGCCTCATTATAAATGGTAGTCATATCAACTGCGAGATCAATTACGAATCCTCCTCAGATACAATCAATCCAATGATCAACATCCGGTGTGATGTTATTTTTTGAAGCTTCCAGGTGGTTCACCGACTCTGGAGTCCACAAAATAGGCCTATCAAGCCTCCACGTCCCCTTACTGTCAACTAATTTAGTAATTCACAAGGGAATGAATAGAAAAAGGCTTTGGTTTTGTCACTTTGTACATGTATCTATTCAACCACTGTTCCTTGGATAACCAGCTGCAAATGCATGCAACTTCTGATTGAGCCACTTTTTGATTTCCTTCTTAGTAGAGAACCACTTATTCGACATCACACATTCCTCAGATATACCCCAGTCCTAGAAAGGGAACCATTTTTTGGATTGATGGGGCCTGACCGAGGTTCAGCTTTAACTGTGCCAACCAACAAAAACCCTAACTGCTCAGCCTTTCGGCAACAACCTGGATAGCGTAGGCTACAGTCTCACCTGAAGCAGTATTGGGGGATACTAGAACCATGTTTCTGCATCCAAAGGCCTATGTGATGCATTCCTAAGGTTCTTACGGCTTAGATCTACCTTCGCGCAACCTTATCCCTTTTGAACAGACAACTGCTACAACTCTATCTAAACAAATTTCAGATCTTCACGAAGGTACTTAATTGTACTTATCATGCATAAATATTACAGATCTATTAGTTTTGCATAGTAAACAATCATTAATTCATATAAAACATATCATAGATTGGAGATACCTAAACCTTAGCAGAAGTAAATAACAAGGCACATATGCATCATAATCATCTCAAACAATCTTTATTAAGTATAAACATTTAATTACATACTTCTTATCCCCGCGCACTCAGTTGTAGGAGCCTTCCCCTTTCGCCTAAGCATAGGAAACAAGCCTTTCATGCCTTAGTACCTTTTCCTTACAATGACTCTTCCTTTATTGATTCCCTCTGAGACTCGCTATGACTCATCTATTTATAGCATCTTCTTTACAATACCATGGTCCGTGGACCATGGCGAGTCTCAAAACAACCATATCACCTACCCAACTTAGGGACTAAATCCCTTTGACTTCTACTAGCTTCATGCTCCTCTTCCACATTTCATGGAGACTTTACATTTGTTACAAAAAGAAACTACAAAATTTATCCAAAATTCACTCAATTGACCCTAGGGACACCTTGCCAACATTAAAGAATATAACTTATTTACTCAAGAAAAAGCTTGTGTACTTATCTATCTTGTGTTTTCATGTTTATCTCTGCCTCTCAATAAGAAGTGCTATTAGAGAAATGTTTAATAAGGTTTAGAAGAACCAAAGGAGTTAAGAAGGTCATGAGCTACTTCCACTAATAGCCTTGGCTACTGTGAGTAGCCCACAAATCGAAGTTTTCATCCATTGGTCCATAAGTACAAATTAGAGCTTGTTGAGAGTTTTTAAACCCAACTACTAAAATATTAGGTTGAGTAGCCTACAAAGCCACCACCATACCAAGAGGAAAGAGCCATTTCCACTCATGAAAGAAGGAGTCTCCATCATAATTTGTAGCCATGAGCCTCCATAAGGGTGCACATAAAAGAGCTTAGAAAAGTTTCTAGTAGATGTTGGGAGCCACAGTTAAAGTGAAGGTTAAAATGTTTAGTTTTAAAGATAATCAAGTGTATGCGGTGTTCATTTCTAGAAGGTTCGCACAATAAGGAAGGAAGGCAAACTAAAAAAGAAATATGACAGTCATGGGTCACAAAGAAATACTCAAGCAAGTTGAGAAAATAAATTGAAAGGAAGAGCCAAAGTATTTCGAAGAGTTGATAGAGGTTCTCACAATAGTGAAGGCATTAAAAAGACAAGTAGATTAAGTAGAAAAATTTGATGATGAATGTACTAGGATAGATCTGGTACCACTTCCAAAATTTACTCGTAAAAAATTTAATTTTTGGGAACTGTCAAAATGAAAACTTTTATTCAATGTAAAGAGTTGATTGTGTATTGGTCTAATAACCCATATTATGAAGTATGTGATAATTTAGTATTGGATGTTATAAAACATGCATTGTATTAGGAGTGCTTGTGCAAGGTTGCAAAATCTACATCTTCCTAGGAAGCATTAAAGCCCCTAGATATAGAATTTGGTATAAAGGAAAGTCACATAAACCAACCAATTTTGTTATAGTTTGTTGAATCCCACTCAAATGTGGATGATGGTCATAAATATTATAAAACTGAAATCCATAATGCAGAGATGCATATGGATGAAGAAGACACAAAAGAGATTGCAGAGTGAGAAGTTGAAGCCTCTATGTGTGAAGTAGAGAAAGATCGTATAGATGCTTGAGAACCCCAATTTAACATGGATGGTGAATGATCAAAAATGGATCCAGTTTTGCCTCCGGATCAAAGTCTTCAAATGCAATTAAAAGTAGAATCACGTCAAAGTGCTCATCGATATGATTCCAACGGTGTGAATGGCCTGTAAATCCGAGTCCGAATGAAGATGTGAGGGCTAGTCAAAGTTTTTGGGAAAATTGGGGGAAAAGTAAAAAAGTCAAAGGTCAATGGTCAATGGTCAGTCAACGGTCAGCAAAGTCAACACTTACATCAGCAAGGACATGCGTCAACCCAGGAATGAGCCATGGGTCCTGGACGATGTCAGCAGACGAAGTGACGTGGCACACTCTGATTGGTTGATATGGTCCACTTTGGTGCTGACACGTGGCAGGCGGGATTTTTCCCAATATCACCTATTTTCCAAAATTTTTGGAATCAAGGAGGATCCAACCCTTGACCTCCTGAAAGACTGAGTTTTTTTCAGAGGGGCCACACTGGACGAGCTTTGATGGTTCTTGTTAAGATTTTAGATGACTTTGTATTTATGTTTGTGGGATTAGATGTGCTGAAAATAAGGGCCGATGGTGGGGGTCAAACTCATGGCCGTTGGACCCCTTCGCTTGTTTTGGAATTATGTCACATCCACTGCAACAGACAACCACATATGGTATATATAACCATATATCCCATGTATAAGCCAACGAAGTGCAAAGATATATGCCACCAAAGTTTCATGCAAATATATGTTGCTATGTATGAATATTAATACATATCAAAACACTGGAGTGTCGGGTGGGGGTTTTGACCCACCAACCTCCAACATTATATACCAACGCCTTCACACCTTCAAGCTCGCCACAATGCCAAGGGCGGAGCTTGGTAAACAAATCCACCAAAACTTTTTTTAAGGTTTATGAAAGTGTCGAACCAGTCAAACCACCAATGCACAGACCGAGGTGGTATTGTGTAGACAAAAATGGTTTTGGATTTCTGCAAGGGGTCTAGAGGTCACAGAGGCAAAATATGGGCAAGTATATACTCGTTTGACTCAAAATTTCTAGCTGAACGCAATGGTGAGATCCTTTTTCTCATTTGAGTCTCTATTTTTGAGCTCATGTCTATAAAATAATTTTGAAGACTAATAAAGCAGTCACACTGCAAGCTAAGGACTTGGAGAGGTAGCCAGGAAGTCTGGTGAACTCTGTTATTAAATTATTTTTGTGTTGATAAGTTTGATTATGTTTCAATTTGCTTATGTGTTTATGTTATTTGCAATATTTTAGATCCATTGCACTAAGTAACATAATAAAACTTCACATAAAGTCTATAATATCTTTTTCATTAATAGATCAAGTGGTATCAAAGCAACAAGGTTTTTAAGGTTGGACAAGATTGTGTGAATATTTGAATGCTTACTAGGTTAAGGCTCAAACAAGGTGAAGGTGAACTTGTTGAGGAAAATCCAGAGATTAGAAGGGTCTTTTCACAAAAATGGATGACAGATGAAACCCCACTTGGGTCAGAATCTCAATTTCTAGATAGTTTCATGACAATATGCACATTGGTGGAAGAGATGTATCTTAAGTTTAAGAAGAACAAAGAAGAAGGCACTTCATCACCTAAAGATCAAGAAGATAAGGGAAAGGGAGAAATGCTTCCTCCACCATCTCCTCCACCATCTCCTCCATCATCACCATCATCGTCATCATCATCATCATCTTCTCATAAATCTAGTCCTTCTAAGAAGAAAAAGAAGAAATCCTCTTCAATCAAATTAGATGTAAAAATTGATTTGCCAATTTAGGATGGAGAACTTAACGCTGAAAAGCTTGATAATTGGATAAAACAAATTGAAGTGTATTGTATGGTGCAGAAAGTTGTTTCAGAAAGGAAAAAGATCCCTCTTGCTAGCCTTCAATTTGGAGGAACCGCACTTGTATGGTGGGAAGGCAAGACACAAGCAGATCTCAAAAAGCATGGTAAAATCATTTCAACTTGGAATGGATTTGTTTCTTGTTAGGCATGGAATCCCTCCACAACATGTTTTGGGGCTCAAAGACAAATTTTTGAGTAATATTATTTTAAAGCTCCGCGAATTGCGGGTGTGAATTGTATGTTAGAATCATAGGGCTGTTTGCCGTAAGTTTTGAATGTAGTGTTAGCCTACCCATGGTCCGCAGACCATGGGATTGTATAAATAGAGCAAGGCTCCAAGTTGTAAAGTAACGAATGAATTAATGGAATCTGATGAATAGAATAAGATAGCAAGCATAGGCAAGAGTCTAAGTATCTTCGGTCGTAGTAGTAGGAAGAGGCTCTGCAACTGAGTGTGTAGAGGCCTAGTAGAGTCCGTGGCTAAGTGCACGGACCCCTGTAGCTGAGTGCGTAGGGCAGAGTCGAGTATGTAACCAAGGAGAAAGAATAGTAAAGAGCAGTTTTATCTAAATTCTGTGTATCTGTTCTTGTGCTATTACATGTTTGATATCAACTGCAATTATATTGTTGATTTACTGAATAGTAAAGAGAAGTTTTATCTGAATTCCATGTATCTGTTCTTGTGCTATTACATGTTTGATATCAGCTGCAATTATATTGTTGATTTACTACGTGAATTTGTATGAATGGTGAATATTTTTAAGTATGACTAAAAGCATACATATAAGCTAAGTTAATCAACCATATCGGGTTACTAATAAGGACTTGGGTGATAGCACTGTTCGGCCCCCAAGTAGGGCTACACGAAGACAACATCACAGGCTGTGAGGTATTGATAAGTGCGCATAACAACGTGTACGCAGGGTCAAACCGCGGACCACTTGGAACCCATCAGACATCCCCAGGGTGCGGAAACCTGGTTCTAGCACCCTCCCACACTACTTCGAGTGAGACCTCAGTCCTCACTCCCTAGACTCTTGCCAAAAGGGCCAGTAGTACTCGGATTTGTTTGGTTAAATCACCTCCAGACTTGGGTCAGGCCCCAGCAAGCCAACAAATGGTTCTGGTGTTGGGACTGGGATCTGCATAAGGGATGTCTGATGTCGTGTCACTGGAATCCAATGAAGAAAGAAATTTAAGGGTGGTTAGAAGGAAAGATTCACAAGTTCGCGGCACAGGAAAATAGGAATCCATGACTATCAAATGAACAATGGTTGGAGCACTAGTTATATACAGAAATCCATGAATTTTTCTTTTCATCCTTCCCCTCTGAGTTGTATGAGTGGATCGTGAAGATAGCAGAGAGTTAGGGAAGGTGTAGGCTCGACAAACCAATTGTGTGGACTCTAGAATTAGTGCACAAACTAGAAGCATTAGAAGATAAGATCGTGCATGCTATGGACCATTGGCTCAATCAAATTATAGGAGGATTTATCACCAAGTTTGCAGTAGACATGACAGATAGCTACAACGAGGCAGAACGATGCTTCCTCAAAGGACTGCAAGGTAAGTACATTAAATCTTTGACCACTTGGATTAATATGCTATTGTGTGAAAAGTGGGTTATGCAAATAAATTGATGGTTGGGGCTATGCGAAGTGGGAGGATCTATAGAAACGAAGGTAGCACAGAGATAGAAAATAGCATCTTTATTTCACCTCAGTGGGAAAGTGAGGAAGAACTCACGAAAGTTTCTCCAAGGAGCACGGTCAGTCTGATAAGGTAGTGAATTCCATGCCTACCACCCCCACCTATGCCACCACCAGTCTCACCATCTTCACTTCCATCTCCACCCACACCACCTCCGCCACCACCACAGTTAAATATGGTGAGTTTTGGCCGGATAAATCAATCTTGCGGACAAGACCGATCTCCCTAGTATCACAAGATAATCTAGCAACAAACAGACAAACAAATCTATCTTTCTCTATACATATGCAATTTACAAATAAAGACTATAGAGGTGTTACAATCCTTTCTTAGATCCAATGCTTGTTGGTTGTAGTCATCCCTCGATCATTTGAAAGAGTTATCTTTAAAGATATGCAATCACAAACAAGCAAACATCAAATAGCACCTGCATAGAAAATATCATAAATCATGTCTATTATGGTGATAAAGGAATCCATAAAATAAAGCATAAATGAGCATTTTATTGAGAAAAACAAACTTATTTGTATTAACTTTGAAGCAGAAGAACCTTTCAACATTTTTAGCCCTGATGTTGAACAAGCTCTTCCTGGGGTCTGAAACAGGAATTTCCTTTACTTTGACTAGCCTTGCACTCTTCCAAATGAGATCTTAGAGGTATGTAATCTCTCCTAATAAAATCTCAACTAAAGAAGACTAAGTTCCAGTAGCATTTCACCTCAAAAATATTCAGCTTCCCCCCTCTCTAGTAACCAACCCAATGCTTCATTTTATAGTGTAGAGTAGGAGGTTACAGGTCCATCTATGAAGGGATATAATCCTCCTTCAAAGGGATAAGCTCCTCACATCAAGGGGTTAGCTCCTTAAGCTATGGGATGCATGAACCTTAAGAGAGCGAACTTGCCACCTCAAGATTCCTTCCAGAAGCTTCTAAAAATGACTGAAAGTGAGTTTTTTTATAATGTACTCACACCTTTTTAACTGTTACAGGGGTCCACACCCATAACACAAGGACAGAGTGGTCAGGTGCGAAGGGGACATGACCATTAGGTGCGAGACCATAGGTAATGCAAAGAGAGTGCGGAACTAGAGTTTTAGAGACTTTTTTGGATTTTATCTTACTTTCAAGGCTTGATATGAAGAACTAAGGTTTTAGACTTGCAAAGGAGGAAAGTATGAGTGATAATGGACTCACACAGATTGCAGAATGTCAAGGTGACAATTTTTAGTGCAATAGATTGCGTCCTTAAGTGTGAAGTATGTAATAGATGAAGATAGAGTCTTTCATGTATGAAGAGTGAAGTTCCTATGGACACCCCAGTCGGAACCTGTAAAAACATTCAATGCAAAATATATATATGTAGACATATCATCGTTGAGGTAGGCATTCCCATACTCAGATCAAAACTGACTAGAAAACTGAATAAATTGTTCTGATACAGGAATGATTTTGTAATACATCAAGAGTATAGACATGTGTAGACTCAGTATGGACGCAGCCATCTATTTATGAATAGTCCACTGCATAATGAATAACAAAATTCCTTGCAGCCTAGATGGTAGAAACTACATCCAGGGTCTTGATTTTCGCTTCCTGAACTAGTCGATTCTATCAATGTGAATGAATGTGTCAAAGTCGAACATGGTAGAAACCACTTGATTACCAGTCAATGATGTGAATTGTTAACAAGTGTGAGAGAAACCACCAGTAATGTCAATGGATCTCAAAGTACCCAGTACAATCCATGAAATGTGAATAAATGAGTCGAAGTCGAACATGTCATAGAATCATTTGATCGAAGGTCAATGATGCAACCTATCATCGAAGGCGAGAAAATTGCCATTAGGGCATGCAACTTTCAAGGTACTGATGATTTCTAGATCAACTTCCTAGATAATGAGCTGAAGTCAATAGAAAGTGATCCGTCGTAGGCAAGCCCACAACACGAAATCATAGATCAAGTTTTGAAGAAATATATTAGCAAGGACTGACTCAGGGATGGTCAAAATGGATGACAGATATTTTGCAGATGAATGGTTTGTTTGAACTAATCTCTTGAACACATAACGACACTGCAGATGCCTTGGTGACAATTGACCCAAAGCTAATACCCAGAAGCTAGTTGAAGACTTTCAATATGGTTTTATTAACTGTTAGGCAAAGGATTTTCCCAACCCAAGTGAACAAAAAATGTCATGTCTAAGAGTGGTTGACGGGTTTTTTTAAAACAAAGTGTAACAATTAGGTTAATTTTTCTCTCTTTTCCCCCACCATTTCTGGCAAGTACCTCTTTATTTTTGACAAGCTTGAGGAGGATAACATTTGCTTGTGTATAAGCTCATCATTTGGATGAGTCCAACATAGTTCAAAATTTGAACCCTAAGAAGGAGTGGTTTGTTCCTGTTTGACATTGAACAGGTCCTTTACTATTAAATTTTAACGAGCCTAGTATAGGAAAAACTCAGTGTTTTTCAATTTTAGGGAGTCAGAATAAAAACTTAAGAAAACTCCATGGGGGTACTTTTTCATAAAATAATCCCTTAGGCCTGAAAAAGGATAAAATAATACAAAAGGGATGACTTTTCAATACTTTAACGAGCTAAAAAAGATGAGTGCTCGACAATATTTTCATATTTAACGAGTCTAAAAAGGGTTTAAAGAGGACTCTATTGACCGTATTTAGTCAACGTGCACCTTTTTTGTAAATAGTCCATTTCAATCTGTAAAAGGGGTAAACTTATACTGAAGGGACGATTGTTCATTTATTTTAACGAGTTTGAACAATCAAGTGCTTGCCAATCTTTTCAATTTTCTAGAGTCTGAAAAGAGCTTAAACATGACTCCAATGTTTCGCTTTTTCGTAAATTTTTGAAAGAGTCTGAAAAAGTGATAAAAGTATGCTCTTTGTTGAAAAATGATAAATTTTCCCAAAAAATCCAATATTCTGCAAAAAAACTCAAAGCATTACACATACCTGTTTAAGATTAAAAAAAAGGGATTCAAAAATTGCCTTTTTAAAGTGAAAAATAAATAAATTAAAAATTAATTTATTCAAAAAAACTTATAAAAAGGGGTTTTCCAAATTCATTTTTACCATTTGAGTTCAGAGTGAAAAGTCTGAGCTTTTGGATAAGAAATTTCCTGTGAAGATTATGGAAAATTCGCCCGTCAGAATCGAAAACCATCAGCTCCAGGTAATCCATGACCTCCTTATCTTGCATTCTATCTGTTTGCATTTTGATTTTAGGCTTTAGATTTAATTTTTAAGGGAAAAATTGGTTAAAAAATTTGCTCACGGGGGTTTGTAGGTGCAACATGTGGCCCCTACGGACCCCGACTTTCTTCTACAAAGAAAAAAGTCGTGGGTCTGCAACTGTTGTTCACAGCCCATGCGGACCTACGCACTCTCTGTAACTGGTGGGTGTGAACCTTAGGGGCGAATGTTCGCCCTTTGACGAAATTAAGGGGTTTTAAATTTTTAGTGGGCGAATATTTTGTATCATAGTACAGATTTACAAATCACCTCAAATAGCCCACCTTATTTTAAGGGCGAGGGTAAAAAAGGTAAATTTAGCCCTTGAAATTAGTAGTTACAACATTCCATTCGCCCATTTTCAAGAATAGGTTTTATTTAAGTGAATCTATTCGCCCATTTTCAATACCATATTTATAAAAGAGGTATGGTAAATTAATAAAAATATAAACAAATGAGAAGTATGGTAAATAAATAAAACATTTTTTATATTTACTCCATAAGTCACCTTATATACATGCAAGGGTGTAAACAAATAAAAATATAAGTAAAGTGGAGGTATGGCAAATAAATAAAACGTCTTTTTATACTTACTCAAAAGGTATGGTAAATAAATAAAAATTCAAATAAACTAGACGTATGGTAAATAAATAAAACCTCTTTTTATATTTAGTCCATATCCCTCGTTTTATTTATGAAGGCTCAAGAAAGAGGTTTTATTTAAGTGAATCCCATGGGCCAAATACCATATTTGTAAAAGAGGTATGGTAAATTAATAAAAATATAAATAAACGAGAGGTATGGTAAACAAATAAAACATTTTTTTATATTTGCTCCATAAGTCACCTTAAATTTAAGGACACTCAAAAAATGCGTTATATTTAGGTGAAACCTATGGGCAAAATACAATGGGACAAATACCATGGACTAGATTGTTATTGATACCATGCAAAAAAAAACATTATTAACCCTAATTTAGTATTAATAAAAATAAAAATGGCACATGGTATTGACCCATGGTATTCACCAAAATGGCACATGGTATTGACCCATGGTATTCACCTGGAATGTAGCCTATTTAAATGGGGGAATTAAACTAGCATAGATCCATCTTTACTCTGGATCTACTAACCCCCGATATCAAATATCGTGATATTCAAAGTATGAAAAAATATTTGATCCCTCTCAAGGCTTGGTGGATATTAATTTTTATAAATTACTAATAGTAATTTTTAAGCTCCAGGTTTATGATAACCCATGGTAATACCAAGATCTTACAAGACTTTATAATTAAGTAAAATATTCGCCATGCTTGGTGAGAGATTCGCCAAAAAATTATATATACATATTATATTATTGATAAAATCGCCTTCCATTTTTCCTATATACCATAGAGATTCGCCCATTTATTATACTTATAAATTTAGGTGGGGTTCTTAAAATTTTCCCTAGTCTTTTATGCATTGTAGAACATTCAAAATGCTTATTTGGCGAGAACGCAAGCATGAGGATGTGGATTTTTCCGCATTAAATCATATGCCCACATTACAGGCATTAAGAGCATGCGGATTGCTAAAGTTCTGGGGCATACACGATATGAGGGCCCAAGTAGACCTCTTGCAATGGCTGGTAGACAGATGGAACATACAGGACTAGTGTTTCATCATTGGTGGCCACTGACTTGAAATCGAGCTAGAGGACATATATTTTTTGACTGGTTTGTCCAAGAGGGGTGAACAATTATCTCTTTTCGGGACTATACTAGGTGGCCAGTCTGTTGCTAGTCTCCGATTAGAGTTTTGTGATGATCAAACCAAGGACAAAAAATTTATATTAAAACTATCAGTGGTCCTAAACTTAAGGTCATTGCGTTCACTATTACTAGGCTGTGCGGGAGTGCAGCATTACATGTGGCTACAGGATCCCAGATGCATATGGTAGTAGACTGTTTTCAAGGGAGAATATTCAACTGCTGTGAGGCTGTGTTGGCAAATATGAAAGGCTGACTAACCATAGCAAAGAACAGACAGCTAAAAAATTTTGGATATGGATTCATCATGGTCAGTTTTGCTCTAGAGAGGATCCCCATGTTAGCCTCGCAGCACATTCCTATTGATGATATTCTTCCTCGAGAGCCTAGGATAGTTCGCTGGGTTTCTTTGATGGCCTACCACCCTGAGGAGGGTACAGAGGTTGTTCGATTTCTGCCCGAGTACTTTCATTGGTTGAACAACCAAATTTTTACGATTCAAGATTTTCCATATGCTGAGATGGATTATCGTGGTGACCTAGACATGATTCTCCCACCAGGAGAACAATGGGATGATTCAGTTAAAATCATTTTCAACACTTTCTAAGTTCTATTTTTTTTTTTAAATCATCCAAAACTGATAATCAAAAGTTTAAATGCAGATGTGGGTCCATGACAACGAGCCACTCTCCAGCCTTTCGAGAGGAGACACCCAGCTACAGCAGCACCAGCCCCACAGGACCAATCGGTAGAGATCCTGACTGCTTTGGAGCATCATCTAGAGCGCTTGACACTAGATATTCCAGAGATGGATATAGATGATATTCCACTTAGGTTATAGAGATATGTGATTGGGGTCCCAGGACCTTTTAGGAGGTTCCTATGTAGGGTGGCCTGAGCAGTGGTTTCTTATCATGATCATCGCCAGGGATAGGATGATCAATTTTGTAGAATCATGACATTTTTTACTTTTGTATTATCATGTTTGTTGATCATAAGGTGTTTTTCAACCTATGATCGAAGACAATGTAAATTTTGAAACACTACTTCTATGCTATGATATATCATTATTACCAGCTATCTTGTGTAACATGTTGTCGAATGTTTTTAAATTTACTGTTTTGATTATTGAAAATGTCTATTTATCATACTAGAAGCAACTGCATCTGCTAATGTATTTAAATGTCTTGGAATATGCTGATATTCAATGTAGTCAAATTCACATTCCAAGAGACGAACTCTCAAAAATAACCTTAATAATATTGGATTTCTAATGGCATAAACCCTGTTAAGCTGTAATACAACGAGTTCAGAATCCAACCTAACAATCAAACTCTGAATCCCAAATGAAATAGATTCAGATAATAACTCAATCATTGCACTATACTCTGCAATGTTATTCGTTGTTTGATCGAGGCTTACCCCATGCATAGATACTAACTCATGATTGGGTGAATAGATAACCCAAGATGCAGAAGAAATGTTCCATGTATTATGACAAGCACCATCAGCAAAACCAATGTATGTTTGAAGAGACCTCGACATCTGCAATATAAGAGTAAAATCAAGATAAGCAAGAATAATGATAAGAACACTCTCTAAAGTAAGCACACTTTTCTAATCTAAAACACACCAGCAGTAAAGAAACTAATCTAAAAAAAAATCTCCACACCAAATTTAAGCATAATATCTCTTCAAATAAAGTCCATTTCTGGGTTTACCCAAAGAGACACCGTCAAAATCTATCAATTCATAAGCCCCTTTTGCGAGCTTCCTCTTAACAATGTAAGGACCATGCCACATAGGTACAAATTTTCCAGCACCTAGCTTATCGTTTGCTTGATCATATAGTAAGACTAGGTCTCCTTCCGAAAAATTGTGAGGTGTAACATTTCTATTGTACTGAGATTTTATTCGTTTCGCATGAATCTCGTTTGCTATTGTAGTAGCGTGTTGATTTTCATCTAGCTGAGCCAAGTACAAGAAATGTTTCTCTTCTTCAGAAGTAGTTAGGAGTAATTCTATGGCTATTTGTAATGATGGAATTTCGCATTAAATAGGTAACCTCGCTTCCAAACTGTAGACCAGTTGAAAAGGAGTGAAACCAGGTGATGTTTTTACTGAGGTCTGATATGCCCAAAGTGCTAAAAATAGCATCGTATGCCAATTCGACCTATGAATACCAATGATTCTTCTAATCATAGTGACTAAAACTTTATTGATAGCTTCAACTAGACCATTAGCCTGTGCGTAATAAGGAGTAGAACTATCGTGGCATAGGCCAAGTTGATCTATTAGTTCAACGATCATGATGTTTCAAAAGTGACTTCCATGATCAGTAATAATAGCTTAAGGAACAACGAATCTAGCAAATATATGATTGAATACGAAAGTCACAGCAATCTTGCCATCTGCTGAAAATGTAGGCATCACCTCGGCCCACTTAGTAAAATAATCTACAGCTAGGATAATATACGCATGCCCCCTGGCCGAGTAAGGGTTACATGTAATAAAGTCAATACCCCACTTTGCGAAAGGACTGACATCAATTATAGGGTGAAGAGGAGCGGGTGGACCGCTCATCTTACGATAAAAAATTTAACAATTGTGGCATTTCCATATTGCATAGATACAATCTTTGAATAAGGATGGCCAGAAATAACCAGCGCGCAATATCTTTTGGGTTGTGGCATACCTAAACATATGACCACCACATGCTCCAGAGTGATAGTCATTTAGAACCTTTTCAGCTTCTTCATGAGTTAAACAACGGCGGAAAATAGAATCCGCTCCACGACAACAAAGTGTATCACCAATAATATTGTATTTTTGGGATTGGAAATGCATTTTCTGTCGCTGAGATCATGAGACTTCAGGCCGAAAATATTGGTTTTGGAGATAAACAACAATATCCCCATACCATGGATCAAGAGTACTGATAAGAAACAAGGATTCATCGGCAATGGGCTCTTCCGCCACAGTTTCAGTATCAGTACGTGGGAAATCACACATCAGTTCATCAAAAACCAAGGATTTCTTTGCCTTGGATTTTTCAAATTCCATGTCAAATTCCTGCAAGATAACTATCCATTTGGAATACTTTCCCCCTAGAAATTGTTTGGTCAAGATATACATCATATGGTTACAGTCAGAGATTACCACGGTTTTACGTAATAAGATGTAGTGACGAAATCTTTGGACAACTTGAACAGCTGCCAAGGCCAATTTCTCCACATGCGAATATTTAATCTTAGCCGAATACAGAGTTTGACTAAGATAGTAAATCACATGTTCACAGTTGAATTCATCTTCCTGAACTAAAACCATCCCAATTGTGGAATGAGAAGCAACGAGGTACAAAAAGTAATCCTGGTTGTAATTGGGAGGATGCAGTAATGGTGCATGATTCAACGCATGTTTGAGTGCATCAAAAGATAGATCAGCGATCTCATCCCAAAAGAATGGAATATTCTGTTTTAACAACCTGGTAAAACCTTTCATTATCTCAGCGTAGTTAGGAATGAAACAACGTAAAAAGTTTTCTTTCCCTTGCAAAATTTGGAGTTGGCGAAGAGTCGAAGGAGGAAGTAGATTGACAATAGCTTTCACCTTTGAGGGGTTAGCACGAATGCCTACCTTTGATACGATAAATCCAAGTAACTGACCCGTTTCTACACAAAATACACATTTGTGTGGATTCAGCCGAATTTGATAATGCTTACATCTCATATAGATAGCTCGTAAATGAATGAGATGATCAGCTCTACTTAATGAATGGGCAGGTAAATAATCGAGATAAGGTTGCACAATATGCTTGATGTCATGAAATGCGTAAGACTTAGCCCTTTGAAAATTTTCTCCAATGTTCTTCAATCCAAAAGGTAATTTGCAATAAGAAAATGTCCCCCATGGACAAATGAAAGTTTTTTTAGCTTGATCACCAGGGAGTATGTTGATTTGATTGTAACCGGAAAAACCATCCATAAAGGAAAACGTTTCATTGTCAGCACAATCATCAATATTTTGATCGATATAGGGTGTTGGATAATTGTCTTTAGGACAAGCTCGATTAATATTTCTATAGTCGATACATGCTCTTATTGATCCTTGTTTTTTGTCGACAGGAATAATATTCGATACCCAATCGGTTAAAGGAATTGGATAGATGAAACCTGCATGAAGTAATTTCTCAATTTGGCTTTGATAGCAGCAGCTTTTCACGTATATATCTGACATAAGCGTTGTCAGACAGGTTTAGCATCTGGGTATGTTTTAATTTCATGGACAACAATTACTGGATCAGTTCCTGCCATTTCTTCATATGACCAGGCAAACACTTCACGGAATTCTTGAAATAGGGCTTTGTAAGTTTGTATTTCATCATCCGTACAACAAGCACCTATATGAATGTTTTCAAGAATTCAAGGCTTAATTGAAATGTCAATAGGAACTGTTCGAGAAATACTTTCCAAATTTAACTCAGAATCAGAATGTTGTAATGGATTCTGCGGTTTTTTCACATAGTCAATCGTAAAAATAGAAGAGAAATCATTTTCAAAATGATCAACCTCAGGTAAAAATGAAGACTAGTGATGTAGATCTTCCCATGGTAAATCATCAACAGACAATAGTTCACAAATCTGCTCATCAGAATGAACAGGATCAGAAAGTGTTGATGAAGTTGTGTTTGATATTGAAAGTGAATCTCCAAGGATCACATTCATTGGATCAGTTGCAGTTGAATAGGCATCAGAAAATGACTATACAGCCTGATATGCAATTCCAAAGGGACTCAGAGGCATCGTGCCACCAAATGAATCCACCTTAGAATTGGAAGTTACAATCCAAGGATCATCAAAAGTAAGAGTGTTCGATGAAATCATATGAATAGTTGCATTAGAAGGTGATACGTTAGGAGGAGGGAAGGAAAAACTTCCTAGTAAACCAGAATCTTTGATCAAACCTACGCCAACATCCTTGTAAGGGATAGTCATTTTACCGATGTGTTGAATACTATCTGTAGAGGCTGGGTCGGATGAGAAATAAGTCAGCTGGTCTATCGTAACATTCTTTCCATTATGAGGAAACTTGATAAGCCGAAAGACCGATGAAACCATAGCAGTCATAGCATAATACCAACTACGACCCAGGAGAAGGTTGTAAACTAGAGGGGCATCAACCACTTCCACATCTAGATTCATGGTTTTTCGCTCGACCCCTATAGGTAAATCCTACAAAATTCCAAAAGGATGGAACCCGCGGCCATCAAAAGCCTTTAGAATTTTCGGACACTAATTGAGTGTGGGACAACCAAGTGATTTCCAATACTAGATCAAAAAAATACACGTAGAGGCTCCTTCATCAATCATAGTCCTGAAGCAAGGCCTTTTTTTGACTAACACTGGAATCTAGAAAGCCACTTGATGAGGGAGGTAGGGTGTACTATTCTCTAAATCGAAAATTATTAGGTTCGAATCCTAAATATCGACAGCTCCTATTGTAGACAATAGTAATTTGCGCTATGTCGGGCATGAGTGCAGCACCTCCAAAGCCGACATTGCTAAAGGGGAAATAACTAAATCTTCAACAATGTTATAATTCTGAGTAGCTCTCGCATGTGGATTGGAAGCTCATTTCCGAAGTATACCTTTAGCAGGCAGTTTGATTACTAAGTCAAGGTTGGTTTTCTCAATCTGTAGTGGACCGAAACTAGGAGGAGGTGTAGTTGATGTGTTTGAATTAGAAGTTTTTGCTTCTTTACCACCAACAGGACTTTTACTACCATAATCTTGCGATCGCGTCGCAATACTGACATGAGACATCATCATAATGGGTTCTTCTGAGGCATTCGAGGAAGGACCAATCATCTTACTATCTTGAGTAGGAAAAGGATCCTTCAAGACAGCGGACGTTTGAGAACCTTTAACGATTTTCGAAACCTCTGCTCGATGTCAGTAGTCTATGGTGAAATGATCCTCGTCGCAAATGAAACAATGATAACGAGGTTTTCGTTTTTTGTCATTAGATTCATTTTTATCTTTTGAATTTTCTTTATTTTTCTTCTTCCCCTTCTTTTTACTACCAGATTTTGATTTGGCCGTCGATGATTCTACAACATGGATGTTGGCAGAAATTTCACTGAAAGACTCTCCCATCAGGGAATCAGGAAAAGTTATTACAGGAGAAGAATTCTTTGAAGATTTCTTCTTACTTTTAGTGCTAACTCTACCAATCATACCATCAGTGGCATGAGACCCTAAAGGAGCTGCAGTTATTTGACCATGTTTTGGAAGATCAGGGATTTTTTCATGTAAAGTACCTGACTACGTATAAACGAGGTCAAGGTACTAATCTCAAGAAATGACTTGCTCTTCAGTAAAAACTCCTCCCTTAGCTACATCTTCAGTGATTTTAGGTAACAATGATTTAATGAACCATTCTGCTAAAATTTGATCCGGAATGAAAACTTTCACTAAATGCCTTCTACGTCACCATTTGTGAATATGATTAGAAATATATGTGGACGTGATTGTTTTAGTGAAGTTAATAGTTCCGTGCCATTGTCGTATATGACAGGAAACTGGAAATGAGTTAAGAAAGTAGTGGCTAACTAATTGAAATTATAAAAAGAGGCTCGTGGTAACTAAATGTACCATTTGGCAACAAGACCAATAAGAGTTCGTTGAAAAAGACACAATCAAATTGAATCATCAATGATGGAATTAGATGCACACCAGAGGTGATAAGTGATTACATGATTTGACAGATCCTCTCCTAACTTACCCTCAAATTTTGGGATATCACTAGGCAACTTATTAGGCATTGGCAGCCAATACAGAAGATAGTAAAATGGATCATTCGTAAGGTGTGATAGATCAGGTAAATCCAAAGTTGCAATAAATGGTAACTGATAGTTAGGGTCACGAAAACCTTGAGTAGCGAGACCAGTTCTAGGAGGAGGATATCCAGGATAACCTGGAATTGGATTTGCATTAGGAATGTTATAACCTCTTGGGAAAGCAAGATTAACCGGACCAAACTGGGGTTGTTGAGGTTGTTGATAAGTATAGCCAGGATACAATTGATACTGATAAACTGGGTTTTGCATAGTAGGACCGAATTGATACTGCCCCTGGTACAGTTGATACATAAATTGTGGTTTATTTGTAGCAATGGTAGCAATCATACTAGCTTGTCCTGCAGCCATCTAGACTGAAGTCTGAACCGTAGGTCCGGACTGAGGCACAGAGACTTAAGGAATTTTCACTGATGCAGGGGTAGTAGAAACTGGAGCTGTTGATACTCCAGAAGCAGGTGTTGTAGGTTGAACAAAGGTTGCAGTAGTTGCATCAGTTTGGGGTGGAGTACGAGGTGAACTAGGCCCAGGTTGCTGGGTTGGACCAGAAACCAAAGGCTATCTAGGTTGATTAACTAACTGCACATTAGGTTGCAAAGTTTGTTGGGTTTGAGACGGATCCCACACCATATTCATTCCGGAGTATGGAGCCACAAAAGGTTGTGCATATGAAGGACCATAACCTAGTTGACTGTAGGGTTGATAATTAGGTGGTATATTTCTAGCTCCTTGAAAAGATGGTTGACCAGAAGGTGGTTGGAAACCTTGAGTTGGGTACTGACCTTAGTGTTGATAACCCTGAGGCACGTACTAAAACTGGGGTTGACCTTGAGGTATGTACTGAAACTGGGGTTGACCTTGGGGTATGTACTGAGTCTGAGGTTGACCTTGGGTTATGTAATGTCTTGAAGGTTGACAAACTTGAGGAATCCCTTCAGGCAGTAACTGACTACCTTCGGGTTGCCCCCCAGGTGGTAACTAACTACCTTGGGGTTGCCCCCCGGCGATAACTGACTACCTTGAGGTTGCCCCCTAGGCAGTAACTGACTACCTTGAGGTTGAGGATTTGGAATACTACCATACATCATAAGGATATATTCTGCATTCAACGTTTGAGTTCCATTATTCCCAGATGATAACACTTGTTCAATCGGTCGAGGAGACGCTCCTGAAAAAGTACTAGAAAGTGACTGGTACCTAGAAGGAACAGAAGGACTGCCAGAAAAAGGTTTCCAGTGTTTGGGAAAACATGGATGACTGTCTTGCAATAATGGATGATGGATAATAACCTCTTGGCGTAGGATGAAAAGGAATTCGTGGTGGAGAAAAACTAAGACCCGAGTTTTCTAAAAAAATAGTCAATGAAACATACCGAGCATCACTCCTAAAAGGACTATAGAATATTGATTCACGCTCCCTAAGACTTAAAATCTATTGGTTTTCGAGAAGATTTATGTCTTCTTCTGGATTAACAAGTTCCTCAATAGAAATGAGGCCGAAAGGAATATTTTGAGTAATAATATTGCTTCTCCTAGGTGAACTAGGCTTACTAGAAGCTGGAGAAACAAATCCTGAAGTTGGAGTAACAACAGGTTCAGTGTCAGGCTCAGAAATTTCAGGTTCTTCAGCTAATCCACTGGAAGGAGAGATACTACCAGTAACTTCGGAAAATGAAATTGTCTCTTGAATAGACTTTGTTGTTTGTATTTGATAATCAGGATGAACAATTAAAGATGACTCTCCAGCTTCTGGTGATCCAACTCTACTGTCACTAGGTGATATAAGAGCTCATAGCCCTTCAAGCTGGCTTGGTGAGTATTCAGGAGGTTTCCCTTGAAGTCTACGAGATTGTCTCGATAATTTAGCCACGATTAAATATTAATTATTCACACGCAAACAAAGAAAATTTCAAAAAGACCACCTAAAGTCTCTAAAGAAACAAACAATTGAATCACACACCAAAAAAATCTAAGAGTTCAAACCACACACAAATAGTAACTTCTCGTACTTGGTGATGAAATCCAATCTAGTAGAAATTTAATACAGAAAGAGCGGTTAGAACAGTTACCCCGACAACCTGCTTAATGAAAACGATTGTCACAAGTTTCCTCACAAAACCATCTCGAGTGAAGAGAACCCCCCAGAGAGTCCAAGTGAGTCTAGTCGATGTCTGCTCTAGGTACAGTGAGACCCATCCTTCACTATCACCATAGGAAATAATCTTAAGTTAATGGACACTAAGGTTACCAACAACAACAAATACAATTGGGGGAATAATCTACAATCTGATGTACGCGCAAGGGCATAGTAACAAAGCTCAATCCCCTTGAAGGATCCTCGACATGATCAATCCGAGACTTACCAACAAGTGACCCCAGGCTCCTTGACAATGGTTAATTCGAGCTTTACCGTTTATAATACGCGGAAATCTTCTATCTTTCCCAATGAAACAAACTTGATTGTCTCAAAGGCTTGGACATGATCTCGTGATTGACTCCTTTAAGAGAAGCTTCCCAAAATGTGTCAATTACAATTGGATTTATTTCATACCATGAGATATATCTACTTGTTTGTTTTAACTCTCTTGGAGAGTTAATTACTCCCTACTCCAAGATATTAGCCTAAGCTGTATTGGTGATAAGAGCCCTAGAAATAAAAAAATATTACTAGAACAATTTTAATTAAGCATTTCTCTTATGGGTTGTTCCTTAAGTCAATAGGTATGGAAATGAAACTTTGATGGTGTGAAGACTCGACTCCAAATGCTAAAATATGCACCTAAAATGATAAGCAATTCATTTTCTTTCAATGAAATTCTAGCTAAAAGAAAGAGTTCGAGAATGCAATTCTTTAAGAAACAAATCTTTCTTTCAACATGGAAATGAAAAGAAAATATTTTTGTCTTTTTCAATAAGAACTCATAATGAGACTAATAATTAATGCTCACAATAAATCCCTTTCACTTTTCAAAACTCGAAACTACAAGAAAAACAATTTTCCTTTCAAAAGAGATCTACAAGTTCTAGAAAAGCACTCAAAACTACAAAAACTAATTTTGAGATCTAAAAATTTTTAAAAATCTAATTAAATGAAATCTTCAATTCTTTCTGAGGAAATTTTATTTAGTTGTTCAGCAAACTAAGGATTCATTTATTCAGAATAAAAAATCAACCAAAAAACATCGAGATATGTTTTCTTTTGTAAAAATGAAATTCAAAACTTATAACAAAGTTTGTTCAAAGATTCGCAACGAGAAAACTGAATCTATTTCTCACAAAGGATAGATTTCACAACCAAGTCAGGCTCATCAAAAAGACAAAAAGACACCAGTGTAATCGAAGGTTTCTCAAGCTTCTGATCTTTGAGTCACTATAGAGACCAAGTGAAAATCACTCCAAGCATGCAAACTTCTAGAAAATCATCTAAAACAAAAATACTATCGGAACTCACTCACAAGAGGTTTTTGACAGGAACAACATAGATCTGGGTAGACCCTAAAGCTTCTAAATAAAACCTAAACCTAACTAGAAAAAGGCATTTTAGGTTTTTCAAAGAAAAATTATAGGGTCCGTAGGCTCGAGAAGTAACAGGTGCGAACCTGCCCTGTTTACTAAAGGAAAAGTGTGGAGATGCCCGCACTGTATATGAAAAGAAAGTGTGGTCCCCTAAAAAATTCGGAAAAAAACAAAAAATACTCCCAGATTTAAAAACTACCGAAGCGAGTATACATTAATCAAAAACCAGAAATGAAAACACTTTTCTCAAGTCAAAACAAAGGAAAACCAAAAACCAAATCCATTCCCCAGCGGAGTCGCCAATTTTTTGGCCAGATAAATTGATCTTGTGGACAAGATGGATCTCCCTAGTATCACAAGATAATCTAGCAACAAACAGACAAACAAATCTATCTTTCTCTAGACATATGCAATTTACAAATAAATACTATAGAGGTGTTACGATCCTACCTTAGATCCAACACTTTTTCGTTGTAATCATCCCTTGATCATCTGAAAGAGTTATCTTTAAAGACCTACAATCACAAGCAAGCAAACATCAAATAGCACCTGCATAGAAAATATCATAAATCATGTCCATAATTGTGATCAAGAAATCCATAAAATAAAGAATAAATGAGCAGTTTATTGAGAAAAACAAACTCATTTCTATTAACTTTGAAGCAGAAGAACCTTACAACCTTTTCAACCTTGATGTTGAACAAGCTCTTCCTGGGGTCCGAAATAGGAATTTCCTTTACTTTGACTAGCCTTGCACTCTTCCAAATGAGATCTTAGAGGTATCTAATCTCTTGTCATAAAAGCTCAACTAAAGAAGACTAAGTTCTAGCAGCATTTCACCTCAAAAATATTCAACTTCCCCCCTCTCTAGTAACTAGCCCAATGCTTCATTTTATAGTGCAGAGGAGGATGTTACAGGTCCATCTATGAAGGGATAGAATCCTCCTTCAAAGGGATAAGCTACTCACATCAAGGGGTTAGCTCCTTAAGGTATGGGATGTATGAACCTTAACAGAGCGAACTTGCCAGCTTAAGATTCCTTCCAGAAGCTTCTAAAAATGACTGAATGTGAGTTTTTTTAGAATGTACTTGCGCCTTTTTAAATTTTACAGGGGTCCACACCCATAACACAAGGACAAAGTAGTCAGGTGCGTAGGGGACATGACCATTAGGTGTGGGACCGTAGGTAATGCAAAGAGAAAGTGCAGAACCAAAGTTTTAGAGACTTTTAGGGCTTTTCTCTTACTTTCAATGCTTGATATGAAGAACCGAGGCCTTAGACTTACAAAGGATGAAAGTATGAGTGATAATGGACTCACACAGATTGCAAAATGTCAAGGTGACAATTTTTAGTGCAACAGCGAGCGCAATAAAATTGTTGGTATTCATAGGAGTAGGGAACGAAGATCCATACCAGTTTTGGTTCGTGATAAGGGCCGTATGGGAAGCACAAGGATTCGTGGATGACAATATAAAGAAGACAATGTTGGTAAGCGTGTTGCACGATTGTGCACTAACATGGTACTTTAAGCATTCTAATGACCATCCAAACGCAAGGATCATATATATCGAGGCTACGCTGAACAGGGAATTTAGCAGGCCAAAGTCAGAGACACAATCGATTATCGGGTTTACGGAGATCATGATGCTTCCAGGCGAGACCCCATGGAATCTAGACTAGAGACTTAAGAGTATGATTCGCGAATCCAACATGACCTTGACGAATGGACAACACCGCGCATGGTTTTTAGCGTCACTAACACCGCATCTAAGGATGACACTATCGCAACAGAAGTTATCGACCCAGGCTAAAGATTTGGAGATTGCAATGAGACTACACGAGACCCCAATACAAGATCCTGGCCTGGGGGTCCAACAAATCCATGTGCAACTGCAAAATTTGTGTCTGGAAATGCAGAGTTTGAAATAGGAGAGAACAACTTAGCCAGAGGCACGCGAGGAGGTATGGTGCATAAGATGCAAAGGCCAGGGGCATGACAAGGACCATTGTCTAGTCTTTGCGAACTACTTGGTAGGAGGATGCCCAATGCCATTAATACTAGAGGCACAATTAGGACCGAGCACAGCGCCTGCATTATGGTGCGCGATTTGTCAGATAGGAGGAAAACATGTTACCAATAATTGTCATTTATTATAGAAGTATACACAGACGTCCCAACAGTTGTTTTGTAATTCTGCAGGTCTGCAGGCCATGATGCACCCACCTGCAGAAGTTACAAGCTAATGATGGATCAGACTCCTGCCTATAAAGTAGAGACCGAAACACGAGCCTTAGATCCTAATGGAGATCGAGGTGGAATGGGACCAGGAAGGGGTCACAGACAACTGATTTGTTACAATTACGGAGGGCAAGGGCATTATGCCTGCAATTGTACAAATCTGACAAGAGAATCATGTTTATATTTTACTCAATTTTATCATGAGACAGAGGACTACCCTACACTGATAGTGAGGCTGCATGATAAAGAGATAATCTAGCCTCCCCTGACTCAGAATTTGCAGATGATGAGGTCTAAGCCATGCGAAGAGGACCCGAATGTAAACATAGTGCTCAAAGGCGGTATCACGACAGGAGATGACAAAGGTAAGCAAACTGAAGAAAGTGCATGGGTTCACAAGACTCCTACAAAGGAACCTGAATTTGATTTAAAGCATGCGAAGGAGACATTCATGGAAGCTAAGAAGAGCTTCATGGAGGCCTCCACTTCAGGTAGTAAGGATCAACTAGAGCCAGAGATGGATCCTTCAATGATCACTACCTTTCTGGAGACATGTATGAAACTGTTGCACGATAGCAAGGTTGTGAAAGGACTATAGGAACTTATCACTAAGTGCGCTAGGTCAGGAGAACCTCGCATAGTCTGGAAGCTCGGTAAATATACATCACGAATAGGAAGGGAAATGTGATTGACTGCACAAATTGGGGAGTATGAAATGCATCAAGTAATTCTAGATCTAGGATCAGACACAAATATGCTACTAAAGCAAACATGGGAGTGCATGGGTACGCCCGTGTTGCAATGGTCTCACATTCAATTGAGAATTGCGAACCAGCAGAAGATCCTAGATGGGAAGATTGTAGGGGATAACAGTAGACATCGAAGGTGTGAGTGCACTTCCAGATTTCAAGGTGATAGAGATTGTCGATGACAACAATCCCTATCCCATGCTACTAGGAATATATTGGGTGACTGATATGAAAGGAGTGATAAATCTAAAATAATCTTTTAGAAAAAGTCACTACGCTTAGTGGTGCCTTTAAACCCTACGGAAGGAGTGCGCTACACTGAGCCAGTGCGCGATGATGAACTAGACTATATCTGCAAGATAACCACTCGGGAACAGGACTGGGTAAATCCTACAGCGGATGGCAGAATTTCAAGGGAGCATGAAAGCTCTTGCACATCTGATTCGAATGAGGAAACAGAACGATGGAAGAACTGGTTACATGAGGTAACCATGCTCAATTGCAACATGATGGTAAGATCACTACGTTGCATGACAATAGAGGTAAGGGATCTGCCTACGTATGATAGGTTGATAGTAATGGATGAATTCCTAAACATATTTGAAAGCGTGGTACCAGAACAACAGCGATTCGATGCTTTCAAATGGGCACTATGCATTACACTCGCAAGATGGTGAGGTATGCATCAGAGAAGCTTTGAGGACTGACGCTAATGCAGAAGGATGATGCACCTACGATTTGGGAAGCCACAAATGTGGCTAGCGGACAAGTATGATGGACAGGATGATCCACGTACACACCTCGTGAAATGGACCAAGGTCTACACGGAGGAGCCAAAGCCTAAATGGGTGCATTTCTTCTATCATACCCTGGATGTCATACCCATGAATTGGTATACTGAGACGGAGCTCTGCCATGGTACGAGCAAATGGGATATCTAGCACAAGGGATTTCTGTTAACTTTCACGTTTGAGGATCGTTCGTGGGATACCATTGACGATGCACTATGGGCAGTGAAAGTAGCAATCTTCAAAATACCCTGGGAGCCATTGGAAGTACTTCAGCGAGAATGGGTGACACAGATGAGTTGCGCGCTGGTGTTACAATGTAAATGTTGAGGAGGATGATGAGGACCCATGAAATATTAACATTCCAGAAGTGGAAGGTTGTCGCAAGGTTCGAGAACCATTGATGGAGGATCCCGACATCACCGTTCCGCTAAAAATGAAGTAGGTAAACATTGGAACGGAGGTGGAGCCAAAGTATGCAACGCTTGGAGACTATTGGGATGATGCCACAACAGATAAGGTCACTAAGTTACTCCGTGAATACCAAGAATTGTTCCCAACCAAAATTACAGATTTAAAAGGGATCGTTGGCGACTTAGGGATGACGAAGATCACCCTGAAATTTGACACGAAGCCAGTTAAGTGGAGACCTTATCGCTTGAATCCAAAGTATAAGGAAAAGGTCTATGAAGAATTAGATAAAATGCTCGCAGCCGAAATTATTGAGCCAGTGGAAGAATCCGACTGGGTGAGTCCTATGGTAGTACAGGAGAAGAAGTAGAAGGGAAAAATACAAATATGTGTGAACCTCAGGAAGCTGAGCGACACCTATGTACATGACCCATTCCCGACACCATTCATAGATGAAGTATTAGAAAATGTTGGTGTCTAGGAAGCATACTCATTCACGGATGGGTTCTCAGGGTACCATCAGATCAAGATCACACCAGAAGACAAGAGCAAAATGACCTTCACAACGGAATGGGGATGCTTTCAATACACTGTTATTCCATTTGGATTGAAGAACACACTAGCCGTTTTTTCGTGCGTTGTTGTTGTTGCATTCAAATAATACATCCACAAGTTCTTGGAGGTCTATCTGGATGATTGGACTGTCTTCAGATTAGTTATGCACCATAGAGCTAGCTTATGCTTGATGTTGGATACTTGCCGACTACACCAGATTGCATTGAACCTTAAGAAGTGGACATTCCTTGTTCCCATTGGAAACCTGCTCAGACATGTGGTCTGCAAACAAGGAATAATGGTGGACCCTATTAAGATTTCCCTTATTCTAAATTTGGAACCACCGCGAAGTGTTAAACAGCTGCGCGCTACCTTGGGACACATTGGGTACTATAGAAAGTTTATCAAAAGCTATGCCCAAATCACTGCGCTAATGGAAAAATTATTGAAAAAGGATGTTACATTTTGCTGGAATGACAACTGTATGAAAAGTTTGGATGTCTTGAAGGGGAAATTGGCCTCTGCTCCAATCTTGGTCTTCCCAAAATGGGATCTGAAGTTCCATGTCCATGTTGATGCGTAGCGTATCGCACTAGGAGAAGTGCTCACACAGGAGGGTGGGAAAGGCTTGGATCACCCTATCGCATTTGCAAGTCAAAGGTTGTCCAAAGCAGAGAAGAACTATTCCACCACCGAGCGCAAGGGGTTGGCGATGGTGTATGTGCTCCAAAAATACTGACATTATTTACTCGGAGGACATTTAAAGATGTATACCAACCATTCCGCACTGAAATACCTTGTCAATAAGCCTGTGTTAGGGGGGCACATATGTAGATGACTCTTATTGTTTCAAGAATATGATTTTGAGGTCACAGTAAAGCTAAGACTCCTTAATGCAAGATCGGATCACTTTTCACGCATTGAGACAGGCAAGGAACCTACTAGTTTGGAGGAAGGATTACCTGATGCACAACTCTTTGCTGTGCGTGTCATGGATGGGCACTTCGAGGATATCATTAATTTTTTGACAATAGGGACTGTGCCAAAGGAATACTCCATCCAACAGAAGAAGGAATTGGTGGTGTGCGCGGCGGATTTTTCTATCATCGCATGGAACCTATACAAAATGGGCAATGATGAGATATTGCGAAGATATCTACCTGAATTCGAACGAAGTTAGATCCTCATGGAAGCACATGGGGGTGCTACCGGAGGACACTATGCAGGACGCGTGACTGTATAGAATATTCTTCGTGCACGGTTATCGTGTCCAACCCTATACCAGTATTCGAAAGCACACTGTAAGGCCTACGATATATGTGAAAGGACTGGAAAACCATCACAGAGGGACAAAATGTTGTTAAATCCAAAAATTACACTACAACCGTTCAAGAAATGGGCAATCAACTTTGTGGGACCTGTCAAACCTCAGGGAAAGATAGGCACGCACTACATCATCACCGCGACAGAGTACCTGACACGATGGGTAGAAGCGTAGTTGGTCAAAGACTACACGGCCGCTACAACTGCGAAGTTTTTGTTCGAAAACGTGTTGACCCGATTTGGCTTTCCAAAAATCTTAATGAGTGATCGCAGAACACATTTCCTGAATGAAACCATTAGTGCGCTCATGGAATAGTTCTAGGTGTATCACCAAAAAATCACACCGTACCACCCACAAGCTAATGGGACAATAGAGGCATTCAAAAAAATACTGGAGATTGCACTGACCAAAGTGTGCAATGCGCAGCGAAATGATTGGGACCTACGCGTACCTGCCATGCTATGGGCTTACAGGACAACGTGCAAGAAACTAATGGGACAAACACCTTTCCGATTAGTTTATGGCATGGAAGCTATCATGCCAATGGAATATATCATACCTAGTCTATGCATGACAACGTTCACAGGGATGATGGACCGTGAAGCTCTGGAAGAAAGGCTCGCGCAATTGGAAAAACTTGAGGAAGAAAGCTTTTTGGCTGGATTTTATTAGCATGTACAAAAGAAGCATGAAAAGGCCTAGCATGACTGCCATATTAAGTCGTGCACCTTCAAGGTAAACGAATTAGTGCTGCTGTATGACAGTAAGTTTGAAAAATTTCTAGAAAAATTCAAAATGCATTAGCTGGGACCATACATGGTTAAGGAGGTCACACTTGCAGGTGTGGTCCAGCTAGTCAAACTAAATGGTGAATGCTTCCCAGGTAAAGTAAATAGTAGTTGTTTGAAGCCCTACACTAGTTGTCCAGTTATCTGACTAACCGGCCGAAGCACAGTCTTCACGACCTGAGGAACCGGACAATGACACGAGACTATAAACATATGCAACCAATGATGGTACAGATGTAAGGACACAATTTGGAAATAGAGGTCTCGGAAGAGTGAATGCAACAGGTTTAGCAAGAAGCAATTTAGTGCGCTACAGACATGAAGACCATTCGGGACTAGTTGGAAGGACTCTGCGCCAAGATCACCACGCTGACAGAGTGACTCGAGGGTTAGTCACGATGTTTGTGTTGGGGGCCTGTTGGGCATGGAATCCCCCCACAACATGTTTTGGGGCTCAAAGCCCAAGTTTTGAGTAATATTATCGTAAATCTCAGTGAATTGCGAGCGTGAATTGTATGTTAGAGTCATAAGGTTGTCCGCCCTAAGTTTTGAATGTAGTGTCGGCCTACCCATGTTCCGCGAACCATGGGATTGTATAAATAGAGCAAGGCTCTAAGTTTTAAAGTAACGAATGAATCAATGGAATCTGATGAATAGAATAATATAGCGAGCATAGAGTAAGGGTCTAAGTATCTTAGGTTGTAGTATTAGGAAGAGGCTCTGCAGCTGAGTGTGCAGAGGCCTAGTAGAGTCCACAACTAAGTGCACGGACCCCTGCAACTAAGTGTGCAGGGGGTAGTCAAGTCTGTAACTTAGGAGAAAGAATAATAAAGAGAAGTTTTATCTGAATTCCATGTATATGTTCTTGTGCTATTACATGTTTGATATCAATTGCAATTATATTGTTTATTTACTGCACGCATTTGTATGAATGGTGAATATTGTTAAGTATAACTGAAAGCATACAGATAAGCTAAGTTAATCAATAATATCATGTTACTAATAAGGGCTTGGGTAATAACATTGTTCGACCCCCAAGTAGGGCTGTGTGAAGATAGCATCACAGGCTGCGAGGTACTGATAAGTGCTCATAGCGACGTGCATGCAGGGTCAAACCGCGTACTACTTGGAACCCATCAGACATCCCCAGGGTGCGGAAACCTGGTTCTAACACCCTCCCATACTACTTCGAGTGAGACCTTAGTCCACGCTTCATAGATTTTTGCTAAAAGGGCCAATAGTACTAGGGTTTGTTTGGCTAAATCACCTCTGAACCTAGGTCAGGCCCAAACAACCCAACATTTCTGCTATTAAAAAGCGATTTTATCCTTTGGCTAATATGCAACAAGCAATGATGACTTTGCAAACACTACGCCAATTAAAAGGTAAAAGTGTTCAAAGTTATACTCAAGAATTATGTAAGAGAGCTTTAACATTAGGCATATCATTGGAATCACCATAGACATTATTGAAATACATAGGTGGCCTACATAGTTATTTGAGGCATACTATACTTATGTTTAATCCAACTAGCTTAGATGGTGTATTGGTCCAAGCAACTCATCTAGAAGCTACAGGAAAAAATGTAACCCATGATGTTGGAAAATCCTCCAAACCTTTTGAAAGCAGGAATAAAGACAAGAATAAATTTAAATGGAAGGAGAAGAAAACGAACACTGTGAAGAAAGATAAACCTTCATGCACTCATTGTAAGAAGGAAGGCGATGATGAGGCACACTGCTCGTCATTGCATCTAGAATTGAAGCCTAGGTTTGGGAGTAAGGAGTAGAAGAATGTTGTTGCTATTCAAAAAGACTTGGGATCAGATTTGGGTGACATATTCATGTGACAAGACAACGGTTACAGCTACAGGTATAAAAGGTAAAGATTCAAAAGAGTCTATAAGTAATTATTCGCATTATATTCATAACAATAATGATGAGAGGATAATGAATGAGCTATTTCACATTAGAGTCATTTCCAAGCATACTAAAATTGATATTTTATTTGATAGTGGTTCACAAGTTAATTTGATTTCTAAAGCAATTGTAAAGAAGTTGGGTCTAGAAACAAAACCTTATAAAAAGCATATCCATTAGGTTGGGTGTGTGATAAAACTAAGCTACAAGTTATGAAAAAATGTAAACTTCATTTTGCTATTGGGTCAAAGTTTGTAGATGAGGTTGAGTTAGACATAGTCCCATTGGACATATGTGGAATTGTATTAGGAAGTCCATACTTGTACGATAGAAATTCTATCTTCTATCGAACTGAAAATAAGTATCAACTGACTAAGGATGGAATTGAATATATTGTAAGAGCTCATAAACACAAAGATAACTTCTCTCTCATAAATTCATGACAGATGAAAAGAATTTTAGATTCAAGTAAACATTTTTTACTTATGATTGTAAAAGCAAAAGATATCGATAAATCCGATGCTTTCCAAGGCTATAATCCTAAATAGAAAGCAGATCCAGTGAAAGTTGTTTTTGATTATGATATTCTATTTCAAGAGCCTAAAGGGCTTCCACCCAAGCAAGAGATAGAACATGAGATTTTTTTGCAGCAAGATGCTCCACTACCTAACACTGGAATGTACATGTTATTAGCTCTATAGAATGCAGAGATAAAGAAGAAGGTACAGGAGTTGCTCGATCAAGGGTTTATTCGACCAAGCACATCACTGTGCGGATCACCTATTGTGTTAGTGCGAAAGAAAGATAGTTCGTGGAGAATGTGCATTGATTTTAGAGCATTAAATAAAATCACAATAAAGAATCATTATCCTCTTCCTCATATTGATGATTTGTTAGATCAGTTAAAAGATGTAGTTTACTTCTCTAAATTTGACTTGTGAAGTGGCTACCATCAGATCATTGTTGCAGAATAGGATGTATGGAAGACTGCTTCCAAAACAAAGCAAGTACTCTATGAATGGATGGTTATGCTTTTTGGCTTAACTAACACACTAGCTACATTCATGCAAGTCATCAATGATGTAGTTAGACCATTCATTGATGATTTTTAATAGTCTATTTAGATGATATTCTTGTTTTCAGTAGAACATGGGATGAAGATGTAAAGCATGTAAAGCATGTTTTAGATGTTTTGAAAAGAGAAAATCTCTATGTAAAACTGTCAAAATGTGAATTTGGCAGAACATCATTGAATTATTTGGGTTATATTGTAGGGGGTGGTGAATTAAAGATACATCCCTCTAAGGTCGAAGTCATTGTAGAATTTCTTAAGCCCAATAGCGCTACAGGAGTTAGAAGTTTCTTAGGGGCAACACAATATTGGAGAAATTTTATTTCTAACTTTTCTTTGATTGCAGCTCCTTTACATGCTTTGACAAGTGTGAAATAGGTGCTTCTGTTGGGTCCCTATAATACTAGTAATTACCCCATTACTATTGTAGTTGCATCCCTTATTAATATTGTTGTTCCCCTATTATCCCCATATTGTTATTACTGTGCCCCATAGAATCCCTCTATTGTTATTTTTGTGGCTTTATATTATTATTGTTAGGTCGGTTGGGTTATATTGTGACTCATTAGACTCCTATATATAGAAAGGAGGTTTTGTCATTTGAATAATCGAAAAATTGTTCATTTATGTAATGTAAAGGAGGTTGCCCCCTTGAAGAGGCTAAATTATAAGGCGTTGATCTATCTTTTATATCTTTTCTTGAGATGGTTTCATAACATTTGGTATCAAAGCTTTGGATTCTAGGGTTTCGCTACTCCAAATAGGTCATCGTGGAATTTTCGCTATAACTCTTTTTCTGCGATGTTTCAGAAGTTGCAAAAAAAAACCGTTTGAGAAGAAATCGCACTGAACCTCGGGTCCGAATTTCAGAGCTTTTTGAGCTATATTTGTGGAGATATGATCTGAGGAAGTTGGTCTTTTTGCAGACTCCTGAATTACATTCCAAACAGGTGACCTGGGGAAATTGTCATAACTTTCTCTCTGAGGATCAGATTGAAATTTCGTAGAAAGGTATAGAAAGAGGATGGATTGTAGTTTATTTTATACATTTCTCAGATCCAAAGGCCGAAACATTTACTCGTGGCATGTCGTACAATTTCGCTCTACTGAACTAGTCTATAATCAAGTCACTTTGGGATATTTCACATAACTCTTCCTTGGAGAATTCAATTTGGGTCAGACTTGTGGCATTGGAAAGAGGACACAGAGGGCTACTGCAGGTCAGAAATTTAGAACTAGATGATTAAAAAGTACAGAGATACATCAGAGGCAATATCGAGCTCCTACAAAGTGAAAAAAGGTGTCTAGATTTTCTTAAATTTTTGCTTAAGCTTGGTTTGAAAATTTATTTTGAAGGAATTCAAAGGGCATAGTAGAGCATTATTATCAGTAACTGATGCCCCGAGGAAAGAAAATGCAAACACCTAGTAAGGAACCTGAAAGCTCTAGCATGACTCATGAGGAAGAGGAAGAAATGCAGCATAATATATCAAAATTACAAGAACAAGTGCAAGAAATGTCACTGTCACAAAAGCTAAGATAAATGGCGTGGAAGCTAAGGTGAATGGCATGGAAGCTAAGATGGACAACTTGAAGATAGATTTGAAAAAAAAATTGAAGACAGGCATGGCAGATTTGAAGACAGATTTGACAAATTTCCTACAAGAAATACTTACTAATGGTGAAAAGGTAGTAAAGGAAACTCATGATGTGAACAAAAGAAATGTTAATCATGATTTCTTAGACTCTAATGTGGGATCACAAACCCACCATATTCCAAAAATCGATATGAGGAAGTTTGATGGCAAGGATCCCGCAACATGGATATTACAAATGGAGCAATTTTTCGATCTCAATAATGTGCAAAACACACAAAAGGTACGTATTGCAACTTTATATTTGGAACCAAATCAGTTTGTATGGTATCAATGGCTTTGATCTCGTAAACAAATTATCACCTGGGCAATTTTTATGTAAGAATTGATAGCACATTATGAGGATACAAAAAGCAACACTTTTTTTAGCCAATTGATAAGTCTCAAACAAAAGGGTTCAATAATGGAGCACATTGAGGAGTTCCAAAAATTGAACATAAGGGTAAAAGATATTCCAGAGGAGCATAGGATTGATGTGTTCATAGGGACATTAAAGGATAATATCCAACATGATGTTCACCTTTGGTAACCTGATTCATTAGAGAAGGCATTCAGGTTAGCAAGAAAAATGGAAAGAAAAATTATGGCAACCAAGAAGCATACCACTCACAACTATAAAGATGGAAGTGTGGTTGCTCCTAGTCTTCCACAACCTATAAGGTTGACACCACAACAATTGGAAGAAAAAAGAGAAAAAGGGCTTTGTTAAAGTTGTGATGGCAAATACAATAAAGGTCATAAGTGTGCTGAGAAGAAATCATTCTACATAGATTGTGAAGAGGAAGAAGAAAAGGAGAAAGAAAGTTCAAAAGAAGAGGATATACTTCGGGAACAAAGCCTAGATAAAGAATAAATGAATCCGACCATATCTTGTAATGCATTGGCAGGAATTACCACTCCTCAAACCATCAAGATAGAAGGACAAATCAAGAAGAAAAAGGTAATAGTGTTGATTGATTCAGGAAGTACCCACAATTTTATTCATTGTAAGGTAGCAAAAGAATTGAATTGCTTCTTATACCCAGCACCAGAGTGTCAAGTGATGGTTGCAAATGGAGGAACAATAAATTGCTCTGGAAAGTGCCATAATATCAAGCTATCGATGGGAGAATATGTATTGACTAACCCAATGCTTTCCATTCCAATGGGAGGTGCTGATGTTGTACTAGGAGTACAATGGCTACAATCCTTGGGTACAATAGCTTTCAATTTTCAAGAACTTTTCATGAAATTTACCGTGGAAGGAAAGGAAGTTGAATTAAGGGGTATTGTAGAGAAACCATGAAATATAATTAGCTCTAATGGTATGACAAAGCTTCTAAAAAGGGAACGAAGGGGTGTAATTGCACAATTATGTTCGGTAGATCTTTCCACATTACAATCATCTATTTCTCCAGATCTCCAAAAATTCTTGGAAAATCATTCCAAGGTATTTGAGACTCCCAAAGGACTCCCACCTATTCGTGATCATGATCATGCTATTCATTTGATTCTGGGAAGTGTTCCTCCAAACATCAGGCCGTACAGATATCCCTATGCACAACAGAGGGAAATTGAACGTATGGTTGCAGAAATGCTAGAGGTTGGTATAATTCGACCGAGTCAAAGTTCTTTCTCTGCTCCAGTAGTATTAGTGCACAAGAACGATGGATCATGGCACATGTGTCCAGATTATAGGGAGCTCAACAAGCTCATTATTAAAGATAAGTTTCCCATTCCAGTCATTGATGAATTATTGGATGAATTGCATGGAAATTTACTTCACCAAGTTGGATCTTCGTTCAGGATATCATCAAATCAAAATGAAGACTGAAGACATTCCGGAAACAACATTTAGAACTCATGAGGGTCATTATGAATTTTTGGTCATGCCTTTGGCCTTACCAATGCACCTTCAACATTTCAAGGTTTGATGAATTCCATTTTCAAACCATTCCTTAGAAAATTTGTGTTAGTATTTTTTGATGATATACTAATCTACAACAAGTCTTGGAAGGATCATGTTGAACATGTTGATAGGGTGCTACAACTATTAGAGGAGAAACAATTATATGCAAAAAGATCCAAATGTTTCTTTGGATTACAAGAGGTGGAATATCCAGGTCATATTGTATCTGATGAAGGAGTTAAGGTAGACCCTAGCAAAATTAAAGCCATTAAGGAATGGAAAATCCCCACATCCATAAAGCATCTGCTAGGATTTCTCGGATTGACAGGGTATTATCACAAGTTTGTTACGAATTATTGGAGAATAGCAACACCTCTAACAACATTATTGAAGAAATATGCATTTTCATGGACTCCAGAAGCAACAAAGTCCTTCGAACATCTTAAAGAGACAATGTTCCAAGCACCAGTCTTAGCTACACCGGAGTTCACAAGAAGCTTTATTGTCGAATATGATGCTTCAGGAAATGGAATTGGTGATGTTTTAATGCAAGATGAAAGAACCATTTCTTTTGAAAGTCATCCAATCAAGGGAAAGTTTTTACACAAAGCTATTTATGAGAAGGAAATGTTGGCAATACTCCATGCACTTAAGAAATGGTGACCCTACCTAATGGGAAGACACTTCAAGGTAAAAACGAATCATGATAGCCGTAAATACTTTTTAGAACAAAGATTATCCTCCGAAGAGCAACAAAAGTGGGTCACAAAGATGTTGGGTTATGACTTTGAAATCATCTACAAAAAAGGGAAGCATAATGTGGTGGCAGATGCACTCTCAAGAAAGGATGAGGATGTGGAAGCATTGTTGTGCGCCATTTCTATTATCCAACCAGATTGGATAAACGAAGCAAGGGAGGAATGGAAGAATGATGAAGAAGTATGGGAACTTATTCGAAAGTTACAACAAGATTCCAGTACGTTTGATACATTTAGCTGGAAAAATGATTCTTTATGGTACAAAGATCACTTATACCTCTGTAAGAATTCCCAACTAAAACAAAAGATTCTTATGGAATTGCACACTTCTCCCTTAGGAGGGCACTCAGGATTTTTAAAAACTTACCACAGGGTTAAGAAGGAATTTTTTTGGGATGGCCTTAAATCGGATATTCAAAAATTTGTGGCGGAATGTTTGGTTTTCCAACAAAATAAAGTTGAAACAATTAAGACACCGGGTCTATTACAACCTCTATCCATTCCAAGCCAACGTTGGGAGGAGGTTTCAATGGATTTTATCACAGGTTTACCCAAGTCTGAGGGAAAGAGTGTCATCATGGTGGTAGTTGACAGACTTACCATGTATGCACACTTTTGTGCATTATCACATCCATTTAAAGCTAGTATGGTTTCTACTGCATTTATGGAAACAATTCAAAAGCTACATGGAAAACCAAAGATTATTGTAGGTGACAGAGATCCCATTTTCACTGGAAATTTTTGGACAGAATTTTTTTCTTGTCTTAGTACTCAGTTAGCTCATAGCTCCTCTTATCATCCTCAATATGATGGGCAAACTGAGATAGTAAACAAATGTTTGGAAGTATATCTTCGTTGCTTTGTATCTGATAAACATACACAATGGGTCAAATGGTTGCCTCTGGCTAAATGGTGGTATAACACTTCCTTCCATAGAACAACAAAAATGACCCCATTTATGGCACTTTATGGATATCAGCCACCATCCATCACATCATATTTAAGAGAAAATTCTAAGGTTCAAGCAGTGGAACATCACATCGAACATCAACAACAAGTCCTCCAACTCTTAAAGGATAACCTCATGTTGGCACAAAATAGAATGAAACAATAGGCAGATCAACATCGCAGTGAAAGAAGTTTTGATGTAAGTGATTGGGTATTCCTACGGCTACAACCATATAAGCAAATGTCCGTCAAGCAAGCTAAGAAGGATAATAAATTATCACCAAAGTATTATGGTCAATACAAGGTGTTGCAAAAGATTGGTACTATGGCATACAAATTGGAGCTTCCTGTAGCTTCTCAATTGCACTCAGTTTTCCATGTTTCATGTTTAAAGAAGGTTATAGGTGACAAGCTCCCAGTTCAAACAATATTGCTAGAACTCGACGAGGAAGGAAAAATTATATTGGAACCGGAAGCAGTCACAGAAATAAGAACTTGACAGCTATGAAATCGATCAATTTCAGAGTATCTTATCAAGTGGAAGAACTTATCCACTGAAGATTCCACATGGGAGGATGAGAATTTTATACAGAAGCACCCAAAACTACTCAAGTGTTGAGGAAAACACTTTTTTTGAAGGAGAGGGGCATGTTGGGTCCCTATAATACTAGTAATTACCCCATTACTATTGTAGTTTCATCCCTTATTAATATTGTTGTGCCCCTATTATCCCCATATTATTATTACTGTGCCCCATAAAATCCCTCTATTGTTATTTTTGTGGCTTTATATTATTATTGTTAGGTCGGCTAGGTTATATTGTGACTCCTTAGACTCCTATATATAGAAAGGAGATTTTGTCATTTTAATCATCAAAATAATTGTTCATTTATTTAATGTGAAAGAGGTTGCCCCCTCGAAGAGGCTAAATTCTAAGGCATTGATCTATCTTTTATATCTTTTCTTGAGTTGGTTTCATAACAGTTTCAGTGGGGAGGCAAACAACATAAAGCCTTCAACACATTGAAAGAAAGGATTAGTACAGCGCCAATACTACCACTGCCAGATCTTCAGCATCCATTTGAGATTGAGACAGATGTAAGTGAATATGCCATGGGGGCAGTGCTGATGTAGCACAAAAATCCTATATGATTTCATTATGAGACATTCACATCAATAGTAGTTAACTATCCTACATATGATAAAGAATTGTGTGCATTAGTTCAGGGTGTTAAAAAGTGGAAACATTACATAATGCGTAAAGAAACAATCATACACATAGATCATCAACCACTTCAATATTTACAGTCACAAACTAAATTGCAACAATTAAGACACTATCGATGGATGGGTTTTGTACAAGAATTTCATCTTGTTATCAGATATAAGAACAACATACATAATAAGGTTGTAGACATGTTATAAAGACTGATTATAAATGCATCCACAATACTTAAGCATAATTCAGTAATTCATGAAAGTTACATTGAACAATATGCTCAAGACGCAGATTTTAAGGATGTATATGAAACTTTAAGTCACGGAAAGTAGGTAGAAGAATTGATTATTTCGTAAAGGACAAGCTCTTATATCATTTGGGAAAGTTATGAATTCCACAAACTGAAAGATTTAATATAATTCGAGAAGCACATACTTTTCTCATATCAGGTCATTTTGATGTAAGTAAAACAATTGCACAATTACAAAGATTCTGCTATTCGCCACGAATGAATGATACAGTTTCTAGATATATGAAAGGATGTACTATGTGTGCTACAAGCAAGCCAAGTAATAGAAAATTATACTTGTATACTCCACTTCCAATTCGTTCTTGTCCTTGGGAAAGTGTTTCCATGGATTTTTTTGGGGGATTGCCAAAGTCTAGAAACGGTCATGATTATTTGTATGTAGTTTTGGATAGGTTTAGTAAGATGTGTATTTTGACACCATGTAATAAACAAATCATGGCTAAACAAACTGCAAGGTTTTTCTTTCAAAATATATGGGTTCATTTTTGGTTACCCACTTCTGTTGTATCCGATCAAGATTCTCGATTTGATGGGAAATTTTGGTCAAGTCTATGGGAGTTAATGGACACAAAGTTAAAGAAGAGCACGATATTTCATCCACAAACATATGGTCAAATAGAAGTGGTCAACAGGACATTGATACAATTGCTTCGAGGATATTGCAGCAAGCATCCCAAACTTTGGGATGAGCATTTGTGTTATGCGAAACATGCTTACAACCATGCAAAACATTCTTCTACACAGAGATCTCCTTTTGAAACTTATTTTTGTTTTATACCAAAGTCTCCCTTGGATTTTGTCTTTGGTAAAGACATAGCAGTTGATGGACACAGTGATGTTGACAAAGCAATGAAGTTCATTGAACAAATCCAGGAAATTCACCAGGAAGTATTGGAATAGCTAGAAAGAAGCCAAGCAAAGTTTAAGGCACGACATGACAAGCATTGAGTTTAGCATGGTTTTCAAGTTGGTGATCAAGTCTAGTTGTACATCAGCAAAGAAATACTACAAGGGGAAGGTAAGATGTTGAAACCAATTAGATATGGTCCTTCCAAAATACTTGATAAAATTAGTGAAAACAATTTTTGCATATATCTACCAACTTATATGTAGATCTATTAATTGGAAACTTGTGATTGTATGAGCCTTCATTGATTGAAGATCTCCAAGAGCAAGGTAAGTTACCTTCAATTGAAGATTATTTTCCCAAGTATCTCAATGAGCTATAAGAGGATACAGTTCTTGATAGGAGGATTAGGTCTTCGTGACGAGGAAGTGTTGAGTATCTTCAAGTGGGACTCAAAGGTAAAAATCCAAATAAAGCACGATGGATAGAGATTGGAAAAGTGAGGGAAGCATATCCTCACTTATTCAACAACTAAAACCCACTTTTTGTGTTCCAAAAGCTTCAAGTGGGGAGGAGTGATCCAAAATGGATCCAATTTTTCCTCTAGATCAAAGTCTTCAAATGCAGTTGAAAGTATAATCAATTCAAAGTTCTCATAGATATAATTCCAACGATGTGAAAAAAGCATAAATCTGAGTCTTGATGGAGAAGTTAGGGCCAATAATTTTTTTTGGGAAAATTATGGCAAAAGTCAAAATTCAAAGGTCAATGGTCAATGGTCAGTCAACAGTCAACAATCAACCAAGTCAATGCTTACATTAGCAAGGACATGTGTCAATTCGAGAATGAGCCACAGGTCCTAGATGATGTTAGTAGAGGAGGTGACGTGGCAGATTCTGATTAGTTGATATGGGCCAATCTAGTGTTGAGATGTGGCAGCCTGGATTTTGCCCAATATCACCTATTTTCCAAAATTTTGGGGATCAGGGACGATTGAACCCATGACCTCCCAGAAGACTTAGTTTTTTCTGAAGGGGCCACATGGGATGGGCTACGATGGTTCTTGTTAAGTTTGTGGATGACTTTGCATTTATGGTTGTGGGATTGGAGGTGCCGGGAAAATGGGTTGACGGTGAAGGTTAACCCCATGGCCGTTGGACCCCTTAGGTTTTTTTGGAATTATCCCACATCCACTGCAACAAACAACCACATATGGTATATATAACCATATATCCCATGTATAAGCGGACTGAGCAGAGAGATATATGCCACCAAAGTTTCATGTGAATATATGTTGCTATATACCAACCTCCAACATTATATATCAATGCCTTCACACCTTCGAGCTAACCACAATGCTAAGGGTGGAGCTTGGTAAACCAAGCCACCAAAACTTTGTTTAAGGTTTATGTAGGTGCCGAACCAGTCAAACCACTAGTGCATAGACTGAGGTGGTATTGTGCAGATAGAAGTGGTTTTGTAGAGGGCAGAGGGGGTTTTGCATTTATGCAAGGGGTCTAGAGGTCACAGAGGCCAAATATGGGCAAGTTTATATTCGTTTTACTCAAAATTTTGAGCTAAACACAATGGTGAGATCCTTTTTCTCATTTGAGTCTCTAGTTTTGACCTCATGTCTGTAAAAGCATTTTGAAGACTAATAAAGTGGTCACACTAGAAGCTAAGGACCCAGAGAGCTAGCCAAGAAGTCTGGTGAACTACGTTATCAAATTGTTGTTGTGTTGATAAGTTTTATTATGTTTCAATTTTCTTGTGTGTTTAGGTTATTTGCAATCTTTTTGATCCATTGCACTAAGTAACATAAGAAAACTTCACATAAAGTCTATAATACCTCTTTTATTAATGGATCAATGAAGATGATGGTGAATACCACTGTGACGAGACACATGGATGGTGATTGGAAAGCTATTTTTGAATTGGTGAATCCAACAATAGACCTTATTGGTGATGGTGAAGATTCCAATAAAGAAGTGAATAACATGTGTGATCTAGTTGGTATTATTATAGTTGATGATAACCTATTTTCATAAGAGTTCGAGGCATTTAAGTTTGAGGATAACTAAGACATTTTTTCATATGAAGTAATGGTTTGTGGAGTTGAAAGTGCATCTCTCATGAATCCAGCAAAAAATGATGAATTTGGTGAAGTTGAAATTGTTAATGAGCACATGCATGCTCATATATCTCATGATAGAGTGGATGAAAATTATGTTGATGAAATTTGTGGTCTATTTTTTGAAACAAGGATTGATTGTGGAAATATGGAAAGTGCCATTTTTTATCAAGAATTCAAGGTTGAAGCTACCACTGTAGCAACAAATTATGAAGCAATAGTTATAATTTCTCATGAAGTAGTGCATCATCTAGAAAAAATTGATGATTAAGAAGAGGATAAATTGATTCATGAGTTTTTGATGAGAATATTGACTAACATCATAACAGTGGAAGACAGGGAAAATTTTAAGGATGGAAAATTATCTAGAAGTTTAAAAACATTGGAAAATCTCACTAGTTCCTAATATGTAAACTATAAAATGTTTATTGATATATTTGTAGAATTATTCATATTTATAATGATTTTATATACATTCTCTATATAATGTTGGCAATTTTTAAGGTAAAACAATTTCCTATTGTAAAATTTGGGCAAATCATTTTTTGAAAAATTGGAAATTGGTGAATATTTTTTTGGAAAAATCATGGAAAATAGCCCACTTGCAAATATTATCCCCTAGAATTTTCCATGGGGGAAGATAGTCTCAATGCACTTGAAGAGGTAGAGAATAAAGAAGAATCAGAGAAAGCTCTTGTTGCAGAGCATAATGAATACGTTTTTAACATTGATTTTGACTGTACAAGTGGACAACAATCGAGTTATAGTTATAGCTGAAAAAGAAGATGAAGAAACATATGTAGGAAAGGGCATTGAAGTTTTTGAAGATGAAGAAGAAAGCATTGAAACAACCATTCAAGAATGGAGTCAAGAAGGGATCAGATTCTACTATCGAGAAATATGTTTGGTATTGTTGGCATTTCTAGGATGGCAAGTGGTTGTGACTGTGTTGGCATTGATGTCGACCGAATGATTATGCTGAATCAGGGGGTCATATTCTTCACATCATCTTTCAGGGTGAAAGTGGGCTCATTACTGCATCAAACCCTCTCCATTGAAAAGTTCTTTGAAAGAGATTTCCAATGGTATGAACAAGTCCAAGGAAGGCCATTGGGTTCAATATTTATTGTCTACTGAAGTTTGTCTAGAATAGGTTAAAATATTCGTGTACGCTGGCTTATCAGAACCTCCTACTAGAGGTTGTTGAAATATCAAGACCTGATATCGAAGGATGAGTACATAAGAATTTCAGCAGGGACAAGTTTCAGAATCCAAAATATTGGAGGACAACAGATCAGACGTTGGGATTTTAGAACTCCAATGAAATTCCCTTTGAAGAATGTTGTGATCCAATAAGACAAGATCGATAAGACAATCCTGGTATCGGAACCTCAAAACAAATTAGTCCAACAGAACCTCAAAACAAATAATTCCATCGGAACCTCAACAAATGACAACCTCAGAACTTCTTAATGAATGACTTGTTTAAAAGCTCCGATAGTGCTAAGTGTCGAGGGATGTCGAGAAATAAAAGACAAAGGACTTCATCAAAAAACCAAAGTCTAATGGACGCCTTTCTCTCTCATGTAGGTGGACACATGATAGCAGTTTCTTGGCCCTAAGGGGCTGAGGTGGCAAGTGACATAGTCATGATGTGGTTGTATAGAAGGACACATGACAAGCGGATTAGAAATTTTTGGTGGCATAGTGGATCAAATCTAGGTGACACATGTCACCACTGAGGTGGCACCACAATGAGTGTTGATTTCAGTGTGATGTCACTCGAATGTCAGCATTTCAGAGGTCAAGGATTTCATAACTCATATCTCAAGACCTTATGATAAAAGTTCTGATGAAAAGGGCTCCGATGAGACTGGAACATGGTCATGAAGCTCAGAGAAGCAAGGGTGGAGAGCTAGGCTAGCACATAAGTGCTATGGACTATATCGGAGGATGGAGATTTCGTAACTCATATGTAAATTCATTATGAGGAAAGGTCCGACGAAAGTAGTGCTTGGATGGTGTTTTTATAGTCAGTCATGTTGAGTCTGAGGAACCAAGGGGGCTAGGACTTAACAAAGGAAGATAGGCCCCCTAGAGGGAACAAAAGGCCTTAGAACCTAAAAGCTAAGCTGCTAGTTACATTGCCCAATCCCATGGATTAAGAAATAGAAAGTTTCAAGCGAAAGGAGCTCAGAACCTTGCAACCTCATAACATCATTTGAATAAAAGTCACATGATATGGTGGCTCTGATATTGCAACACCGAAGGGCTATACCGATGGTCACAGCTCTTGGTCCCATGGAGGAGAAATGATAAGGGGCTAAAGGAAAATCAGAAGCTCAAAATTTAGGAAGGTAATTTTAATAAAAATTAAGATTAAGTGGAGCTCCAATAAAACACATTGTATTTGAAGCGCTCGATCACAGGAAGTGGTCCTATGGAAAGAAGTGCGATATGAATCTATGCTTGGAGGAGGTAAATGCCAATCGAAACTTTGTGATTCCATAATCATGTATTAGTACAAGTTTTTGATGTGCAAGAGATCTAATATAATAGTTGAGTCCATTGTAGGATTGTATGAGTCGACAGCTAAGGGAATTAAATAAGGTTGGTCATTGGAGTTATTGTGGCTTCAAAATTTCATTGAGACAGAGATAGAGGCCATCTCCTATTTCCTTTCCATGTATTACAGACTTAAACGAGGAATAGAGAAGCCATTCTCAAAGTAATGGCAAGCTTTGTTAAGCCTTAAATAAGAATGGGAGTCACATTAGAATTGTCAAGATGACTGAGAGTAAATTATTGGTGTGGAATATTTCTCAGGAGTAAGTGAAGAAATTGGAAGCCCATCCTTATGATTAAATTCGATGACATAACTCACCGCCCTCTTAGTAATTCCTTATACCAACAATTGGTATCAAAGCGAGGTTACTTTAGGAACAATCTAGCCACTTGAAGGTAGATCCATAAGGAATTATGTCTAGGTAAGAGAGTCAGGATGCTTACTCAAGTAAGATACCGGTCTTTGATGGAGAAAACTATGCCTTCTGGAAAGTTAGGATGGAAGCCTATCTCATGTCCCTAGGGTTATATTTTTGGTGCTATGTACTAGCAGATTATGACGTCCCTGATGTCCCCCCCACTAATCCACATGGTAAAACATTGTATGGGAATAATTCTAAATCCAAGAATCCCATTCTCTTTAGTCTGATTCAATCTAAACTTGTGAAGGTTAGGCACTGTAAGTCTGCCAAGGAAGTGTGGGTGAAGCTTAATGAGACTCATGAAGGAGATGAAAAAATCAAGCAGGCCAAATTTCAAATTTTCAGAATGTGGTTTGAAAGTTTAAAAATGAGTGAAGAAAAAATTACAACAGAATACTTGCTCAGATTTGATGAAGTAACCGATATGATTAAGGGAATTTCTGAAGGATTCAAGGAGGATTTGATTGTTGAAAAAATATTAAGATCCCTACCCATGAGATTTAATCCCAAAGTATTAGCTATTGAAGAAATGTCCAATTTAAATGATCTCAACATGGACCAGTTGCTTGGTACCCTTATAGCCTATGAGATGAGAGAAGGAGGAGAGAATTCTAAACCCAAGGAGGCAATGTTAAAAGTTTCTAAGAAGGTCAAGGAGCACAAATATCACCAAGACTTTTCCAGCAATCAATCTAATCAGGAGCTAGCTCAATGTGCCAAGAAACTAAAGTGTGGCTCATGAAAATATAAAGGGAAGTTCCCCTTTAAATGCTTTAACTGTGGGAGAGTCAGAAATTTCTCATCCAAATTCCCTTACAAGGAAAAGTCTGAAAATGGAGATGACTAGAAATTAAAAATAAACCTCAGAAGTATCAGAAGAAGAAGTTCTATAAGAGAAAGGAGATCTACTCTAAAGAGAATAGTTTAGCACTAGAATCAGACAACGAAAACTGTTTGGAATAGGATGTAGATAAGTATTTACTGATGTCATTTGGAATGGAATCCAAGATGAAAAATATTATAGACTCTGAAGAATAAGAAGAAGAAGAAGAAGGAGAGGTGGACCTTGAAGGGGAACTAGTTAGTGCTCTTGATGAATTGAAGAAAGAAAGGAAAAAGAATAAGAAGTTGAAGGAACAACTACAACGTGTTGAAGAAGGTATGTACAATTTTGACAATGAGGATTTTTTATCAAAAGGAGAAACTTGAAGAAGCCATTAAAATAAAAGATAGTTTAGTCCTCCTACTAGAAGAAAAACAAGGAAAATATGAGAAGCTAGAAGAAGAGAACAAGCAGTTAAAACATGAGTTATTCAAGGTAAAAAAGGGAACAATTTCAAATACATACAAATATGAAATTCTATCCTTGAAAGTAAAACTAGAAGAAGCTAAACAAAAGGAAGAGGTTATTCAAGATTTGATCCATGAATGGGAAGAAAAATATCAAGATCTCGAGGCATAGGTTATCCCTCTAATAACACATCTTGATAAAATAAATATCAAAGATAGAATAAATGAGAAATTTGCAAAAGGAACAAGAAAGGTAGATCATATTATGAGCAGTTGGAGATCCTCAGGAAACAAAACAGGTCTGGGTTACTCCAAACCATAGGAGCCCCCAATGGGAAAGATGAACTTCAGGTCCATAGGATTTGAGTAACCACATATATATGCAAAGAAGACTTTGGAAAGAATCGATTAAGACAAGAGGGAAGCAAGGGAAAGAGGATATCACCAATGGAATAATAACTTCATCCATTTCAAAGAGGCACACCAACGAATAATGAATCAATCTGCTGGACAACAGATGTACCTTCATGGACAAACTCATAAATCTTCCAATATAAAGTACATTCATTTATTTTATGGTAATTTTTATAGATGTCACATCTTTGGGCATAAGGTTGTTGAGTGTAAAAGAATCAAAGTTGAAAGAGATGAAACTTTTAGATACAATAAGTATCAACAATTTACATCTAAAAATTCTACACTCAAAAATTGAAATGCTTTCTCTCCCCTAATGAATGATGTTGAATGTTTTAAATGTAATATTTTTGGGCATAAGAAAAGTGAGTGAAGAAGTAGGATAGAGTATCCATCCAAGTCTTAGAACACTTGGTGGTTAGTGGTTTGAAAGGATGAGAAGAATTGGAAACAAAATTATGGAAAAAGCATGGAATCTGGACTTGCTCTATCATCACAAAACCAAGAAAACATATGGTATGTGGGGAGTGGTTGCTCCAAGAATATGATTGGGGATAAGAGTAAGTTTTTTTTGTTAAACTAAAGGGTAGAGGGAACAATGTCACTTTTGGTAACAATGCTCCGACAAGAATTAAGGGTAAAGGCATAGTTAGTCTTGATCAAAGCACAAAAGCACAAAATCTATTGTATGTGGAAGGTCTCAAGAACAATATTATTACTGTTAGCCAAATGTTTGATAATGGATATGATGTGACCTTTTGATCAAAGGACTGTGAGATCCATAACATGAAGGATGGAAAGTTGGTGCAAAAAGCAATCAAAACCAATAATAATGTATATGTGTTTGATGATTCTAGAGTTAGTTGTTATTTAAGAAAAATGAATGAAGCATGGTTGTGGCACAAGAGGTTTCACCATATTAATTATGACATCTTGATCAAATTTAGCAAGATGGGAGCTGTGAGAGGATTACCAATGCTGTCAAGGTTTGATAACTCAATGTGAAGTCATGTCAATTTGGAAAGTAGACTAGGACTCATTTCAAGTCAAAATATTTGTCCTCATCTAGACCACGAGAGCTCATTCAAACAAATATTTGTGTCCTAACTAGAGAAAAAGTTCCAAAAGGAGAGAGGTAGTTAATGTTGCTCATTGATTATTTTACCAGGGCCACTTGGGTTGTGCTCTTAAAAGGAAAGTCAGAAGCAGTTAAGAATTTAAAAAAACTTAAAGCTCAAGTAGAGAATGAGAAAGACTTAAAGATAAAATTCTTAAAATTAGACATAGGAGGAGAGTACAACTCAAGAGATCTCAAAGAATTTTTTGAAGAACATGGCATTAGAAGGTAGTATTTAGTGGCTAGAACACCACAAGGAAATGGAATAATTGAGGGAAAGAATGGAACAATCTGGGAAATGGCCATAGTTATATTTGATGAAGCAGAAGTATCCCACATCTTCTAGGGAGAAGTAACACAATGGAATATGCCTATCAAATAAGACTCAACACAGGCCTAATAGTAATAAAACACCTTATGAGTTGTGGAAGGGAAGACCTGCGTCATATAAGCACTTTAAGGTATTTGGGAGAAAATTATTTATTAAAAGGAATGATAGAAATCTTGAAAAGTATGACTCTCATGTTGATGAGGGTATATTACTTGGGTACTCTGCTCGAAGAAAAGGATATAAGTGTTACAAGAAGTGGAAAAATAATATTGAGGATTAGATTGATGTGATAGTAGATGAAATAGCTTCACAACCTGAGTCCTCTAAAAGAAACATGAACTCATAAGTTGAAGAAAATATAGATATGAGATCCGAAAATCTAGAAGAAACAGATTCAAATAGTGAAGACGAGGAAGTAGGCACAACTCCAAAGCCAAAGACACCTTCCAGGTATGTACAAAAATAACGACTTGAGGTTCAAATACTTGGAGATCAAGGACATGGAGTTTCGACTAGGAGGAAACTTGTTGGCAATACAAGTTATGCAAATCTAGCTCTTTTGTCATAGATCAAAGCTAAGAATATTAGGCAAGCAAGTGAGACAAAGTTATGGTGAAAGATATGAATGAATAACTTGATAAAATTGAAAAGAATGACACTTGAGAGCTTGTTCCAAGACCTAGAGAGAAAAATGTCATTGGGACAAAATGGGTTCCCAAAACCAAGATGAATGAGCAGGCTCAAGTGATCAGGAATAAGGCTCGATTAGTCTGCAAAGGGTATGCTAAAATAGAAGGGGTGGATTTCAAAGAAACCTTTGCACCAATAGCAAGACTAGAATCTATTTGAATTTCTCATGCACTTGCTATTCATAAAAACATCAAGGTATATCAGATGGATGTGAAATTTTCATTTCTCAATGGAGATTTGGAAGAAGAAGTTTACATTGATAAGCGTGAAGAATTTAAGCTCACCACAAATGAAGGGTTTGTGTGAAAACTGAAAAAGGATCTATATGGACTGAAACAAGCTCCTAAATCTTGGTATGAAAGGGTGGATAAATATATTTAGCATCAAGGATTTAAAAATGGTACTGTTGACAGCAATTTATATATAAAATCTATAGGTGACCATCCACTAATTGTAGTAGTGTATGTGGATGATATAATTTTTGGCAACAGCATGGAACAATTGGGACATCAATTCGTAAAATGTATCCAAATAGAGTTTGAAATATCAATGATCAGAGAGATTACTTTCTTCTTGGGATTGAAAATATCTTAGTCTCCAAGTGGACTATTTATCTCCCAATCCAAATACCTTCGAGTAAATCTGAAGAAGTTCGGGATGGAAGATTGCAAGTTAGTGAGCAAAATTATGGTTATAGGATGCAAATTGTGCAAAGAAGATGAGACACCACTGGTAAATCAAACTGAATATAGATCCATGATAGGATGCTTGTTGTGTCTTACAACTTCAAGGTCACATATCATGCAAGTTTTGGGTCTTGTGGCCTGATTTTAGGCATTCTCTAATGAAATTCTTGTTGGTGTTCTAAAAAAAAATTCAAATGTCGTCAAGGAACAACATAATATGGACCATGGTATGCTAAGAACAAATAATTCAAGTTCAAGGCCTACACTAATTCTAATTAGGTTGGTAGTCTTGAGGATAAGAAGAGCACCACAGGTGCAACTTTATTATTGGGAAAATTTTCGGTGTCATGAGTCAACAAGAAAAGTGCCTCCATTTCTTTATCGAATGTTGAAGTAGAGTATATTGTGGTTGCTACCCATTTCACGCAAATTCTATGGATGAAGAAGACCTTAAAAGACATTTATATAGACTTGATCACTAGTAGAAAATTATAAATTAGTGACTAGGTGACTAAAAATGTTAGACACCACAACTTTTCCAAGTGAAATAATACCAAAAATGAGCAATCTTAAGTGACCGAACTAAAAACAACTAACATAAATCACTAATTTAGTTGCAGGTTAAAATATGTGACTAGCTAATAAGTAAGACAACTAAAAATGACTAACGTGAATGACTAATTTAGTCTAAGAACAAAAATAGAACTACCTAACAAGTACTACAATAATATGAATAAATTTTGTATGTTAGTCATCTTAGTTTTGTCAAGCAATCTAAACCTACAAGTGATAGGGGATTGAAAGGTTGTTAAAGATTGGTTGAAAGGTTATCCTTCCTTAAACACTTCTTAATCCTCACATAGTGTATAGGTGAGCCAAGTTTACATTATTTATCTCTAATAATTTGTAATTTTAAAAATATATCTTTTAATAAAAAATATTATTTTATATATTTTTTGAAAAATCTATTCATTCACTGTAATTGGATCTAATTCCAATTTGAAATTAATTTGAAGGAAAAATTTAATTTTTAAGATGATAATATCAAATAAAAACTAATTTAATTTCATATTAACTGACCTAGATCCATCTTAACCCCGGATCTATCAAGCACCGAGAGGGTCTAATCTCTCGACGTGCAATTTTCTCTTTTAGTGCAAAACTTGAGGAAATGTCTGCACCTTGAGATATTGGATCCCTCTCGACACTTGGTATTTGTAGGGTTAATATGGATCTAGGTTGGTTATATAAAACCATATAAGATTTATATTTGTATTTGTGTCTCTTTGTTATTACCTCTCTCTATCTCACCCCCCAAACCCACACATACTCTCTCTCCCTCTCTTCCCCTTCTTTATGTATCTCCATCTTCCCCTTCTCTCCCCCTCTATCTATGTCCTTTCCTCTATTCCCTCCTACTCTCCTCCGTCCCTCACTCTCTCTCCATGAATCCCTTGTAACCCCCTCCCTCTCTCCACCTTTCTCCCTCTATGTTTCTCTTGTTCTCTCCCCCTACTACCCCCTCCAATTCCTTCTCTCTCTCCTCATCTCTATCTCCCTTCCTCTTTATCCCTTATATCCCACCTCCCTCTATCTATCCCCCCAAATCAATCTCCTTCTCTCTCTCTCTCTCTTCCATCTAAATCTATCACTATCTCTCTCCTTTCCCCTTCTCTTTCTATCTCTATCTTCTCCTCTTATTTCTCTTCCCTCCTCTCCTCTCTCCCTCACTCTCTCCCGATCTCTCCCTTCTCACTCCTCTCTCTCTCTACCTCTATCTCTCTATATCTTTGTTCTTTCCTTCCTCTCTCTATCACTCCAACTCCATCTCTCCCTCTCTTTCTCCTCTCTCTTCCTTCCTCTCGCTCCTTCTCTCCCACCTCACTCTCTCTCCCCCCCATCACTATTTCTATGGGAATAGTTTTAGTAGTCATGAGGATAGAGGGTTTATATATATCTCAAATTGTAGCATTTTCCATTTTAGATTCAATTAAGAAAATGTTGTAAAATTAAATTAAAATAAAATTATTTTAACTATGAAATAAGTTATGGTATTGGCCCATGGTATTGTAACAAAGCCAATTTACATGTTAATATCCATGGTAAAGTGAGGGTGAATATCCATGGTTAACAATCTTTTCATATTGTTATAAAATATTTTGATTGTGAAATAATTTATGTTTTTGGGCATGTGGTATTGATAATCCATGGTATTGACCCATGGTATTGTAACAAAGGATATTTTTCCAAGTTAATAACATTTACCGTAATGTGGGGGTGAATATCCACAGTTAATGTAGGTTTTAACCTTGTACAGAAATTACCTACATACAAATTATAAAACACAAAAAATAAACAATGCGAGATCATTACACATAAAACACATATACACTGAGATTTTCCCCGTGACCCCATAAAGTGGGTTTACGGGTGACCTTCAAACCCCCTGTTAACTACGTGGAAAGAATATAACACAACCCAACATTCTCCCACCTGTTGTTTTCTTTCCACAGGGGGCCATAAGAGAGCTTAGTCATTTTTCCAGCTCTGAAATGCCCATTGTCTCTCTACACCAAGAGAACTTCTCAGAGCTCACATATTTTGTCAATGCATTTGCAATATTCTTTAAAGTGTCCACCTTTACCAGCAACACCTTTTTGCCTTTTATCATATCCCTCACAAAGTGATACTAAACATTAATGTGCTTTGTCTTTGAATGATATGTGGGGTTCTCTGCCAAGAAAATTGCACTTTCGCTGTCACAGTCTATCCTTACAGCTCCCTGTACTAACCCCATACTTGAACACAATCTGCAACCAAACTGATTCCTTGCTTGCATGAGTGGCTGCCATGTATTCTGCCTCTAAAGTTGATAGTGCCACTACAGATTGTTTCTTACTCATCCAACTGACTGCACCTCAAAATAGATTAAACACGTACCCACTTGTAGATCTTCTCTTATCGAGATCTCCAGCCAAGTCTGCATCAACAAAGCCACAAATATTCAACACTCTGTCCAATCGTGGTCTTCCTTGGTAGCACAAACCACAATCACTAGTACCATGCAAATACCTGAAAACCCGCTTCACTGCTGTCCAATGCTCCTTTCCTGGTTTTGACATAAACCTGCTCAATACTCCCACTGCATGTGCAATGTCTGGTCTAGTACAGACCATTGCATACATCAAGCTACTGACTGCACTTGCATATGGAACACGGGACATGTCCTCTTCCTCTTCTTGTGTATTGGGACACTGTTCAACAGATAACCTCACACCTACAGGAATAGGAATCTTCATCGGTTTACTATTCTACATATTAAACTTCTGCAGTATTTTCTCGACATACTTCCTCTGGTTTAACCAGAGCTTCCTCTTTGCCCGATCTCTTTTAATTTCCACGCCCAAAATATAGTTTGCAGCACCAAGATCTTTCATGTCCAATTTGGAGGACAATTGGGTCTTCAAATCCTGGATAATTTCTTTGTCATTTCCAGCCAGCAACATATCATCCACATACAAGACCAGATAAATAACACGATCACCAATTAATTTAAAATACACACAGTGATCTGCTTTTCTTCTAGTGAAGCCAAGTCCCTGTATAAATGTATCAAATTTCTGATACCACATCCTTGGTGACTGTTTTAACCCATACAGAGACTTCTTTAACTTGCATACCGGTTCTTTC